>VDFB02193867.1:402330127-402387979 GCA_007258455.2 Sequoia sempervirens
CCCACTCTCTTCCACTCTCTCCTCTATCCCTTCCACCCTAGCTCCCACTCTCCCACACTCTCTCCCACACTCCCACACTCTATCCCACTCTCTACCACCCTCTCCAACTCTCCCACCCTCTCTCACTCTCCCACCCTCCCACACTCTCTCCCACTCCCACGCTCTCTCGTCCTCTCTCCCATAAGCATAAATACATACATATAGGCATACATACACACATGACACACCAACATACATATACATACAAACATATGAATTTTTTTTTCAAAAAACTGGCATTTAACTAAAGGAATAAATAATGCAAGCGTGTTATTTGCTGTTAAAAATGTTCCACAAAGAAGAAAAAGTGAAAAATAGTAAATAACGCGCTCGCGTTATATTTTTCTTTTGGGAATCCCCTTTGTGCCTTGGCCTGTATTTGCCTTGAATAACCCAAAGGCTTGGAGGGCATTCCCAACCAATGAGACATGTCTTTGCAAATCTCTACAATTCTTGTATAATCGAGTTTGTGCTCACCATCAAGATTGCATCTGGTTCAATATCAAAAAAATTGAAGACATGGGTAATGTTAGGTTCTTTATTAGCTTTCCAACGATGTAATTTTTTTCACTTTCTAACAATGTGAGGGCTTTCATCCATAATTTCTGTTTGTATGTCTTTTTTTTTCAAAAAGCAGTGTTTGGTTTTTTTCGTTATAAATTAACCATTTATCAAAATTTCAAATAAATTACATTTTTAGAAACTACACTCCATTCTACAAATTTTAAAAAATAAAAATTTAAAAAAATCTATTACTTTCCAAAATTTGTAGGGGGAGCACGGCCAAAATTCTACTTTTTAGGAAGTGCCCACTTAGAAAATTAGTAAAAAATCAAATATTCATTAAAAAATTATTAGAAAAATTGTGCACCAACTAGATACTATTAGATAACTTTTGACCATAGCGATTTTAAAATACTAAAAAAATGGTCACCATGCTCAGGTCATACAAGAGTTGCTATGTTATGTTTTTCTGACAAAAACAACACCATTTTTTGTACATCCCTTTGTTGAACCCCTTAATCTCAACCATTTTCAAAATAAATTAGTAGTTTAGAAAGTAGACTCAGAGCACTTCAATCCTTGTTTTTGTTCCATCTCAAAATTTTGAGTGTAACTATCCTCAATTTCACATCCAAGGTCAGCATTTCCTGATTTCAGAAAAAAAAGTGACCACTTAAGCCCCCTTTTTGGGAACCATATTGGTGCACTTACCCACACGTTATCAGTCAAATATCAATTTAATTGTGTAAATTGTAAGCAAGCCCACTTTGATTTATAATGTGAGTTTTGATTTTCAAACTTTTACTTTTGTGTGAGTGACAACTGACAAGTGATAGGCACCATTGTATGAATTTTCCTTACATGGTTTCTCCCCTTCCATTGAATTTTATAAGAGAGAAAAAAAATTATTCAATGGTATAAAAATAATTTTAAAGATAAGTCGGAATTATTACAATGAGAATCGTGTGTATATGTCTCAAGAAAAATGTGTACCTCAAGATTGTTCTTCTCTGCCATTTTGATTGTTACTCAATTGAAACCCAGATTTGACTGTTCTTCAGTCCACCCAAAATATGGGCAGAGATTTCTCATATGGGTGATGTTGATCACTTCAGTTGAAATTAAATTTTATGAATGGACAATTTATTTATTAGAAGTTATATATTATAGATTTGTATAAAGGTGGGTTAATTTAATTTAATAATATGCATATCTATATATAAACATATTAATTTGGATTACTAAATCAATAAATTTAATATAATAGAATAGTATTTGTTTTTGAAATATTATTAGAATGAGAATTGTAATAATATATTTTAACAAGAAAAAGAAAATTCATTTATTCATTATTTTCAATCAATTTGCATTTGCCACATACAGAATAAGCTTCATTACATGTATGTCAAGTGTGGATTGGTTGACACCCTTAAATAAATAGGTCTCCAACTAGATAACCTCACATTTGTTGGTATACTCTATATCAAAACATCAAATCCTTCACTTTTATTTGTTATGATAATATTATTTTATTTACTCCATTTATAAGAATTTCGATTTACTCTTAGTATAGTGTATTATGTCAATCAATATATTAATTACATCATATTTATATATTATTATACAATTACAATACAATACAATATAGATATAATATAATTATACTTATAATAATTATTATAATCAATCATATAATATTCACATATTAATTATATTATACATAATTTGTGATTTAACTCCCTTAAACATATAAATTTTTAGAGTGGGATAAATGTATAATTTATGCATCAATTTTTTTATTCCAAGTACATATTTGGGATTTATAGTTAGTTTTTCCTTACCAAAAGTAAATGTTGAAATAATTAATTTTGAAGTATCAAGATTAATAAATATAATAATTCAATCTCAAACTTTATTACCAATTCTTAATGAAACAATGAAACCATGTTTAAAGACTAGTCTAGGATTTGGTATCGACAATTGGCGATATTAGATAGTTAATTAATTATTTAGCTTCTATCTAACAAATATGGTGTTGTTATGAGTTCAATTCATATAAGAATATACCATTTGTAGATTAAACATTGAATTCAAGACACACTAATCAAAGTGGGTCCAAAGCATAAGGGAAAAAAGGCATGTGAAGACATTCTTTTTAATAATCTTAGTTGGTATAATGAGATTGAAGATTTTGTAATGACGAAAAAAGGGTATGCCTTTTCCTTGCTTAATTTGGGAATAACTATTAGACTTGATATTGCCTTGATCTAGTGTTGTGATGAGTTTTACACATCCACATTAGGTTTTGGGCCCTTCTAAGCTAAATAAACTTAACTTTTCCCTAATTTAATGTTGTAAAGTGTATTTATTTACACTTTCACATTAAATTTAGGAGGCTTTAAATTAAGTGGACCTAATCTAGTGTTGTGATGTGTTTTACACATTCACATGGGATTTAGGGCCCTTATAAGCTATATAGACCCAATTGTGCCTTAATTTAGTGTTGTAAAGTGCATTTATTCACACTTTCACATTGGATTTTGAGCCCTATTGCATTTATGACCTTTATATCATCATTAATAGGACCCTATGACCCCATATTATGCATCCCAAGGTATATTTTAATCAAAAACCTGACTATATCAGCATAAAAAACTTAATTTGCACACTCCCTAACATTTTAGCAAGCAAAATAGCCCCTGGGTGACCCATTCACCACTTTGGGCAAATGAATCCCATGTAGGTGGGAGTCATTGACCCAGAATGGTGAATGAGTCCCATTTGGTCTATTTTCAATGTTTGAGCAAGAAAAAAATGGGTTTTAAGTTTAAATTTATTCTATGTTGGCCTTGGGGATCAAATAAATGGTCATTTGAGTGGATTTCCTATGTAAACAAGATTTCAAATCTGTATTTCATCATTCATTCATGATATCAAGTCAAGCAAGGAAGATTTTAATCATTCCAAGACTTCACAAGATCACCAAGAGGGCATTGAAGATCATTTCTAAGGCATTCAAGGGCAGAATTCTCCATCAATTGTTGTAGCAATTCAAGATCCATTATCATGTCAAGCATATCAAGCATCAATCATGTTATTCATTTAGTGTTGTGATGTAGCATTAAAGATCCAAGATCAAGCATTGTTCCACTCCTATTGTCAAGATCAAGATTTAAATCTTTCATGGCCATTTCATGTTGAGTTGCAAATTTACAAGACATCATTTAGAAGAAATAATTCAAGGTATCATTTTTCATGTTTCATATCCTATGTTTCATGCTTTATGTCCTCGTTTTATTATTTCATCATTTAGTTTAATACCTAAAATGGGTTTGACCAAGGCAAACCCCTATTCACTAACAATCAACAAGTTTTCTCTTCTTTACATGTGTGATTGTAGATCTAGATTTCTTGGAGCTTGAAAGATCATTGAATATTAGGTTACAAGATTTTTGGAGTTGTCTCTCCATTTGCAAGGTCATAATCTTCATTAAAAGGTCATCTACATCCCCAAAATCAAAGTTTTGGATCTAAAAACCTAGAGAAGCAGATTGAGCAGACTGAGAGGTGTAGATCAAAACTTTGAAGTTCCAGAAAATCCAAACTAGAATTATTTGACACAAGTGGCGAATGAGTCCCACTATAGGTTTTTTTTAGAAATATTTACATATTTAGATACCCTTTTGTTCGAAACCTGCTCCTATGCAAAAATATAGAACTGGGACTTATTCGCCCAGAATGGTGAATGAATCCCACTAGATCAAAAAGTTAGAATTTCCATCATTTCAAAGCTCCTTCTAGTCATCTTCGGATTTCCAAGTGCACACATTCTATTATGTAGCTTTTTGTTTTGTTCCATTTGCATTTCTAGGCCATTTAAATCAAGTTTGCATCATATTAGGGTTTTGCATTTCATCTTGCATTTCATTGTCTTTTCCAAGTTTAAACATGGTGGTGAACCCCTCATTCAGTTTTAATTAATCTCTAAACATACCCTAAGATACCAAGTATTGTCAGATCTCTCCCTCCATTCTTCATTGGATTGAGATCTCTATCCAGTGTCCTTGAGTGTAGCAAGTGTGAAATAGGAATCCTATCCTTGCGCTCTATTCCTCCAAGGTGGGGTGTACTATTTTTTAGGTTACATTTTGGTGAACCTGTATTTAGAATACCTTCTTTACTAATTTGGAGTCCATCATCATTCTAGATCTCATTTACTTTTCATTAGGATTCACATTATTTGATTGGTATCTATGGTTTCTAAATTTATACATTAGCGAAAGTGCATATAGGTTGCATTTTTTCATCTCAAATCATTGCAAACCATCTGAAAACTATATTTAAACTTAGGTTACACATCATACAAACTAAAAAACATAAAAATCACTTAAAATTCTTTGAAAATTTTCAAAAAAATCCCCACTAGGACTCATTCACCACCTTGGGCGAATCAGTCCCAGTACACCCCTAAAAATGCCTTTTCCGGCATTAAAAACCTTCTTTCTGCACTTTTGTTTGCTGCCATTAACTATCTGTTTCAGTTGGTTAAGTTTCTATTACATGCATTTCACTAAATCTAGCTTAAAGTGCTTCATTTCATGCATTACTCAATTCCAAATTTGCATTTACAACATTTCATCTTTTAGGTTGTTGCATAGTGTAATCAGTAAATTACCTTGTTTCAAATCTAAAAATTGCATTTAAACATTTCACTTTAGATCTTTGCATTGCACTTTCTTTACTTTTCCATCATAGCATGTTTTCTTTAAAAGAGATGTGGCTTTGATATGGTTAAAAAATGGATTGCACAAGTACAACATCCCCTCTTATGAGTTCAATTTAGAATACAACAATGAGGTCATTAAGAAACATGTTAGTCATCCTTGTACTATCTTTCATAGTTATGAGAACATCTTAGAGAAAGCGGATCAAACCATTGAAACAATCCTTAATATCACATTGCCTATTGGTGAGGATGGTATGATATAGGAGGATGTAAGTTTAGACAATCATAATAATCATACTTGTTCCTCTCCTAATACTTCTCCTATTAGTGATGAAGGTATCTTGGTGAAAGAAGATACAAGCATTGAGGGTCTTGATTGTCCCTCTCCTCTTCCCCCTTTGGAAGATATTAGAAAACAAGAAGAGGAGATCATAGAAACATTTCTAAACATCACAATACCTAGTCTTCATTCATCCCTTGCTTATGAGAATGTTTTAGCAAAAGAGGATGATATCATAGATAACCATAATTGTCCTTCTCCTAATATTCCTCCTCGATGCAAAGAGGATAGGTTGGTGTTAGAAGATGCACCTATTGATAGTCATGATAATCTTGTTCCTCCCTTCCCTAATGCTCCCACCATTTGGAAAGATCTATTTGGTAAACATGAAGATCATAGTTTTCCTTCTCTTGATGCCTCCCCTATTAGTGATGAAGCTACTTTACAAAATCTAACAATGGAATGTGATGAACATCTTACAAGCTCTCCTACTAGGGTAGATAGTAGGGCACAAGAGAATGAGACCTTAGAAATAAAGGACAATCAAATGGAGCCTTCTAATATCCCCACTATTGATGAACAAGAAAATCCAACCATTGATAACTCCCTTACTTGCGATGAGGTCATTTTAGTAGAACCAACCTTTGAAGGTCATGAAGATCTAGTTGGTAGTTCTCCTAAAAACTCTCCTCCTAGGGAGGATATCATGGTGCAAGAAAAGGATAACATTAACAATAATGATATAGTGCCTTTAGATGAAGATGATGAAGTAACATTAGACTCTCACTTACTAAGGGATGTTAATATTATTCAACATCAACTCATCCTTTATCCACCTTCACACAAACCACAAACTCAAAACAAACCCAAACTTATCCTTTACCTACCTAAGAATAATGTGTCATAGCAGTTGAGTCATAATATCGTTGCTCATACATATAACACTAGAAACAATCTGTAGCCAAGACAACTAACCCCAACATCCCTCCCATTTCCTAATCCTATCTTACCAGGTCCTCCTTGTTTTCTTCCACAAAGTAGAAAATAGTATGATCTTGTTGAACAACTTAAGAATACTTCTGCAAAGATATCCCTATGGGACCTAATTTAGAATTCACCTAATTATCACACTATGCTTTAAACAACCTTGCAACAGGTTGTGGTTCCCTCTAGTGAAAATTTGAATGACATAGCAGCCATGATTCAAGGAATAAATGCTAACATTTTTTTCCATCAAAGTGAGCACCCTCCTTTGGAAGTGATAAAACAAAATGAGGATTTTATAATAATAGCTAAATACAATAGAGTAGGGATAAAGAGAACCCTTGTTGACAATGGCTTAGCACTTAATGTGTGTAGTGTAAACCTTTTGGATAGGCTTTGTGCCAATAAATAAAAAATTCAACTTGATTCCTTGTATATCCGTGGATTTGACAATGTAGGAACAAAACCACTTGGTGTAATCACTTTACCTATTACAGCTGGAAATGCCACATTAGAAACACCAATCCATGTTATGCCAAACGATCTTTCATATAATATCCTTTTGGGAAGGCCATGGATTCATGCAATGAATGAGGTGCCTTCTACCCTTCATCGTAAAATGAAATACATCTACAATAACAAAGTGTACACACTTGAAGCTAACCTTGATCCAAATAGTTGTTTAAAAAATGAGAGAGGCAAGGAAAATCCTTTGGCAACATTAACACCAACCACACAAGTGGGACCTGTGCAACAAAAAGACAAAGAAAAACATATTGAAGAATTCACGAAGCTATTAGAACATGATTGGGGTTCCGTAGATTTGGAACCTACATTCATGGGAGAATACAAGATCATAAACAAAGAGTCTAAAGAGGGAAAAGAAAAATCAGTAATGTCAACACAAAATTTGGAAGATCCTTCGAAATCATCCACCTCAACCACAATGCACAAAGGTATTAATGACCAAGGTGGCTTTGTATCTATTTTATGGACTTTGACTCTACAAATAAGGAGTATTCTTGCTCATACTAGACATACAAAAACCTTCTTATGAGTGTATAGGTTAGAAGTTTAGAATATTTCAGACTAGTTCATAGAGAGGTATGAAGAACCTAACATGCAATGCCACTTTAGTTACATGAAGCATCTTCCACACACACAAGGTAAGTATTCACCATTGTTGTATTGCAAAAACATCCTCCAAACACACCATATAAAATAAAATTCTAAAAAATATATTAAGCAGGAAAAGTGTGTAAGAGAATGATGAATTCTAAAATACTATACATACACCCATATATTTTGATAATGTGACATATCCATTACCCATGTGTTTTATGGCAACATGATTTCAATGTATAATTGAAAGGTGACCTCAACACCAGCCATTTTTACTATAGGTGTCTAGTGTTACTTGGTGGTCTTCATAGGGGTTTGTATTGGGCCTAAAAAGGGTTTTTCTCTCTTAGGCACCATGTCCCTAGTCTAAACATCTTGTGGTTGGGGTTAGGTATTTGGAGGCTACAAATATAAGGTGTCCTATTTTAGTTGGGCCACTATGTGAGCATTCTCTACTTGAGGGTGTGGGTTTTTCCTCTATGGAGGTAGATTTTAGTGGGTTCCCTTGTTCCCATCCTATTTTGTGGGTGCCAAAATATTAGAAAATTCATTTATACATGAGTAAATTTCTATAATTTTAAGTGAAAAGTAGGAGTGGGAGTGTGAGAGGGAGTCACAGAGCAAGGTTTGAATCCTCCACAAGTGGGATAAAGGATGATGAATATGAGGATGGAGAAAACTATTATGGAAATGATGTTTGGGATGGGTGTTTGGGTTTGAATGATGATGAGATCATTCTTGAAATCCTTCTAGAGGTGTAGCATAGATTTTTGGCACCCACTTGCTTTCTAGCTCTCCTAGGGTTTTTTACATAGCAGGAGAAAGATGGGCCAAAAATGCTCATGTTACATTAAAATTCAGTGTAATATGCCTAGATATAATGCTTGAATGCAAGAAACAAATGAGATTGATTGACTAATGAGTAGAAACTAAAGGAAAACAACTTGTTTCAATTTAACACATTGTGTATTGCAAAATCACCTACAAATGAATAGAAAGATGCAACATAAATGAATCAGATTCAAAGTGCGAACCAGGAACTTTGATGAGGACTGGAAATTGCTTTTGAAATGTTGTTGATGATGTTTTTCAAGCCTGAAGGGACTCATTCACCATTCTAGACGAATTAGTTCCAGTTCTGGTAAATTGGGTCGGGATTTGTTTCTGACAAAAGGATGTCAGAAAATGCAAAAAAAAAATTGAATTGGAAATGGGACTCATTCACCACCCATGGAGAATGAGTCCACTTTTGAATTTCTAAATATTCAAGAGTGGATTCTGGAGCTTCCGATATGCACTTTGATGCCCTACAGGTGTCTGCTTCTGAAACTCTGATTTACAGGTCTGAAAATGGATTTTTGTTGATATTTTGACTTGATGAATGAGGAGAAGACTTTAGAAACCTTGCAACTTGATCTTCAATGATTTCAAAGCTTCCAAAAGACCTAAATCTACAAACACACAAGAAGAAGAGAAGAAATGTTGATTGTTAGGGCATGGGGGTTTGCCTTGGTCAAACCCCTTTTAGGTAATTAAAGAAAAATGATGAAAGAAGGGAATGAAACATGCATAAATGGAACGGATTACCTTTCTATTATGATTGATCTTGTAAGTCTACAACAAAACATGGAGGATCTACCCTTGAAAGTCTGAAAAATGATGTCTTAATGCCTTGAAATGATAAAACCCTAAGTTGCTTGGCTTGAGAGAGAAGATTGGTGGATGAATAATGATAAGAGATGTGAAAATGAGTTAAAATACTTGTATTTATAGGAAACTCATCTTATTTTCCCATTTATACCTCATCATAGGCTGACATGAAGAAATAATAAACTCAAATTTCACCTTTTTCCCACTCAAAGGTCAAAATTGAGCCAAATGGGACTCATTCGCCACACATGGCGAATGGATCCCACCTAGATGGGACTGATTCACCATGCATGGTGAATGGGTCCCACAGGGGCCAATTTGACAGCTCAGATGCCAAGAGATAAGGAAATAAGGTCTAAAATGCAACTTTGTTAGGTATTTAATCAATTTAAGCCTCGTGATGCACAATATGGGTTAATAGGGGCCTATTAGTGATGATGTGAATGTCAAATCGGGATTGGGACACATAATTCAATGTGAAAGTGTGATTAAAGACACTTTACAACACTAAAATGAGGTCCACATAGCCTAGGAAGGCACAAGAACCAATGTGAATGTGCAAGACACATTACAACACTAGTTTAACATTAAGTTTCATTCAAAAACCTTCTAGATTGATGTAATAATGTTATTAAACACATTTTATAATGTTGAATTAGGGAGAAATAAGTTTATTAAGTCTAGAAAAACGTGAAATTATCTTACAACACTTTACAACACCTTTACAAGATGTCAATAAACAAATTTTATTCAGTGTGTAAGGGTCCAAAACCTAGTGTGGATGCATAAAATGTCTCACAACACTAGATTAAGACCTCATTAAGTCCATTTTATCATGAATTAATCCAATGTCAAGCAAAGGGTACTTTTTTCTATGACACAAGAGGATAGAGGTGTTTTGTTAGAAGATAGAGGTGTTTTCACTCTCAAGCATTGTATCCTCAAGCTAAAATTTGTATTCTTGGGATCGAGTCTTTGGAGACTATGAATACTAGGTGCACTATTATAGTTGGGAAACTGTGGGAGGATTCTTTGTGTGAGGGCATGGATTTTGACTCTATGGAGTCAGCTTGTATCATGTGTACTTTTTCCCCTCTTGTTTTGTAGGTGCCACTTGATTAACAAAGACATTTCTACATGAGTAGCTTTATATAATTTTAAATGAAAAGAAAGAGTAGGAGCATGAGAGGGAGTGGGAGAGAATGGTTTGAATAATATACAAGTGGTACAAAGGATGATGAAGATGAGAATGGAGAATACTATAAGGCTCGCGACATCTTGACCCTTCTTGAAATCTTGTTAGAGACTAGATTGAAGGATACTCCCTTTGCATAGGATTTTTTTAGTTAGGAATCTTCCCAAGTTTTGGTGTTGGGTCTATAGAGGGATTTTCTCTCTCATGCATAATTTCCTCAAGATAAACTTCTTGTACCTACTAGGGTCTAATCTTTGGAGGCTATGAATGTTGAGTTCTCTACTTTAGCTATGTAAAGGTGTTGTAAACTATCTGGATTCTCTATGTGAGTGAATGAATTTTTCTTTTATGGAGGCATATTTTATTGGGTCCCCTTGTTCCCTTCCTATTTTGTAGTTTCCATAAGTTAGTGTTTCCTTTCTAAGATTATATATATGGTATGAGATTGCTTCTTTAAACCTAATAATGTTAGTTTTTACATCTTGGTTTTTGTTCCTTTTTCTAGTGACATTATGTCTACTATTCAATCTTTCTTACGGATTCCAAATTCCTTGGTCAATAAAGCTATTGCTTCAATTGACAATTCTCTCATTGGAAGGTTCTTTGGCCCCCACCTAAATATTGACGTTGTTCATTTTTAGCCCTTGAAAATATGGGGTTTTTGGTTAGATCAAAGTGGTTGCAATGTATCAAGGTTTTTTCAAGTGTTCTTCCAATCCCTTGAGGAGAGCAGGTGTGTTTTGTCTAGTAGGCCTTGGTTTTTAGATAAATATGACCTCCATTTGAGAAGACAAATTGCTAGATTGGTTGTGTCAAGGGAAAAGATCAAATCGGTCCATACTTGGGTGAGGATACCAACCCTCCCTCTAGAATATGGGATGAAAAGATATTTAAAGTAATTTCTAATTGTCTTAGTTCCTTTTTAGAAATTGAAAAGGTAACTAAAGACATGAAATGGTTGTTTTATGCCAAGTTTTATCATTTTCTTTATATTGGAAAGCTTCTTCCAAATTTTATTAAGATTTAATCCAAATGGGGTGTTTGGGAGAAAAATATGCAATATGATTCTTTCTCACTCATTTGATCTCAATTCCATAGAGTTGTTCATTTTCCCAACTTGTGCTAGTATTTTAAAGAGAAGCTTCATACTTCATCTAAAATAATCCTTCCTTCTTCTCAATACTCATTGGTTCATGTTGAAGGAAATGATTTAGGCTTCATTAGGGTGAGCCCTGCTAGAAAATATAAGGGGTATCCAATAATGGATAAGAATGGTGTTGTGTTTCCATTGGTTCATGTTACAAAGTTAGATAAGGGCTTGAATCCTAATGTTGTGGATTTTGTTGAGGACATCAAAGGAGTTCTTCATATGGATTATCCTTTTCATTAGATTTTTTCTTTCAACAAACATTATAAAATGAACCATCTGGTTCAAAATCCAAACCAGAGCTCCTTGGTTAGTGTTGATCATCAAAGCTTGTGCCTCTTCGACAGTCTTATGGGAAATTTAGCGAGTGGGGGACAAATTGTGTCTCACTGAATACCTATGATTTTTTTTATAGAAAGTCAACTCTTCTTTTGGGGTTTTGAGATAAGGGGAGAGGGAAATGTAAACATAAAACATAAAAGGCGATGCACCAAAGCTTTTACGACATTTCAAACCCTAAATTATTCCTATGATTGATATAAATAGACACAAAACACCACAACCCTTCATTTTTGGAAAGAGAACAAACAACAAAGGCTAACTTCAAGCACAGTGCAGACTTTCAGATCTTTCCACAGGTAGTGTTCATTAAGGTCCGATCAAACATAAATATTTCTTATGGGTAAAAGAACAATATTTCAGAAATCACATGAACTCTATCTCCCAATACAGTACAGCACAAGAAAACAACTTTCAAAAAAATAGAGAAGTCCAATGACATAGTCCAATTTTCCTAAGCCACTATTCTACCATACAAGCATAAAGCATAGAAATCCACTACTTAAACTATCTGGATACAACTTTCTAGACACAGTGTTTCATTCAAAATGGCAATATAAAGAAAGGAAGCTTGAAAAAGGCCATACATTCACAGTCTCAACAAATTCTCTTCAATAGTTCGTGCTTTAATTATAATATGATGAACTTTGAAACAAAGGTTGGATGCCAATCCGATAATAGTTTAAACCTTAATAGATATAACATGCCAGAATAAAGTAGTTCTATAACTTGTTTTTGAAAAATAATTCTAAAAAACCTTAAGAAAACTAAAGAAACACTTTCTTTTAACAAAGAAAACTGTCACTTGGAAAAATCTATCATCCCGATCTCTCTTTTCTATGTTGTCGCCCTCCCTATATAGCCAGAACAAAAGATATACACCACCTCAGCCTAGAAGTAATTATCGCTAGGTGTTGACAGTTGATAGCACACGATCCAATCATTAACCCTTGGTTAGGCCGCAAAAGACCCTTACATTTAATTTTCAGCTATTGCATTAATACCCTTCAGATATTTTAGCAAAGATAAAAACTCATACATGATCAGATCCTAAAAACAACAGCCTGGCAAAAGGACCCAATTGACTAATCACATCACTCCCAAGTATCGTCTCAAAACTTCCATCCCAAAGACTAAGGAAAAGAAAAGAAATAGCTAGCTAACTTTGACAAACTCCTCAATTAGATTATTTTATAGGTGGTGCAAATAACCCACAGCGAAGAGATGACGTGTCAACAAGGCAGAAACTCCCGAGTTTGTAAATATAGCTCCCAAGAAAATGTCTGACAAGTAAACACGTGTTCCGAACTTTCTCCCGAAAGGAAGACAAAAGGTAAAAGATGCGCAGCCACCACGTGGCCCATTGCACATCTTTCCAATGATTTTTTTTGAGTGCAGGTGCACTCGATGCTGAAGACTTTTATGCAAACCAAAAAATAAAAATGACTGAGGCCAAAAAAGTACTTCATAGTTAGGTTTATCTTAAATCCTCCTTGAATATTTTGGTAATTCTTGTGTTGATTATTCAGCTGTTGGATTTCCTAGGGCCTTTATTTCTACTAGTCCCTGCTACCAATTTTTTTACAAGAAAATATTATATTTTATCTTGTAAATTTTTTTCCTATCCCATGGAAACTTTTTCTCCATAAAGATAGGAATAAAAGTAGCTATCTTCCTATTATAATACTGAGAAATTTAATTGCAATCCTATCTATAATATGTTGTGCATGACTACAAGGCTCAAATGCCCACTCTTCATCCTCTACTTTGTTTCTATTTATTTTGAGCCTTTTCTATTTTTTTGGAGACTTTTCACATTATTTTCTTGGTCCATGATATTGATACCCATTAGTGCCCATGGTTCTATTGTAGAGAGAGTCGTGTTGAATAGTATCGAGATGAATCAAGGAAAGAGTTTGAATAGGGTCATAATGATACTTAAACTTGTTTTGCTAAGTTGAAGGAAAGGTAGATAACCAATATCAAGATTCATAGGAATACACTATATGGTTAAAAAAGTAAAATAACACTAATAATCATAAAACTTGTTGTTTTTGATGCAATTGAGTAGTGTAGTTAAGAGTTTATGAATTCAAGTTTCTTGGTAATTTTAGAATAAAAATATAATCTCTTACCACTTTTTTTCTATATATCTATGTCACCCATTGATATAGGACAATTTTTAATTATACCAACAACTTTGCCATTAAAAAGTGCAATGGGTGGGCCTGCAAGGGAAGCTACATCAAGGAAGGATATTAGTTCTTTCATTATTCTTCTATATAGTTAAGTTGATAGATGTTGGAGTAAATTAATCATTAGTAATTTACTCTAGTGCTTAATGCAAACTTAGGAAAAGGTCATCAAGTTCTGATCTCGGGTGTTATTGCATTAATCGTGCATTTCAATTAGTTAAGTGACTTAACTGATTCATGCATTTTGTTATCTCACTCCTCTCTCGGTTAGAACTCCACCTATGAGGGATCTCATGATTGAGTTCATTTGAGTCTACATAAGAATATTCAATCCTTCATTGTATTCATTTAGTATTCAATTAATCAATACTATTTCATCCCTTTCTGTTGTATTTTCTCATTTGTTCTGTGTGCTTGATCTCTTATCTCCTAGATCTTCCTAATTCTAATATGGTATCAGATCTTTAGGTGGAGATAGTGCAAGCCATATTTGAACAAAATTGTATTTGGTTTGTTTCTATTGCTGTGTGCAATCGTAGGAAGATGGTTAGATGTCTGTACAAGAATTTTCAGGCATATGTTTGGAGTCATCCTGCACACACAGCAAGAAGAAATCTAACCTACCCCCTACTGTGGAATATACTGGCGTTTGAATACTAGTCTTCTGCATTAGAATTTTTTGGAGGCCTTTGATCAAGTGCTGCCATAAGTCACAAGCAGTGACAAGCCCAAATTGTGCAGTAGTTTCTGCTCATCACGTGGAAGAAGAGTATGTGGCGTGGGGAAGAGTTTTTGAAAACTCTTCACAGCCAAGTCAAAGCGTGAGGTGCTGACCAGCGATTTTGATCAGCATCAGATTAAAATTCATAATAGGCATTTTAAATCTGCAGCATAGGCCTGTGGTTTATCTCTGAGAGATTTATCTCTGCTTCTGCTCAGCATGTGAAGCAATCTCACGCAATCTCTGGTCTACGCACTCTCTGACCTCACAGAGGCTGAATCATGTGTGGAAGGAAGTGCATACATATGCACAGGCAACCGTGATTTGCATTTATGAGCAGTAGCCATGAGTTTTGAAGCGATTAGGAGTTTAAGCAGAGGTTTCGTGAAGATTGAAATCTGACTTCAAACCATGTGGAATCTCTACTTGTGGCTAGTGCATATTGGGACAGGCGTGATTTTCAACCAGATATAGGGACGCACTATTCATGGTCTATTGGAGATGTTGCTGTCAAAGTCGATTTGCAAGGCATGATTTGAAGGGGTCGATCCAATTGGCAAGGCAGGCATCGTGCATCAAACCCGTGTGGATCTCGATCTAGAGGCTGCTCTTACCTTGCTGGTTGCGCTAGTCTTCTACAGGCCGTGCTATCTTTGACCTGAGGCTGCCATTATCTCTTCCCTATGGGTGCGTGGAAATTGGCAGACTTGGCATTTAGCTTCTCTGAATCGGCTGGGCTTAACCAGCACACTCTAAGCGTTAACCGCTTAGGTGTGCTGGTGTGGGGCCCACTTACGCTGTCCCATTTTCCGTTCGCCGTTCGTGTTTAAATTGTTCCCGCTTAGTTTTGAACTATTTCTCCCGCCCACCTACGCATAGCACTACTGAAGTTCCTGCGTTGCAAAAGTCGTTGCAAAAGTTTTGGTCATGCCGGTAAAGTGTTTGGTTGCGTCTCATGGAAAATAGCTGTTGCAGCGTAAGAAAATATGGGTTTCCTCACGCAGTTCGGCGATGTGGTCGTAGCTACTCTGACAATCATGTATGAAAAATGTGAAAGCATAGACAAGGCAGGACAATTGTTTGACAGATTATTTCAAAGAAATATTATAACTGGATCTGCACAAAATACATGGCCTTTGAAACTTTCATAAAGATGTCGTGGCGTGTGTGTAGGAGCTTTTAAAATGTTTCATCCAAATGCATCTGGCGAGTATAAAGACAATTTCCACGCCCTCCGCCAGCATCCTCACAGCTCATGTGAGTAAGGGAGCTTCAGATCAGCGTATACCCACTCATCAAAGTGAAAGGGAGGAGGTATATTAATCAGAAATTATGGTTGGAAATATTCTGGTAAAAATGTATGCAAAATGTTGAATACTAGACAAAGCACATGAACTGTTTGATGGAACATCTTAGAAGATACCATCTCGTGAAAGCCATGGCTGTAGAGCATGAATAAATTGGTTTTGTTGAACAGGTTTGGAAAATTTTAGACAAATTTATCACACTGAAATTCCATAACATCTTGACTACAGTTTAACACAATTTAGAACATTTATTTTTCTTTCTACTAATAATGTTCTTAGATAGATTTAAGTTTTTCCTTGGGCATTGACATAAGTTTGGGATCAATAGAAGAGCTAATAGGTTGATCAATATGTAGAAACCCTTGTTCTCACTCTTTTTCTGAAACTGTCTGTTTTGCTTATTTTTGAACGTTTTTTAGTTTTTTTTGTGTTTTTTTGCATAAACCATTGAAGTGCGATTTTGAAAGAAATTGCATATAAAAATTAAATAAAATACCACACGTCTACAAATGATGGAAAATGATTGATTTATTGATGCCAATACGTTTATTGATCTTCTACACTGATTACAAACGAGATCTAATAACATGCAACTGAAAAAGCAACATTATTTTGATGAAAAACCTGATTATTGCAGCAAGCTGAAATGTCCTTGAAATGGTACAGCCTTCATAGATTTTCAATTCTCCCTCCGTCAGATGCTCGAAAAATGATCCAAAGGTATAGGCGCCCAAAAGTGAAGTCAGGAAACCAAGGAAGAAGGCGATTTTCCCAAGACAAAAAGGTACGGCCTTTTCTTGAAGGTACGGCCCTGCTGTAGAAAAGTACAACTCTATAATAGCCACAATGGATTTGTACGGCCCTTGCTTGGAGTGGTCAGATCTTGAAAAAATAGGCACCTCAAGAAGAAGAACCCTTCCAAATGAAGTCCAGACCAAAACCTTGAATGATGTGATCTCTGTGTAAGTACTGTGATAACCTTTGAATGAAGCTACCTCTCTGAAAGCAATAAATCAGCTGATATTTCACAGCCTCTGAACTGCAACACTGAAGATGGCTTGTTCTCCAATGCAAAACGAAAACTGGAACCCTTGGCTCTATTCTCAGAAGAAGGTCTTAGCAAAAATTCGATTTTCAACATAATGAGCTCTTCACAATGAAAATTTCTTATATTCTCAAGAGGGTCAACTTTTTTCCTCAAAAGGCATCATTTAAATAAAATTGAATTTTAACTTTTAATATTTCCAAAGTCTCGAATGCACTTTTAATTATAAAATATAATTGAAAAGTGGCCCCTTCCTCATGTTAGTCGACCCCTTTAAAAATCACTTAAATTATAATATTAAATAATATTATAACTTTATAATATAAGCTTCAAATAATTAATATTTAATTTGACAATTAAAATATTAATATCTTCCTCAAATTACATCCAATTAACGAACTGTTTCAAGCTGGTGAATAAGTGATTGAATTTGCACACGACCAAATCATACTGCTAAAAATAGCAGGGGTGCTCTGCTAAATGACCTTACTTACTAAAAATAGCAAGTCAGGCAAATGATGTCTGAATGACCCCGAACGAAAGCCAACAGGTAAATTCTAACAAACTGAAGCCAAGCCAAGCTCCAACAAGACCCTCTATCCATCCTATTAGCCTACGAGGGTCGCATAATAGGCTAATCATAAGCTCTGAGAGATGTCAATTGGAAGGGGATATTACAGTCTGCCCCTCCTGAAATTGCTTGTCCTCAGACAATCTCAACTCTGGATGCTGCAAAATATCCTCGCTCTCCCACGTAGCATCCTCCACTGGCAAATCTCTCCATTTCACCAAATATTCCCTAATAGTCCTCCTATGCAATTGTCTCTCTCTGTACTCCAGGATAGACTCAATACTAATATCAACTTTCCCTCGTCATCTAAGGGAGGTAAAACTGCTGAAGGTACCACACGGTGTCCCAATGCCTTCTTGAGATGTGACACATGAAAAACATTGTGGACCTTACTATCTGTCGGAAGCTCTAGCTCATAAGCCACCTCTCCAACACGCCTCAGAATCCTGAAAGGACCATAATACTGTGGCTTAAGCTTCTCCGAACCACTCTTCCTAAGAGTAGACTGACGGTAGGGTTGCAGCATGAGATAGACCATGTCTCCCACCTCAAAAGACCTCTCTGTCCTCTTCTAATCTGTGTACTGCTTCTACTAATTCTGTGCCTTAGCAATATTCTCCTTGAGAGCCCTCGTAGTGTTCTGACTCTCCTGTAAGAAATCTCCAGCACTTGACACTCTATTGTCATTCAGTAGCAAATCTAGGAAGCTAGGCACCTCATAACCGTACAACGCCATGAAAGGGGACATCTGAATGGTCATGTGAAACATAGTATTGTAGCAATAGTCGCACAAATAAATCCACTTGACCCATGCCTTTTATTGCCCTGCAATGTAATTCCTGAGGTAACCTTCCACCCATTTGTTCACTATCTCCGTCTGACCATCATTCTATGGGTGGTAACTGGTGCTCGGTGTAAGCTCGGTCCCACAAAGTCTAAACACCTCCTACCAGAAGTAACTCAGGAACTGACTATCCCTGTTGCTAACTATGCTCTGAGGCAACCCATGTAATCTGAAAACCTCACAGAAAAAGACCTCTACTACCTGTGTAACTGTGTAAGTGGTGGTGATCGGAAAGAAGTGGGCATGCTTCGTCAGCCGATCCACAACTACATATATACAATCTCGTCCTTGGGCTTTAGGCAAGCCCGTAATAAAATCCATCGACAGGCATTCCCACTTCCTATCAGGAATCGGAAGTGGCTGCAATAATCCTGCCGGATACGTGTTCTCCTGCTTGTTCTACTGACAAATAGGGCACTCACGCACATACTGAAGAACATCCGCCTTAAGACCCTTCCATGTAAATCTCTCTTGAATCTGTCTGTACATTTTGAAGTACCCGGGATGCCTGTTGTAGGTACATCATGAAAGGCTCGCATGATAGTGTTCTTCATCTCTGATCCTGGGATCAATAAAATCCTATTCTTGTAAATGATCAAGTCATTCACAAGTGTATACCTGGTGTCAATCATAGTTCCCTCAACAATAGTGGATGCCCAAGTATCCTTGGCATACTCTGCCACAATCAAATGCCTCCAGTCCTCTGCAATGTGTACCATAAAACTCAGATAAGGCCGGCGTGAGAGAGTGTCAGCCACTACATTCTGGGTGCCCTTGATGTAGGTGATATCAAAGTCATATGCCTGTAACTTATTCACCCACTTCTGCTGACGATCATTCGAGTCTCACTGCCCTAGGAAATGCCTCAAACTGTTGTGGTCAGCTTTAATGCAAAACTTACTGCCCATGAGATACTGCCTAAATTTGGCCAAGGCATGCATTATGGCCAGCATTTCCTTATCATAAATACTGTAGAGCCTCTCTGGTCCTCTGAGTTTCCGGCTCTCATAAATAATAGGGTGCTTGTCTTGCATAAGCACCGCTCCAATGCCCTCACTAGAAGCATCGCACTGAAGCTCAAAAGGCTTTGAAAAATCTGGTAGTGCCAACACTAGACACATACTCATCAGCTCCTTGAACCTCACAAAACACTCCTGTGCCTCAGGAGTCCAATAGAATGCACCTTTTTTCAACAAATCCATCATAGGTGTTGCATGGCATGAATAACCATTCACAAATATGCAATAAAAACCACACAAGCCAAGAAATCCTCGCAACTGTGTAAGGTTTGCCAGACTAGGCCAATCTATAATAGCATGAATCTTCTCAGGATCCATTTGCACTCCCTCTGCACTGATGATATGACCTAAGTAGAGCAACTCAGTCATCCCCAAATCACACTTGGACTCCTTGGTATACAAGGACTCCCTCTCCAAAATGCTAAGCACTGTATCCAGATGAGCCAAATGCTCCTGCCAAGTCCTGCTATAAATCAGAATGTCATCGAAGAAGACAAGTACATATCTCCTTAGTAGTGAGTGGAAGGCAATGTTCATGGTGGACTGAAATGTTGCTGGCGCGTTGGTTAGCCCAAATGGCATCACCACAAACTCGAAGTGTCCACAATGACGACATAATGCAGTCTTCTCAACATCCTGCTCACAAACTCTGATATGATGATATCCTGATCTCAAGTCTATCTTCGTGAAATAACATGCACCATGGAGCTCATCAATAAGCTCATCTATACAAGATATGGGGTACCTGTTTTTGATGGTCCTCTTATTCAAGACTCTGTAATCGATGCACATGCAAAGGGTACCATCTTTCTTCTTCACTAGAACAACTGAAGAAGTGAATGGTGATTTACTAGGTCGAATGTGACCCATAGCAAGCAGATCCTTGATAGTCTTCTTTATCTCATCCTTAAGCCACTTAGGATGCCTATACGGAGTAATCATGACGAGCTTAGCGCCCTCCTCAAGCTCTATAATGTGCTCAAAACCCCTGTCTGGAGGTCTCCCTAGTGGAATATCACTGAAAACCTTCTCATGTTTAACTCTCAACTACTGAATGCTAGGATGATACTTGGCCTTATGTTGTCCCTCCTGAATAGGTGTCAATGTGCACTCGACAGCCCACTCTACCATGTCATGTCACATGAGTCTCTCCATCCGACGGAAGGAAATATTCTTGACATTACTGTCCCAAATGGCCTTCAGGATATGTGTCTTCCCATCCACATCAAACCGAATCTCCATGTCTTTGAGATGAAGAGTGACTTCCTCAGGGGAATGAAGCCACCTCATGCCCAAAACTAAATCGATATCACCCATGTTCACCACGTAATAATCAGCCTTGAATTCATAGTTATTCAAGTGCAAGGGGAGATCCTTAATCATACGATCACACCTGAGAGTATAACCATCGGCCACCTTAACCATAATTCCTTCGAACTCCTCAATTATGAGTCCGCGTTTCTCCACAAATCTAGCATCAATAAAATTGTGGGTGGCTCCTGTGTCAAGAAGGGTGATGACCCTTTGTCCTGCCAAAACTCCAGGAAGTCTAAATGAACCCTCCTACTGAATGTTAGACAATCGTGCCTCCTGAATCTGGAGCTCTAACTCTGCCTCTGCTTTAGGCTCTGAAGCCTTTGATTCTAACTCCTCAGAACTCTCTTGCTGTTCGAAACTCTCAGATTCTGAATCCTCGTAATAAGGCCACATCACTTGATTGGCCTTGCCCTTAGGCTGCAAAGGACAATCATGATTAGCATCATAGGGACCTTTGCAATAGAAGCAAAGCTTCTTCCTACGAAAATCGTTAAGAGCCTCACAATCCAAGGGTGCTGCTGATTTTCCCTTTGAATCACTCTTAAAATCTAATTTCTCTCTGTTAAAATCTGATTTCTCTCTATTTTTATTGAATTCCTTATTGTCCCAGAATGAGGAAGTGTTTTTAGAGTTCAATTTGCTGGATGGTGCTTCAAATTCCATACTACATGCCTTCTTCATAGCCTCCTGTAACGAAGAAGGATCAAATGCTTTGATCCAACCTCTCAATGGTTCCAACAGTCCCTCCATGAAAAGCACAACAAGACGCCTCTCTAAAATATTAGGAACCATAATTGACAGTCGTTGGAAGTCTCCTATGTAGGACTCCAAACTACCACTCTGTCGCAACTGAGCCAAATCTCTGAAATAAGATTCTGGATCCTTCCTGTCAAATCATTCCACCAACCTGTCAACGAACTCCTAGTATGTGGTGATATGATCGTGCTAGAGTGTCACCATCTGGTGATGCCACCAGTCATAAGCTACTCCCTCAAGATGCAATGTAGTATACCTAATAGCATCCTCCTCAGCCATAGGATGCAATGTGAGGAAGGTATCAAGTTTACTGATCTAGGCCTGTGCTGTGACCTTGCCACTACTGTCAAACATAGCTAGAGTAAGTTTGTTTGTGGCATGCTTCAGATCACTATTATTATTATGTCTAGGCCTCCAATCCTATCGGCCCCTATGATGCTCTCTCCTCTATGTGATGAATCTGTCAAAGGTAATCCTCTCTCTGACCTCAGGTGGTACTAACTCCCACTCATCGTTTGCTGCCATAAGTGTATCAGCGAACAAACCCTCATGCTCCTCACCTGCAATAGCCTCATCGGGCTCCTGTCTCACAAAAGTAGGCCTAGTTGGCCTATCTTCCGTCTGTGAAACAGTCCTAGGTGCTCTCTGTGATCCTGCATTACTCCTGTTCTTGTCATGATGTGGTGACTGTCTCCTCGGCATACCTAACCTTTGGATTACCACTATCAATTGTTGTAGTACATCGTTGGCCTGCTGTTGACCTGCCCATAAATCTCTAAGAGTTTGTAGAACCTCCGCATCATCCTGATCCCTAGGGTTTCGAGGAATATATGTTCTATCAGCCATGGTACCTGGCTGCCTGTTCGATCCTTGCTCCTTGTCAATCAAGGCTCTCCTGCAAGTGTAATATCTATGAGGCCCAACATCTTGTGGCTTCATAAGAATTCTAAACCCTCAAGATGGCAAGATTTAGCTTTGATTCCACTATAGAAACCACTGTTCTCACTCTTTTTCTGAAACTGTTTGTTTTGCTTATTTTTGAACGTTTTTTGGTTTTTTTGTGCTTTTTTGCATAAACCATTGAAGTGCGATTTTGAAATAAATTGCATATAAAAATTAAATAAAATACCACACATCTACAAATGATGGAAACTGATTGATTTATTGATGCCAATACATTTATTGATCTTCTACACTGATTACAAACAAGATCTGATAACATGCAACTGAAAAAGCAACATTATTTTGATGAAAAACCTGATTATTGTAGCAAGCTGAAATGTCCTTGAAATGGTACGACCTTCATAGATTTTCACTTCTCCCTCCATCAGATGCTTGAAAAATGATCCAGAGGTATAGGTGCCCAAAAGTGTGAAGTCAAGAAACCAAGGAAGAAGGCGATTTGCCCAAGACAAAAAGGTACGGCCTTTTCTTGAAGGTACGACCCTGTTGTAGGAAAGTACAGCTCTATAATAGCCACAATGGATTTGTATGGCCCTTGCTTGGAGTGGTCAGATCTTGGAAAAATAGGCGCCTCAAGAAGAAGAACCCTTCCAAATGAAGTCCAAACCAAAACCCTGAATGATGTGATCTATGTGTAAGTATTGCGATAACCTCTAAATGAAGCTACATCTCTAAAAGCAATAAATCAACTAATATTTCATAGCCTCTGAACTGCAACACTGAAGATGGCTCGTTCTCCAATGCAAAACAAAAACTGGAACCCTTAGCTCTATTCTCATAAAAAGGTCTTAGCAAAAATTCGATTTTCAACATAATGAGCTCTTCACAATGAAAATTTCTTATATTCTCAAGAGGGTCGACTTTTTTCTTCAAAAGGCATCATTTAAATAAAATTGAATTTTAACTTTTAATATTTCCAAAGTCTCGAATGCACTTTTAATTATAAAATATAATTGAAAAGTGGCCCCTTCCTCATGTTGGTTGACCCCTTTAAAAATCACTTAAGTTATAATATTAAATAATATTATAACTTTATAATATAAGCTTCAAATAATTGATATTTCATTTGACAATTAAAATATTAATATCTTCCTCAAATTACATCTGATTAATGAACCATCTGAAGCTAGTGAATAAGTGATTGAATTTTCACATGACCAAATCATACTGCTAAAAATAGCAGGGGTGCTCCGTTGAATGACCTTACTTACTAAAAATAGCAAGTCAGGCAAATGATGTCTGAATGACGCCGAACAAAAGCCAACAGGTAAATTCTGACAATCCAAAGCCAAGCCAAGCTCCAACAAGACCCTCTATCCATCCTATTAGCCTACGAGGGTCACATAATAGGCTAATCATAAGCTCTGAGAGATGTCAACTGGAAGGGGACATTACACAATAATTGTAAGGAAATAATATAAGACAACACATTTGGAGCTAAATCTATATCAATAAGTGTCATTAGGAAAAGGTGTGGATTGGGATTAGCTACACAACTTGACCACCCACCTAGAGACATTTTCTATTTGCATTAGCATAGCTACAATTGATAGATTCTTTTCTTTTACAAGATGTCTCCTTTACCCCACATGACTTTGGACTCACTTTCTTTTCTTTGGGATTTCACTACACTTGTAGGCATTTTAGTTTTCTTGGTTCTTAGAAAAATATTCTTTTGTACTATAGGATTTTACATGTGTACTCATCTTTTCTTAGCCATCCTTTGATGTAATATAATGATCTTTGATCTTAGGAACAACAAAATTAGGCATAATTATATAATTAGTAATGTTCTTAATACCAACTTTCCTATTTATCAACCAATACCGACTCTATAATTGCATGATGGTAGTCTCAATTATGGATTTGATGACACCATTGAAAGGTTTGACCCTTTTGTATACCTTTGTTCCATAAGTTCTTTAAGGCGCACTAAATAATGATTTGGTATCTCATATTGACCAAAGGCATTGACATAGGCACATTGAAGAAGTTTATTATTAGTGAAATGAGTCTCACATTCAATTTAGTTGCACATATCCACATACTCACATAACTGCACCTAATCACTTTCCCCTTAGTTTTTATAATATTTTAACCAAATTTATCAATTAGGTCATCTAAAGTTCATTGATTTCTTAAAACTTCAAACAACTTATCATTACAATATGGACCAACCTCATGCTCATGAGAAGAAGGTTGAGCTAACTTGTATTTTTAGCTCTCAAAGTTGTTTGTTGCTTTCTCACATGAAAATTTAGGTCTCCAATGTCTAAAAAATCTCATGAAAATATTCCTCCCATATTCAAATTTTTAATTTAGGTATTTAAATATGTTTGATTGAAACTAAATTCACTACTTTTTATTTGGGAAGAGAAAATGATCTTTGTTGTAACTAGCAATTCAACATGATATTGATGTGAATATGACCAACATACTCAAATAATGAAAACCCTCAATGCTTCCTTAGTAATAGTACCACTTATTAGCTCACAAAATACACTCATTATAAAATATAATTAGGGGAACATGCATAATTCCCAAAAGCTCATCCAAAACACATGGATATATTCATAGACTTAGCAAACTATACATGTATATATTCATCTGCAATGGGGTATAAAATGAATTTATATAATGGATTAAGATTCAAAATAACACTTACAAAACCCTAAAACTATTACAAGTTGCCTTACAGTTTTATGTATTTGCTCAATAATAAATTTACTAACATGTTACATTTTTATTTTTCTCTCTATATAAAATTCTATCTCATTCATTCCAACAAAATGGCATAGGTGTGTATGTATAATTTGGCCCTTAACATAGGCCCTTATTCACTCAACACATTGATCCAATCCCTTTAAAAATTTTCATAACCATAAGGATAAAATTTATATTAGATCAATTAGTTGTACCAAATGGAAATGAAGCCATCTCTACATTAATTATAATAAAAAAATATATAAATATATGATGATATGGAACAACTCCCAAAAATGGCATCCTGATTCCTTGACTAATAAGCATACCCACCTACAAAATGCAAATATGTTTCATCTTTGATAACCAAAGGCATGAAGAGGGCTACCATACTAAGAGGGGAACTTGGGAAATTTTGTGGAAAGATAGTAAGTATATATTGTAAAGTATAAAGTGGGACAAACATGACACAAATAGTTTTCCAATGTTACTTTATGAAGAAGATGAATATTATTTTTTGTATATGGGTAGGGGTAGAATGTAGGGTTTAGCTATAAAAATCATTCAATGTTTATTTGGCACACATGTGGCTAATGGGAACTTCAATTGAGAGAAAGTATAAGACCACCTAACAATATACGCTATATGGTACCATAAATTCAAGATATATGACCCTCCATGAGTTACCATGATAATTATTGAGATGGAGGTGGTAAGGGAGGCTACCATGATAATAGTAGAGGTATTGGAGAAAGAAGTACCAAAAGGAAAAAATATTATATAACTATGATAAACTAAGACATTATGCTAATGAGTGTAGATGATAAATCACATGATATTAATAGTTGTCCCAAATTTAGTAGTTCTATAATAATGTGTTGGCACCATTGATTAGAAAGTGAATAATTGTCTAGTCCAAATGTAATCTATGATGCTAAAGTAGTACTGAGTAACTAAATTAGAGGAGAAAATAAATCAAATATAGAAAATGAATGTAGAATAGGAGAATCCTCATTGACAAAAGATAAATTAGAAAAGAATATAAAGGAGAAAAAAAAAGGTCAAGAAAAACTTCCCATGTAGAAACTTAAGAAAAGGAGAAAAAGAAAAAGAACTCTACTAATTACTAGGGTTGGATTAATAGAAGCATATCCTAGGAGAATATAATGAAAGTGAAGATGAAAAAATAATGTTTAGGTAAAAGAGAACATGATTTGGTGATAAGGAATTCCAAAGAGATAATTGCAAAAAAACAAAAAGGAGAGTATAATAGTAAGGCATGTTTCATAGCAAAATAGGTCAATATACTATTTAAAGAAACAATAAATTTGGTAAAATAAGAAGAGGTTGGGGTTCAAGGGTTGGATCTAGGATGAAGTTGGATAAGGTTATTCAAGGAAACTCATGAAAGATGGAACTAGGATTTTTTCTTGTTTCATCTAATTAGAGTTAGCTTGTGAATGGAGATAGTAAGCTTAGATGATGAAGAGGAATAAGGAAATTTTGATTATTTTAGTTAAAATTGTTAGGGTTGGATTAAGGAGAAAATTATAATTTATTGGTTTCCTTTGTAAAATTATTGGTTTCTTGAGAAGAGGATGGGGTTAAAAAATAGAGTCATCAAGGTTAAAGAGATGACCTTAAGGTGATCTATCACTTGTGTATCATACAAGGTGGTACAAAGTGTTATAAAATTTGGATATTAGTGCAAGATATTTTTATTGTGAAGCATTGGGAAAATATTCTTAATAAATGCTCTCTTGATATTAGAATTGAGAAGAAGATAGGAGATCTACGAAAGAAGGCATTAGCAATAGAAGATAAAACCAATCACCTTCTCATTTGCACCTTGATTGCAATGTATAGCATTGATACAACTGACCTACAATCATATATTGACTTGAATGTGTTCCTTGAAAAGATATGTGAGATAGAGGAAGGAACCCATAGAATAGGTAGATAACAAGTAGAACCATTTAAGGTTTTTTTCTTTAATGAATATAGAGAAAAGGCTTAGTTATGAATTGATCATCAATGTAATAATTAACACACACTGATCTATAAGGGATTGAATGTGTATCTTAGGATCTCTTATCCAATTATACATGTATGTCAATGTTTAGCATGGTGAACTATGGTTATTTTGGATGATTTATTATAGCCAAATATATTATGTTGTGGAGGAGGTTTAAGGTTTCATCCCCCAAGGTATAAGATGATGGGAGAATAGATATTTAGTATTAAATTATATGAATTTCTTGAACTAGATGGTAAATGATAGATTTAGGGACATAAGCGAGATGTTGAGGTAAGAGATGCTAATTTTTCATCTTATGATAAGAGTGTGGAAAGGTTTGTGGGGTTAAGGGTAGGATAGAAGAGGGAGTGAAAATAGTGGTAAGAGAAGATCAAACAAGACAAGTGAAGGGTAAGGGTTGAGAGAGTGGCACATAGGGGTAGGATATAAAATACTTGCTTAAAGGGACATAACCATAGTTAAAAGGAGGAATGGAGAGAGAGAGGGGTAGGAATATGAGTTGGATGAGGAGAGACAAGAAAACCTAGGTGAAGAAATATTGACTAGTGGGAAAAAGGAAAGAGGTTGGCAAGAAGATAGGGATGAAGATACAAGAACTAGACTATAAAGGAACATGAGTGTGGATAATATATCATATACCTTGCAATATCTCTAGCCTCTCAATATGGGTAATGATGATATGTAGTAATGAGTATGCAAGTGAAGAGATTTAGGATTAGGTGGCATCATCAAGTAGGCTACTTTGAGGGAGAGACAAGAGTTGGCCAATTTTGGTGAGTGACAAACTTAGAATTATCTAGTAGGGGTTCATTATAAAATTGGTTATCTTTGTGAGACATATAGATTGGAACATCATGTGGTGTGGATGACAATTGAGGAAGGGTAATGAAAGAAGGAAGAGGAAGGAAAATACATGGATAGGTTTAGATGAGGGTTCCTATAAGAGATACATGTGTATGAGAAAGGGATTGTCAAAGAAGGAAGGATAATAATTCATATCAAATAACAAAAATAATAATTTAACTATCAAATAACAACAAAAATAATTTATCCAAGTATATACTATAGGAAATTTGAGAAGAAAAAAATAGAATTTTTATTTTTCAATGAAAATAATAGACAAAGACAATAGTGTAGTAAATAGACACTGACCTAATTTTGATAAGGTCTATATGTTGCGAATATGTTTATGTTTACTCAAAGAATTTTTTTTTGAATGATTACAAAATTAAAAAATCAAAGTAGAATTAACTAATTTCCGGATATTAGAATGAGAGTTTGTTATTTAGAGAGAAATTCTTTTGAGGATGAAGAAAGGAATAAATAATGAAGGTTAGGATTCACATAAAACTCACCGCAAATATAGATAGACAATAGATAGCCTACACAATTTAAATGTAGAAATGCCTTTTCAATTATCTATCTTAAGATTCAACTAGCAACCTATCATAAATGGGTTTACTTAAATTAATACAAACACATAAAAAATTCTTTACCAACTAAATATTAAACTATTTTTCTTTCTAGTTAGATTAGTCTTATAATTAAGGTTCATGAATTAATCTTATAGCTTGAGAAGTACATGATTACATGGAGACCTAAAATCCTAGGGCAAAAGTCAAAGACAAAGGGAGTGGAATAATAGATAAAGCCATGGTAAAGTACCCAAGTAATGAGAAGTCTAAAAGACTAAAATAATCAAAGGTTTAAACAAAAATCTAAATGTTGTGTTTTAAGGAATGGAGGGAAAGAATACTAGCAAGAGGAAACCTATAAACCCAATAAAGGCTACATATATACACAATCACCCATTACACTTAGAAATTTCTATAGTTTAAGATATTTAGGCATACGAGAGTATAACGAAAGACAAAGCACTACAACAAGAACATTGCTTAATAAGGGAGTATGTTGAAGGAATTATTATATTGGTTATGACAGTTGTCATAAGAAAGGAAATACTCGACTTAGATAAATTTTTACTTACTAATATAGGCCCCAACATCACCTGGAAAGGGGCAAGACAAGATATCACATAACAACTATAGGGACAAATATATATTTTTGATCCAATGTCAATGAGGGACTCTATAGGGGGCAACAAAATCAAACTTAAAAAGAATTAGAAGCACACTAGAGTCCTTTCAATAAGAATGATATGGAAGGTAAAGGCTCAAAAGGACAAACATCAACAAAGGATTCCCTAATTTTGTCTAAATTAGAGATGGTGTTGCAAGGCATAAAGAAGTGGAAACTTTAGTAGAGAATGTTTATAAACATCATAGGATAAACAAACCAAAATAGGAACCCATATATTAAGATTTATCATAATTATAGCTTTTCAAAATAGCTTCATACAAGGAATTAATATTCATAAATTAACAAGGCATTGGAGTAATCGATGGAAAAATGTGTATGCAAGTGAATTCATTTCCTCCTCATGAAATCAACTAAACTAATAATTAGATGTAGGAATTCCAACAATCTTAGAGATACATTTCATTGCAATATGACAATTAACACAAACTTGAAGGTTCTTAACAAGTCTAATAGTTGTTCTAAGGGGCATGTCTAGAAAACCAAAAGCAACTGGCAACTTTTCACTATGATGGAAAAGAAATATTTTTTTCCCCTTTCCACACCACTAAGTGACTTGCATCTCAAAAATACCTTGCTAACTTCATCTCCCAAGCCAAATTCTCCAAATTTGCATAGATTTACTATGACCTCCTACACAAGTACATACCATTTTATGGCCTTCAATCTAACATCCAATGAGCTTTTTAATTCCTTATCTTTCATCAATCCCCTTACCATCTGCTCACACGACTTGCTTGCTTCTGCATAGATGTTTGAGAGAACACTAGTCACATCTTTCTTAAGATCCAAATAAAAAAATAGTGTTGTTGTAAATACTCCTAAGCCTATATTCATATGGGATCTGCAGGGAAAGAAAATAGATCCACACATCCACCCCATGTTTAACTAGCATCTTGATGATAAAGTTAAGAGTGTCCTCAAGATAGCCAGCACAAACAAGTAGGTCAAGCACACACATAATGATCAATTGTAAATGTAATGTACAGCTCACATTCACTAAACTTGGATGGCTACATGCACACATAACACAAGCAAAGCTTATAGTATCAGAACATGTTCCAAAATGCTTCATTAATTAATTCAAATAGTTTGAGAGCATCCTTGTAAAATCCATTTTGTGCATATTCCACAAACATTGTATTCCCTGAGACTACATTTCTTTGACCAAAATCCCCCTTCCATTAAGCTTTATACTTTTGATAAAATCCCTATCCTTTATCCTTTGATTGATTGAATACCTTGTTCCAAAGCTCCCATTTTGGCACAGGCAAGGAGAATACTGGCAAAGATTGCGGCGCCTGGCTTTACACCTGCCAATTGCATTTGCTTGAAACTTTCTAAACCTTTTGAACAAATCAATTTTGCGTATATGCTGCAATCATGTCATTCCATGAGACCACAATTATTTGGGGTAATCTGTCAAACAATTCACATGCCTTCTCTATGCTTCCACATTTTGCATACATGTCTACCACGGCAGTTGCAGCTACAACGCCTGACAAAATTCCTTTCATTTATCCTCTAGTGGATGTCCATACCCCGTTCCAAAGCTCCCATTTTGGCACAGGCAGGGACGATGATGGCAAAGATTGCAGAGTCTGGGTTTACACCTACCCATGATATTCGACTGAAAGGTTCTAAATCCTGTTCAACAAATGCGTTTTGTGCATACCCTGCAATTTTAGCATTCAATGAGACCACGTTTATTTGAGGTGTCCTGTCAAACAGTTCACGTCCCTTGTCTATTCTTCCACATTTTGCAGACATGTTTACCAGAGCATTTCCAGCAGTGATGATGGACCTCCATAACCTGTTACAAAGCTCCCATTTTGGCATAGGCCTTGAGTAGGCATGCAAATGAAGTCTGTTCGGCGTGGAAACCTATTTGTTGCATATGGGGATATATGGGCGGGAGGAAAGAAAGTGTGAAAAACTTACTTTGTGCGGGCTTAACAGGGAATGACAACGGTGATGAGTAACGGTGAATGGGATAGATTAAGGGGGCCCACACCAGCCGCTTAAGTGGGTCAATGCTTAGAGTGTGCAATGAAGGCCACTTAATGCCTCTTGCATAGGAGGCGGCACTAGAAGCTGGAGGCCAAGATTTGCAGTCATATTTGCAACCATCAAGCTGCCCTGGCATCTGCGACAGGCCTTAAACAAGCAGATTCCTATGAAGATTTTCACTAAAATGGAGGCAAATGTAAACCTTTGTATCTAGATGCATGCATGTTTTTTTGTATCTAGTATAGGTTTCTTTCATTTTTCTTCTGAATAAACAAACTTAGAATATTAAAAGTTGCTAATTAATTGCTGAGCTCCACACTGCTTCCTCAAATTGGCAGCCAAAAGTGTTTTTTGTTCTAAATTTCTGTCTACATGAGATTCCAGTGTCGCATCCTCATGTGCTTCCAGAGTTTCTTTCTAGCAGCTCTACTTTCAGAGTTTCTTTCTAGCAGGACAATATTGAGCACTGGATAAACAATGACATCATCCCTAACAAAGGGCATCTCCGTAGTTCTTCAGCAGTTGCAGCTTTCTTCTTTAGTTTGAATAATTTGTCGACAGCCACATCACCACTATTGGCCCACCATCTTCATCGCCTTTGCAGCTTGTTCTTTATCAGTCTTCACAGGATCTTGGATCGACATCATCGCTTTCTGACATGTGGACACGTGAGCAATTTTTAGAGGCATCCAGCAATATCATTAGTAATTTACTCTAGTGCTTAATGCAAACTTAGGAAAAGGTCATCAAGTTTTGATCTCGAGTGTTATTGCATTAATCATGCAGTTCAATCAGTTGACTTAACTGATTCATGCATTCTGTTATCTCACTCCTCTCTAAATCAGAACTTCCACCTATCAGAAATCATATATAACTATCATATATAATCATATATATATATATATATATATATATATATATATATATATATATATATATATATATATATATATATATATATATATATATATATATATATATATATATATATGTATGTACGTATATACATACATACATACATACATACATACATACATACATATATATGTATACACAACTAAGTATATGCATACATATAACTATACATCTATATGCAACATATCCATAAATTAATCTATTTGAAATTATAAATTTTTGAACACATACACTTGGAAATTAATTTAATTGTAAATTGTAAATGTAAGTTTACAATGAATAATAAAAATGAACATTATAAATGAACACAATGTCTATCGGGTCACAGCCAAAGTAAAGTCTTGAAAGACTTTACCTGATATGTAATCTTACAAATTGACATGGTCTTCACAACCTCCTAGCCATTTGACATGCCTGCCACAACAAACAAATATAATACAACAAACAAACATGGACAATAGTTATTGAAATAAATAAAAAGATATACTAGTTAGTAAAAAATATAGAACAATAATTGAAACTTAGAACAATTTGAACAAAAAATCCTTAATTATTTGGTGTGTTGATAAACACAATTACCAAACTGCCCACCATGAACATCATTACACCACCTCTCCTTGTTCTACCATGCCTGCAAGAAAAGATTTACAACCACGGGTAGTCACAACCGAGGCTAGTAACATACAAACATCATATGACCTTTGAAATAATGCATGTACAACAACACATAATTAATCAAGTTCAATTGCGAATATAGTAGTAGAGGAGAAAAATTGTGAATGCCACTGGCTGCTATCCCTCTTATTTAGAAATTTGAATCTGACAATTGAATGCATTCAATTTGATTGTTGTGTTTCAAATATGAATTTGTTATAGCATTTGAATTTGTAGCTACCAGTTACGTAGGTTTTTAGAGATGATATGACTGAATTCTGCACTATATTTGGATTGGATGTTCATTTGGGAAGCCTTATATATCTGTGATTTTTTGCAGCTTTGCATGCATGCATAGAGTCATACAATCATATATCAGTAATATACATTGCAAAGCAGAAAAAACACCTAAATGTGTCACTTTTAACATCTAATTAAAACTCTTTTATCATTCAAATCCGCTCAAAAATGAATGTGTCTAATTCACGTTAGCACCTTCTACAATCAATTTCGCACCCATTACAAATCACTCCACAATATTAATCTCCTTACTAAAGCACCAGACACCAAACACATTACACCCCAATTAATCTTTATTTGGGGTCTGATTGATGCATATGACTAATGTTTTTTTGTGGGTATCCCATCCTATTCATTCGCTTTACCGCACGCTGTCTTTGTAACTGCACACACACACACACATGTATCTATATATGTATGTATGTGCATACATACATACATACATACATACATACATACATATATGGACATACATACATGTATATATGCACATACATACATACACACATACATATATGTATGTATGTATGTATGTGCATACATACATGCATACATACATGCATATATATATGTATATATGTACATACATACATACACACATACATATATGTATATATGTATGTATGTACATACATACATACATGTATGTGTGTATTTATGTATGCACATACATACACACATACATGTATGTATGTATGTATGCATGTACATACATACATACATGCATGTCTGCATGTATGTATGCACATACATAGTATACATGTATGTATGTATGTATGCATGTACATACATACATATATACATATATGTATAAATGTATGTATGTATGTATGTGCATACACACATAGATACATGCATACATATATACAACACATGGTGAAAAGGAGTGTAAGAGGAATGATTTATTTCATAAACAAGCAGTAATAATTTTGACATCATCGAATAAACCCTTAATGGGTCGTGAAAATGCAAAAGAAAATGAATAACCAGTACCATTGTTTGCATTTTGAAATGATAGGCAAAGAATACACACATATACATTGATTTGTTGAATGAACAAGAGACAAAGAATGTAAAATGACAAATATATGTATGCTAGCCTACTGTATGTGCAATGGAAAGTAGAAATTTCTTTACAAATGGTAGAATGTATAAAGTAAGAAGACACTGCATAAATGAAAATAACTATAAGTACCTACCTGATACTTGGGATATTAGAGGAATGTGCAGAGGATGCTTGTCGTTGCTTTCGATACATACATACATATATACATGTATGTATGTATGTGCACATACATACATACATACATACATTACATACATGTAATATGAAAGATGCAGAAGAAAATGATTAACCAGTACCATTGTTTGCATATTCAAAGGAGAAAGATGTTAGATGTTACCTGAGGCCTGCTGTATGTGCAATGGAAAGTATGGTATGTATGTATGTATGTCTGTATATGTATGTCTGTATGTGTACATACATACATGTATGTACATATGTATGTATGTAAGTGTATATATGTATGTTTGTATGTGTATATACAGGTATGTATGTATATATGTATGTGTGTATGTGTACATACATGTATACATACATGTATCATGTATGTATGTATGTATGTACACATACACACATACATATATACATACATCCTGTATATATGTATGTTTGTATGTGTATATACATACATATATGTACATATGTATGTCTGTATGTGTACATACATAAATACATACATGTATGTATGTATATACATGTACGTATATATGTATGGTCTGTATGTGTACATACATACATACCATACATATATGTATGGTCTGTATGTGTATATGTATGTTTGTATGTGTACATACATACATACCATACATATATGTATATACATGTACGTATATATGTATGGTATGTATGTGTATATGTATGTCTGTATGTGTACATACATACATACCATACATATATGTATGTATTATGTATTGGTTTTTTCAAAAAGGTGCAAAAGAAATTAACCAAGGGTTTCATAGTAATAATTTGTCAGTCGCAGGAATACAGAAGTGCGTTTTCAGATAGATGCAGAATATTCCAGGCAAGGGTTTCATGAGATCAATTCCTTAAGCAAACGAATTTGGAAAAAGCCAAGCAAGGGTTTTCACGAATTCGTTTTTGAGATAGATGCAGAATATTCCAAACAAGGGTTTCATGAGATTAATTCATTAAGCACATGAATTTGGAAAAAACCATGCAAGGGTTTTGACAAAAACATATTTATTTTTAATGGGTTTGTCAATTTATGCCCAAAGTGACATGGGTTTTTTATAGACATGTGTTCAAACCCACGAAATTCCTGATCATTTCTAGAGACAAAATCATGAGACAATCGACTTTACCAGGTCGTATTTAATAATTTAAGCACAATAAAACCCGCATTTGGAAAAACAAAGCAAGGGTTTTCACAAACCCACGAAATTCGTTATCATTTCTGCAGACAAAATCATGATACAGTCGAATTTACCATGTTGTGAGCACGCGGTAACATGAGGACAGGAAATCATTTTACCCAAAAAAAAACCCGTGTGTATAACGCCAGTACCATGACATTAGTAGAATAAAACAGCACATGGCAAGATGCATGTAAGATGCATGATTTACTTCATAAACAAGCAGTAATAATTTATCAAACGTCGAACAAACCCTTCACGGATCTTAACACTCGAATAAACCCTTCACGGGTCATGAAAGATGCAGAAGAAAATGATTAACCAGTACCATTGTTTGCATATTCTAAAGGTAGACGATGTTAGATGTTACCTGGAGCCGTGCGCACGTGGAGGAGCTGTGGGGAGCCGTCGCCATCCGCAGCCTTCTCCATCGTCGGGAACCTTCCAGACAGCGCGCGGCAAAGCGAATGGTTATGATGGGATACCCACAAAAAAACATTAGTCATATGCGTCAATCGAACCCCAAATAAAGATTAATTGGGGTGTAATGTGTTTGGTGTCCGGTGCTTTAGTAAGGAGATTAATATGTAGGAGTGATTTGTAATGGGTGCGAAATTGATTGTAGAAGGTGCTAACGTGAATTAGACCCATTCACTTTTGAGCGGATTTGAATGATAAGAGAGTTTTAATTAGATATTAAAAGTGACATATTTAGGTGTTTTTTTAATTTTTTATTGGTGGTTATATGTAGGGGGTATTGGGACGTTAGGTGATGATAACCAGGCGGCACCTCTAAAAGGGGTCTTTTTGACATACGCGCGCATATCAGATGCTACCGCACTCTACCGAATTGCCCAAAAGCCAAAACCTTAGTTATAAGATCTTAACTCATGTGCGAAAAAAACCCATAAATTTTTTTTTCGATTCGACATACTCTTCTCCCCTACATGCTCTCATCCCGCTATCTCATGGGAATTAACCCGTGAGCAACTTATTTGGGTAATCTGGCGGGGGACGGCCAAGATTTAGCTGGAAGTTAAGCTTTCTTCTCCACCGTAGATTTCAATTTGCATCTCCTTCGTGCCCTAATTCCTCACTTGGCATTCATTTTCCATGCTCTGCACCTTGCTTCCAGTAATGGCGGCCTCATCATACTGAATAATTTTGGTGCATTTCTCTGCAAACCTTCATGCGAAGATCTAGGGATGCTTTCTCCAACAAGATCGATGGTCATTATTGCAGTAGATGGCGTCCCTTTTAGTTTGCATAGCAGCGCACCACTCCATGCAACCATATATTTTCAGGGATCTCTACCTCCTCACAATGCAAATCGGTCTATCGCCTGCATTTCCTAGGCACGACACTCATCCGGCTTGAGACAGCCTTTGCTAAAAAGTTTCTAAAGGCATTTTCAACAATTTCTGTTTGTGTGTATTATTCATTCATTTTGGGGTTTTGTTCTGCAGGCAACAGGTAGCATGCCTTCATCCAGCTTTTGCGCCATTCACACAAGGCATGGCATTCAATACACTGTCTCTGCTAGCGCCTTCGCTTGGAGAAGAGGCGTTCCATCTCACCACATTTGTTTGGTCTTTTTGAATTTCACACGCCTCCTCCAGGCTACGTTCTCTTGCTTTAAAGTTTCTAAAGCCTTCATTTAACCGCCAGATGCATTTGTCTTAAAATTTCTAAAGCTTTTTCAACAAAACATTCCTAGCTGCCTTCATTCGTATCGTGCATCAGTCCATTTCTCACTGGCTTGAAAGTTTCTTAATGCTTTTAAACATATACATCTGCATATTCTGCAAGCAGTGTTCCATTAGCTTGAAAGTTTTTAACGCCTTTTAATCAATCCCTTTTATCCCCATGCAGCAACTGTGGGATCACATTGATTTCTAAATGCTGTGATGGATGCCCATTTCATTTGGCAATTATATTTGCTTGGTGGTTTCTTTGACTGAATCATGTGCCACTTTCACTGTCTTTCCCTTCCAAAGCACTTGCTTGAAGGTTTATGGGGTTCTTCCACAAATCCATTTGGTGCGCACCCAGCCATTCAATGCACTGAGACCATATTAATTCAGGGTATTACAGCCAACAGGCTGCATACCCTGCCTCTTCTTCTAATTTATTCATTTGCTTGGAAGTTAGAAAGGCCCTTCAACAAATATGTTTTGTATCTATTGATGCGCTGATTCAAACAAACTAGATATACTTTTATTGCAAACGCAACACTTAGGGCCTCTTGGAAGTTGACTTTAAATGGCTGATCTGAGAGACTAAGCCCTTCAAACACTGGCTCGATGGCTGCATCATCAACAACATAGGTATATCTTTTAATAATTGTTAGGCATTTTTCATTCAAGTGCTAGACACCATTTGATTCCCTCTTTCCACTTGCGTTTATCAGAGAGTTTCTGAAGAATTTTAAATGAACCATTTTGTGCACATACTAGAATTCATGGCAGTAGCCTCCTCTGCTGTGCACGGGCTGCCCTTCACTATCCATCTGCACTCATTAGTTTCATTAAGATTCAATGCAGACCACGAATTCCTCATTCTGTTGTTTCAATTGTTATTTTGGAGACAAACATACCCTATCCTCTATATGTTCATATAGAGATGAATTTAAAACAAATGCATGGGTATATGATCATTTCCCACACCAATCATCTGCAATTTCAAATTACAGGGATATTGGTTGACAGGAATTGATAACAATTTCTACCTTGTCAGTTCACCACCAGTTACTGTTCTTACAGCTTTGATTCCAACTGTGCAAAGCATGCCGCGTCCCCTATGGGCCCAACTAAAAAAAATCATTTTTAGACAACTTTTGTGCTCAAACTAGCTTTAGGCATATTTTGAATGCTTCTGGAGTGAAAACACGAACTGCGTTTTCCATAAAACTTGCTTTCAAACATTTTTGCAAAATGGTAAAAACTAGCCAAGTGGGCTCTAGAATCGCCCTGGCAAACTAGGCAAACGACCTCGTGAAGTCACGAAAATTTGCATGCATGTAGACATTGGTTCAAAGAATTGAATGCAATAGACGGCTCAGAGAAAGGAATCTTGAGGTGAAAGTTATTCACTGTCAAAGTTGCTCAGTTGAACTTTCTGCAACAACAGCTGTTCTGAACCAATTAAACCTCACCCAACCACCTCGTTGGAAAAATACCAAATCAACCCTGAGAGGCTGCCACTAGAGACATAATCAAATTTGGGTACACTCAGTACGTGTGCAAGAGATCTCAGCTCGAAACATCATTCATCAAAAGATATGAGGTGTCAAATTTGACCACCTTGAAATGTTGTCAGGAATGCAAATGCAAAACAAAACAAATTGCGTTTGGTTTTGACCTAGTAAAAATAACAAATTAGCTCATAATGCTCTAAAAACTGACATGTGCGTTCATTTAGGCAGAGCAACAATCAGTTTGACTTGACGATCATCCGGTTGCAAAAAACAAGCTCAAACAAGAGGCTACTTTGTAAAACTGAAAGTTTGCAAACAACAGAAATGTGACAAAACCCTCCAGCTTCACTTTTCAAAACTCTGACAAAACTTATAGTAGGAAGCTAAAAACCGACATGCATACTCACATAGGTCACATGAGTGGGCTTACAAATTGGTTTTACACAAAAATCAATAGGCTTCAAATTACGACCCTCCAAAGTGGGTCACTTACGCAGATTTTTTAGGTGCACTTCTTAAAAGTGCAGAGGCAAAATTTTGAAATGAGCACTTCAAATTTTCAAAATTTGAGAGTTCCAACAAACCCCAACTCCAAAATTTCATACCAAATGCAAACGTGACCTTTAGAACCAACCTAAACACCAACTTCATTCCAAATCAAAACAATCCCCACCCATATGATAATCAATGTCTCATATCACAAAACATCAATCTGAATACAAATCCAACACATGACACTAATACCAACATTACGACATTTCATCAAAACAATGTGACATCATCCCTTGCAGACTATTTGATCCAACATATGCAGACACTTGAACAACAAATGAGCAATATGCAATTGGGAACTAGCAAGAAGAAATACTCTGTGGAAGAGTTGTGCCCTTTTCCATTTGATCAAAACCTGTACATGCCACCCTTTCCCCCAAATTTCACAACACCACCTTTGCCTAAATACAAGGGGACAGGGAATCTAGTAGAACACATCCATGAATTCAACACAATATGCATGGAAGTTGCATATGACCCTGCCTACTTGATGAGGTTATTCCCACAAAGTCTCACAAGGGCAGCCTTAGATTAGTTCTCACATCTTCCACAAGGAATCAGAACGTGGGATGAACTAGCCGATAAATTTATCAATCATTTTTCCTTCAACATTAAAAACGATGTCACTCTTGCAACATTGAGCACAACCAAACAAGAAGGGGAGTCACCTCATTTTACCAAAGATGGTGAGGATTGGTTAGCAAATTCCCTTCTCATATTCTAGGAAAATAACTTATTACCATATTTGTAGAAAAGCTCAATGGAGAACTGATGAGTCGAATTCAAATCAAATGTTGCACAACCTTTGAGGAGATTATTGAGAAAGGTCTTATTGCCGGAGCACTGGTCAAGATAAACAAAGATACTCTAAAACCCAACAATGATAAAGGCAAATATTGGTCCTGAAACAAAAATGTCACAAATGACAATCATTGATGCCAAATTGATAACCAAAGGACCAATCATTCAACTTAAAGTCCCCTCTTCATCGAAAACATTCAATACGACAAATACCCAAACACCAAGTCAAAACCAAACGTTGAATGCTATCCAAAAGACCAACAAAGAAGAGGTCCTCCTTGTGGTAAGAGAACATACACCCCATTGGGTGAACCTATCAAATCAATCCTCAAACAACGTTTGCAATCTAATGTCATTACATTGCTAGACACCAAGAATTATGAACCTTCCGTGATCAAACTAGATTGGTGGAAAGATGACGAATGCTATGAATACCATCGCACAAAAGGACACAAGACATCTAGATGCTAGACACTCAAGAATATCATCCAAGACCTTATTGAGGATAAAACCATTTCAATCGATAATTTACATGGAAAAACGAAGGCTGGTCATACAATATTCAAGACCCCTTTGCAAGACCATGATAAAGGAAAAGCCTCTAGATTAGGGAATAACAACAACGCCAACTATGCAACTGTCAAGCATGATTACAACACCATCATTCTTAATGTGACACCTCTTGATGATCGCATTGCCACCATTACTATAAACAAGCCAAAATCAGATTGTGTTATCACTACCCACTGAACCAAAATAACCATTCCAGGTCCATCCACAAGTCCTTAACCAAAGGGTCAATATAATCTCCTAGACTACCTAGGGAAAACTTTGGCACAAATTTCTATCTTGGAACTCCTTTACATTTCACTACAGCACAAAGCAATCCTTGATAAAGCCTTGCAAGAAGCCTCTATTCCCACAAACCTAGATGTCAACAAATTTCAGGCCATGGTTGAATACCTCGCTATGCCACACCATGTCACCTTCTCCGAACAAGACTTTTTCAGCACCTAGATTTGACCATAATAGTCATCTACATCTAGAAATATGTGTTAATACACACAAGATCAAACGAGTCCTAGTAGACGGTGGAGCAGGCCTAAATATTTGCTCACTAAAATTAGTGAAGGCATTGGAATACTCTGAGAATTGCATTGACCCAACCAAGAAAATCGTAATCAAAGCTTATAATGATGTCGAACAATCTTCTAAAGGCATAATTTCACTCCTAGTAAGAGTTGGCCTAGTCGTATAGGACACAGTGTTTCGCATCTTAGATCTGGACTTACATTACAATCTCCTCCTTGGTCACCCATGGATTCATGCCATGAGTGCTATTTCGTCCACCTATCATCAATGCCTCAGGTTCCCACATAACAACATTGAAGTCACCATTCCAGGCGACCTTGACCCTTTTTAACACTATTCCAACCTTAAAGGAACTGTCAAATGTCAAGTTCCCATCAATTGAGAGGCCTCATCTTCCACTTCATCCACTACTCCATTCTACTACATTGATCCATCCACCCTTGTCAAATCTTCCAATTCATTCATTACACCTTCCATGCCTAAAATCCAGATCCAAGACAAAGGGTGCAGAGAGTATGATATGAAGAGACTCTTTTTCATTGGTAAGTTACCCAAGTCACCCAAGTCATATGGAAAACCACATTCTATGTAGCCCAAAGTTGTCATTCACAATCCTCCTACCACTTTCACTAGATGGGGGGAACTTGCTAAGGAATCCTTAGATGACCACATTCTTACATGGTTGTACAAGGAAGAGGACATTGAAACTAAGAAATATCCAATTGAACAGTATCCAAAAGGGTTCCAAAAAATGAAACGACATGGATACGATGGACACAGTGGCCTTGGTCTGAACAAGCAAGGAATGTTGGAACCGCTATAGCCTCCTAAGCTAATAAGTCATCAAGGGCTAGGATTTTTGCCAATAAAAGTGACTATCTAAGGTATCGGGTCACCCTCGAGTGAGGATGCTAGTGCTTCAGATGAGAGCGAGACACATGAATACCACTGGGGTTATGATGTTGATTCAAATGAATATGAATGTGACTCCTTATCCTCCACCACCTTCATGGACCTAGACAAACTATTTGGGGAATTTGAACTAAAATGCTTACTCTTGATTCTTCACAAAATCCATCAAATACCTGTTTGAGAATGTCTTTGACTAAAGAAGAATGGCTCCAACACTATTTTTGGAAATCCACTGATCTATCCTCCTAGGAGCCTGATGACTCTAGTTCTATCTTTACCCTATCTGCCTACACAATGACCCTTGACAATGTTGATGATGGGTTACCCCTCATCTACCCACAATTCATAGATTGGGACCAACAAGGCTCACCAAGTTTAGACACTTTCAAAAATGATGAAGCTATTGATGAGTTTATGGGACTTCATGAGGGTATACCTAGTGGGGATCACAAAGGTGGCTTTGCCATAGAACTTAACTATGCAACATACTTTGGTGAGGATGTCTTGTCCTCTTGTCACAAAAATGAAAATGAAAAAAGTAAAAATAAAAGCAATAGGTCTTCAGGTGAAAACTAAAAGGCGCTTGTTGACCATGAAAAATTCAAAATAAAGGATGTATCCAAAGGTGAAAACCTCTCAGAGGTGCCCGACGATGGAGGAGAAGATTTTCTCCCAATAGATCAAGAGATATCATTTTTTCTCATAGAAGAAATAGAGGAAATTAACATTGGAACACCAGATGACCCTAGAATAATACAGTTAGTGGCATCCTTGACCACAGAGGAAAAGCCTAAGTTTAAAACATTCTTCTCAGAAAGACAACTCAATTTTGAATGGTCATATGCTAATATGCTTGGATTGGATCCCAAATTAGTTCTACATCACTTACCATTGCTACCAAATTCAAAGCCATTCAAACAAAAGTTAAGAAAAATGCACCCCTAGATCGCACTACTTGTCAAGGTAGAATTCAAGAAGCTCCTGGATGTCGGATTTATTCTCCCAATTGATTATACTGAATGGATATCAAATCTAGTTCCTGTCACACAACCGAATTGTTAGATCAGAGTTTGCACAGATTTCTGAGACCTTAATAAAGCTTGTCACAAAGATGACTTTCCCCTGCCGAACATCGACATCATAGAAGACCTAACTGTTGGGCATGAAATGCTATCACTAATGGATGGATTCTTAGATTACAATTAGATCAGGATCGCCACTGAAGATCAACCCAATACAACTTTCACATGTGCCTGGGGAATTTTTTGTTGGAATGTCATGCCATTTGGACTGAAAAATGCATGAGCCACTTATCAGAGATCCATGACCACAATTTTTCATGACTATATGCATGTCCTTATGGAAGATTATGTGGATGATCTACTCTCCAAATCTCTAGAACAAAGTAGACACTTGGCAATATTGAATAAGATCTTCACCCGTCTAGAAAAATATCAACTCAAGTTAAATCCAACGAAGTGTGTTTTGGGGGTCCAATCAGGCAAACTCTTGGGATATATAGTCTCTTGCAGAGGAATAGAAGTCGATCCTGCCAAAGTAAAAGAAATCTTAGACATGCCACCACTGAAAAATATCAGTCAACTAAGGACATTACAAGGAAGGTTACAATCAATTCGTAGGTTCATCGCTCAGCTAGCAGATAGGACCCAACCATTCCAACATCTGCTAAGAAAGTGCATACCCTTCAATTGGACTGACAAGTGTCAAGAAGCATTTGACTAAATCAAGAAATACCTATTAACTCCACCAGTCCTTATGCCATCAATTGATAATAGACATCTAATAGTATATGTGACAACTACTATATCAACATTGGGGGCAGTTTTAGCACAAAATGATGATGATGGCAAGGAAAGGGAAATATACTATATCAGTCACACTTTAGTCGGGTATGAAATAAAGTATAGCCCTATTAAGCAAGCATGTCTAGCAGTGGTATTCACAACACAAAATTAAGGCACTACATGCTAAACCACAAAACCAAATTGATTGCCAAAATTGATCCTTTGAAGTACCTACTCAGCAAAGCAGCATTGACAAGTAGGCTAGCTAAATGGATTATGATCCTAAGTGAATATGATATTGAGTATGTTGATCGCAAAGCAATAAAGGGACAAGTAATAGTTGACCAACTTGTAGATGTACCATTAAAAGTAAACCATCCTTTGGTATTTGAATTCCCAAATGAATCAACTCTTGTCATAGACACACCAACAACATGGAAGCTATATTTTGATGGATCTTATACAAGTCATGGATCAGTAGCTAGTATCTTATTCATCACACCTCAAGGAGACTCTATTCCTAAGTCATTTCGGATAGCATTTCCGTGCACAAACAACATAGCTGAATATGAAGCATTACTGATAGGACTTCGAATGGCTATAAATTGGAAAATCAAAGATCTTCAAGTCCATGGTGACTCCCAACTAGTGATTAAACAAGTTAATGATGACTATGACACCAAGGATGAGAAATTGATTCCCTACAAGCGCACGGTAGATAGTTTTAGACTATACTTTGATAGCATCTCCTTTGAGTAAATTCCAAGAATCCAGAACAAAGTGACTGATGCAATACCTACCATTAGATCTCTCTTGGACATCCCAAATAATGTTGCTCAATATGAGTTCTTGGTGGAACAACTTTTGATCCCTGCATTCGATGTCCCCAAAATTGGACTTGTGTGTGAATTTTTGTCAAACAGATTGCACCCGAACACTTGAATGATTAAATTCAGCAATATGTTGAAACATTGGATCAAACTCAGGTTGTGGGTTACCTATAATGAGATTGAACCTCTGGATTCTAAGCCGGCTTCCTATATGATTCTCAAATTATTAACTAGTAACTTACTGGGAAAAAGGATAGAAGAACTATTGCTAAATGCAATAAATTGTAAATTGAAGGTAACACACCTAATTGATAAAGATCTGCAATTTTGATTCACAATAAACCTCAGAAAACTATCCACACAAGTCAATTTTGACAGTTTCACAACAAAAATTGATTCTAAGGAAGGCTTGAATAAATCACCTTTGAAGGAAAACAAGGTTTTCACAGCAAAGAAGAATATTATTCATTTACACAAACTTAGACCTGTGATTTAAACTATTTGAATGTATGCAACTATAAATGAGACAAAGATTCTAAAGGTTCTGATATTTAAACACAATAAAACTTCGTCAAATCATTCATAAAAACAACCAAATGACAAGGAAGACTTCCATTTCACTGCAATTTGAAGGAATCTTTGCAAAAAGACACAAGTAAACCTGTAAAGACTGCTACAATATCTATTAAACTTTGAAAACTGAGTTACAAGACAATTCACTTTGTAGAATGCAAAGGCTAAATAACAAGAACCAAAATGAAAAAGATAAACTTTTTCAATATATACAATAAGAATGCACTTCAAAGTGCATGAACATGTAAGTGAAAGTCAATTTTAGTGAGAAAATGACAATTCCAAGGTGAAATCTGAGTAGAAGCAAAAATCCCTGCGCAAGTGTTCAAACTCATGCAAAAATGAGTGAACTCACCCAACTCACAAATAAAGTATGCAACCGATTTCACGAACTCAAACTAAACCGAAATCTCAATGCCAAAACATGCAAAACTCCTTGCTTTTAATTAATTCACTCCATGGATAAATTCCCTGAAGTCCATTTCATATTGGATGTCTCAAATAGCCCATATGAACAGCAAAGTGCCAAACACTATAAACGATGATTTTAAACCTGCCTTCCGTTAGCTCTACTCAAGTACTGCATGGATCTCTAATTAACTCATCATCACATGATGTCTTTTATTTGCATGTAAAGATAGCTAATTAATTAAATGATTTATAATGTATCATTTAATCAATTAACCTACATTGAGAATGCAAAAATAAAAGAAAGAATAATATTGAGGCATAATGTCTAATATCAAATCAAAAGCCTTAATTCTAATCTCATTGGCTTTCTTACATTATACTTAGCATATTTCCAATATGCATTCACTACTTCCAAAAATATTAGTCGACCATCATGTTTATTGGAATTTTTGTGCTAATAGTCGACCATAATGATAAAAGCAAGATTGACTTAAGAGTCAAAGCAGCCACAAGCAAAAATGAGACATAATGATTATTAAAAATCAAAAATGGCTTAGGGCAAATGGACAAAAGCAATCATTGAACCCTAAAAATCGCTATCATTCTTTTGAATTTGAAGAAGCTTCATGAAGAAGTTAGCCGCCACTGCTAAGTAGGGTTTGAACTCGAATTCCACCATGAAATGACTTGAATCTGCACCTTTTGGACATTTTCTGAGCTGAATCTTGTTGATTTTCATATGGTAAGTTCGTATTTTACTAGTTTGAGGTATCTTGACTCCATTATATAACATTTTATGAGCTTTAAAGCCGCGGTTGTGCATAGTATCTGATATATTCTTTGTCATTTCTTTGTCCCTATCAATCTTTGTACTTTTTCAGACTCTAACTACCATACCTAGTTTTGAAAAATATGTGTGACTAGTTTGATGACAAATAACCACCTAATTTCGTAGTGAAATCTCTAGATAAGCAAATGGAAAAATAAGGTGGAAGATCAATGATATATATGTCCTGTGAAATTTTGAAAGTTGGGATAGGCATGCAATGTAAGAAGCAAATTTTTAATAACTCCTACAGACTTTATAGCTGTACCATCCAACTAAACTACCTCTTTTGACAATGGTTCATACTCAAGTCCTAACTTGTCTACCAGTTGTTTAGGAATAACTGAACTGCTTGCTCCACTATCGATCATGTAGTTATGTACTATGTTATCACCAATTATTAAGCTAACCATAAAAGGGGGTGGTTTTACCTCTTTAGCTAGCTGCTCCTACTTTTGATCTGAACTGTTCGCAATAACTCTTGGCTACTCTTTATTTGTTTTGTCAGAAATTGATATCTTAGCCAAAGCCTCTTGCAAAATTTCTTTTTGCCCAGGTAAGCGTAATGCATCTAACATACTAATGCCAACAGTTGTCTTTTTCATATGTTCAATGATATTGAAAGAAGAAACATTAATTTTTGACTGTACCTTTTGAACAAGAGTGTCTGTTTGAGTTGCTTGAGGCTGGTATTGAACTTTGTATTTTTTCTTCCTTCGTGGCGGTTCTACTTTGTCGCCTTGGTAAAAGCCATGAAAGACTTAAGATGTTATTGTGGTCGACTCAATTCCCCGCCGGGGCCGTAAATCTTGATTTTTCTTCGGAACAAAGAAAGGTTTTGTCTTTTTTGCCCGTTGTTTATTAGGAACAACTTGCCGCCTTAAACTCAAATGCTTCCTTTTCTTAGCCCCATTACCGCAGCTTAGAAGTAGTTGATTACCTTTAATTTCGCGCATGACAATCTCCTGTATCTACTCGCCACCGCGGCATCGTCGGCGTCAATTTTAATGCGCGCTTTGATCAACCTGCTGGATTTATTGTCCTCCTGCTGCCCGTCCAGAGGCAACATAACCATTTTTCACCTTGTTGACTTGATTAATCACCGCATTCGCGCGGGGCCTGGCTTATGGAGGCTGATTGCAGTGAGCACCATACATAACCCGCTGAGCCAGAGCTCTTGAGTATTTGGTACCAAATTTCTTTTAGGGAAGAGCCGAACAAATTGCTGGTTACCATTGTGGGCCCAAAGTTGTACCTTCCTTCATCCCTGCCCGGTTTGATAAAGCTCACGGCTTTCGGAGTTTCAATGATGATTGATTAGGCCTAAAATTTTGACCTTGCTAGTTTTTAAGACTTACCAAGTTGTTACTCATAGTTTGTAATAACTTGGCCATCTGTTGTTGGTCATTTATTAGCTATTGTTGAGTATCTTTAAGACCTTGCAAATCAGAATTTGCTGGAACAACATTATTTTGTGTTGCTGCTTGGAATTCTAAGGCTGGAACATCAAATGTAGTGGCTATTGGAGGTATTTGAATGGGAATAAAAGGCTATACCTTTGGGAAAATTGGCATAGGGGGTCTTGGGGTGATCTTACCAGCTTGTATAAGGTTGTTTTCAGCTCTAATAGCAATGTCATATGCTGCTGGTAATGTTAACCCACCCATAGACTGTATCATTAAAGCAATATCACTATGCAATGATCTAAGGTAATACAAAAAAGCATGATCAGGAGTTGGCTTACTGTTACTGGAATTCAATCCCATGTCCTTTGAATTCTGAAATTAAAGTCCATCATTTGTTCTTGTGGCACTCTCTTAATAGTCATCATTTGTTCAACCAAAGATAAATGATCGGACTTATCTAAAAATTGCTTGGTCAGTTTGTCTCCTAAATTATCCCATGTCGAGACACTATTGACTGGTAAGCGACGAAACCACTGAAGTGCTTTTCCCTTGAATGACGCTGCTAACAACCTCAAAGCTACGTTCTCCTAAATCACATGATGAACTCCACATAGCGAGGCAATGTCTCTAATATGCTTAATGGGCGTAGTCTAATCCTCACCAGTAAAAAATGGCAGACTTTTGAGTATTGCTACTAGTATATCATTGTGCTGAGCCAGATCTAATGGATTTTCCCCATTAAATGGATCAAAAACATGTGCTCTACCCATCAGAGCTGCTACTGTTCTGAGATTTACAATTTATACAGGTAAAACTGGTACTTTGTAACTTAGTGAAGTTGAAAATGAACTTGGTTGTCTTGCTAATGATCTGCCTCTTCTTCTTGATGTGTAAACTAATGGTTCTACTCTTTGAATCAGAGAAACTAATTGCTTTCTTGAAGGCTTACCAGGTGTTTGCTTGGTTGTCCTTCCTATTCTCATTGGTGAAGACAACTACAAATACTCAAATGAAGAACTTCTTGTTTGAATATTTCTCATAAGCTATTTGCACTTGATCTGTTAGAAACTGAGAAATGGAGTCGCCAGGTATATGAAAAACAATCCTCTGAAAGGCTGAAATACTACTGTATATACCAAAAATAGCAGCTTGATGTGTAAAATTATTGCTTTGAAAATTGATTCAAAGTCCCAGCGGGCATGCCAAAAACTATTGTCAAATAGATCAAGTGCAAATAGCTTATGAGAAATATTCAGACAAGAAGTTCTTCTTCGTTTGAGTATTTGTAGCTGTCTTCGCCAAAGAGAATAGAAAGGACAACCAAGCGAACACCTAGTAAGCCTTCAAGAAAGCAACTAGTTTCTCCAATTCAAAGAGAAAAACCATTAGTTTACGCATCAAGAAGAAGAGGCAAATCATTAGCAAGGAAACCAAGTTCATTTTCAGCTTCACCAAGTTACAAAGTACCAGTTTTACCTGTACAAGTTGTAAATCTCAGAACAACAACAGCTCTGATGGCTAGAGCGCATGCTTTTATTCCATTTAATGGGGGCAGCCCATTAGATTTGGCTCAACACGATGATATACCAGTAGCAGCACTCAAAAGTTTTCCCTTTTTTACTGGTGAGGATCAGACTACGCCCATTGAGCATATTAGAGGCATTGCCTCACTTTGTGGAGTTCATCATGTGATTCAGGATAACGTAGTTTTGAGGTTGTTAGCAACGTCATTCAAGGGAAAAGTGCTTAAGTGGTTTCATCGCTTACCAATCAATAGCGTCCCAACATGGGATGATTTATGAGACAAACTGACTAAGCAATTTTTAGATAAGTCTGATCATTTATCTTTGGTTGAACAAATGACGACTATTAAGAGAGTGCCACAAGAACAAATGATGGACTTTAATTTTAGATTTCAAAGGACATGGGATTGAATTCCAGTAATGGTAAGGCCAACTCCTGATCATGCTTTTCTATATTACCTTAGATCATTGCATAGTGATATTGCTTTAATGATATAGTCTATGGGTGGGTTAACATTACCAGCAGCATATGACATCGCTATTAGAGCTGAAAATAGCCTTATACAAGCCGGTAAGATCACCCCAAGACCCCCTATGCAAATTTTCCCAAAGGTAAGCCTTTTATGCCCATTCAAATACCTCCAATAGCCACTATATTTGATGTTCCGGCCTTAGAATTCCAAGCAGCAACACAAAATAATGTTGTTCTAGCAAATTATGATTTGCAAGGTCTTAAAGATACTCAACAGCAGCTAATAAATGACCAACAATAGATGGCTAAGTTATTACAAACTGTGAGTAACAACTTGGTAAGTCTTAAAAACCAGCAAGGTCAAAATTTTAGGCCTAATCAATCATCATTTCAAGCAAATAGGCCTGCTTATCAAGCCGATTACCAGGGATAGAAGAGGAATTTCAACTTTAGGCCTAATCAACCATTTAACCTAGCTACTGCTAGCTCTTCAAAAGAGATGATGCCAATACAAAACAACTTAGCGCAGGATTATGTATGGTGTTATCCCTGCAATCAACCTCATAATCATGCTACTTGCATGAACGGGGTGATTAATCAAGCCCTTATGGTGCAAAATAGTTATGCTACCTCTGAACAGACAACTAAGGAGGACAATAATCAGCAGGATGATCAAACACAGTAGAGTGACCTTGACGTTGCCATGATGAACTGGCAAGGAAGTGAATTTTGCAGAGTTAATCACGTGCAAAGTCAAAATCAGTCAAATACTTCTATTGCAGCCAATACAAGGGCCAAGAAAAGAGCATTTGATCTAAGACAACAAGTTGTTCCTGATAAACAACAAGCAGAAAAAGACAAAAAACTTGTTCAATAGAAAAATCAAGATTTTACAGCCCAACAGGGGTAGGTTCAGCCTACAACAGTTCATAATGTTCATATTTTACCAAGACAGCAAACTAAACTATCAAAGGAGCATCCTAAAGTTTAGTACCAGCCTCAAGCAGCTCAAACAGATGTTGTTGTTCAAAAGGTACAGTCAAAATTTAATGTTTCTTCTTTCAATATCATTGAACATATGAAAAAGACAACTGTTGGCATTACTATGTTAGATGCATTACGCCTGCCTGGGCAAAAAGAAATTTTGCAAGAGGATTTGGCTAAGATATCAATTTATGATGAAACAAATAAAGAGCAGCCAAGAGTTCTTGCGAATAGTTTAGATCAAAAGTAGGAGCAGCCAGCTAAAGAGGTAAAACCACCCCCTTTTTATGTCAATTTAATAATTGGTGATAACATAATGCATAACTACATGATCAATAGTGGAGCAAGCAATTTAATTATGCCTAAACAACTGGTAGACAAGTTAGGACTTGAGTATGAACCATTGTCAAAAAGGGTAGTTCAATTGGATGGTATAGCTGTAAAGTCTGTAGGAATTATTAAAAATTTGCCTCTTACATTGTAGGCTTGTCCCAACTTTTAAATTTCATAGAACATATATATCATTGATCTTCCACCTTATTTTGTCATTTGCTTATCTAGATATTTCACTGCAAAATTAGGTGGTTATCTATCATCAGACTGGTCACACATGTTTTTCAAAACCAGGTATGGTAGCCAGAGTCAGACAAAGTGCAGAGATTGATAGGGACAAAGAAATGACAAAGAATATATCAGATATTATGCACAGTCACAGCTTTAAAGCTCATAAAATGCTATATAATGGAGTCAAGATACCTCAAACTAGTAAAAATCAAACTTACCATATGAAAATCAACAAGATTCAGCTCAGAAAATGTCCAAAAGGTGCAGATTCGAGTCATTTCATGGTGGAATTTTGAGTTCAAACCCTACTCAGCAGTGGCGGCCAACTTCTTCAAAGTCAAAAGAATGATAGCGATTTTTAGGGTTCGATGATTGCTTTTGTCCATTCACCCTAAGCTATTTTTGATTTTTAATAATCATTATGTCTCATTTTTTCCCGTGGTTGCTTTGACTCTTAAGTCAATATTGCTTTTATCATTATGGTCGACTATTAGCAAAAAAATTCCAATAAACATGATGGTCAACTAATATTTTTGGAAGTAGTGAATGCATATTGGAAATATGCTAAGTATAATGTAAGAAAGCCCATGAGATGAGAATTAAGGCTTCTGATTTGATATTAGACATTATGCCTCAATATTATTCTTTATTTTATTTTTGCATTCTCAATGTAGGTTAATTGATTAAATGATACATTATAAATCATTTAATTAATTAGCTATCTTTACATGCAAATAAAAGACATCATGTGATGATGAGTTAATTAGAGATCTATGTAGTACTTGAGTAGAGCTAACTGGAAGACGAGTTCATCATGCGAGTTATGAAGGTGTTTGGCTCTTTACTTCAATTTCATATAGACTCAACTGAAGATTTGTCATGCGAAATGGACTTTAAGTTATCATGGGCGAATTGATTAAAGCAAGGAGGATTTTTGCATGTTTTGGCTCACATTCAGAGATTTCTAGTTCAATTTGAGTTATAGATTAGTTGCATGCTTTATGACTGCGAGTTCGAGACTGAGTTCACTCATTTTTGCATGAGTTTGAACCTTATTTTCAGGTATTTTTTATTATGCTTGGATTTCACCTTGGAATTGTCATTTTCTCACTAAAATTGACTTTTAGTTACATGTTCATGCACTTTGAAGTGCATTCTCATTGTATATATTGAAAAAGTTTATCTTTTTCATTTTGGTTCTTGTTATTCAGCCTTTGCATTCTACAAAGCGAATTGTCTTGAAACTCAGTTTTCAAAGTTTAATAGATATTGCAGCAGTCTTTACAGGTTTACTTGTGTCTTTTTGTAATGATTCCTTCAAATTGCAATGAAATCGAAGTCTGCCTTGTCATTTGGTTGTCTTTATGAATGATTTGATGAAGTTTTATTGTGTTTAACTATCAGAACCTTTAAAATATTTTTCTCATTTATATTTGCATACATTCAAATAGTTTAAATCACAGGTCTAAGTTTGTGTAAATGAATAATATTCTTTTTTGCTGTGAAAACCCTGTTTTCCTTCAAAGGTGATTTATTCAAGCCTTCCTTAGAATCAATTTTTGTTGTGAAACTTTCAAAATATACTTGTGTGGATAGTTTTCTGAGGTTTATTGTGAATCAAAATTGCAGATCTTTATCAATTAGGTGTGTTACCTTCAATTTACAGTTTCTTGCATTTAGCAATAGTTCTTCTATCCTTTTTCCTAGTAAGTTACCAGTTAATAATTTGAGAATCATATAGGAATTTGGCCTAGAATCCAGAGGTTCAATCTCATTATAGGTCACCCACAACCTCAATTTGATCCAATGTTTCAACAGATTATTGAATTTAATCATTCAAGCGTTCAAGTGCAATCTGTTTGACAACATGAACTAGTTGGTCTTGAATCTCCTTGGTATAAAGATATCTATGTCTACTTGCACGACCAAATTATCCCTCCTGACTTGTCCCTTAACCAACACAAAACCTTTATTCGACAAGAGTCTAAGTATACCATCATCAAAGATAATCTTTATCGCCGTAGCCTAGATAGTACCCTCCTTCGGTGTCTCGACTCAAATGAAGCACAAACAAATTTAAAAGAGGTATACCAGGGTCTATGTGGAGCTCACTCTTCTTGTCCAACCTTAGCTAAAAAGCTCATGAGAATGGGATATTTTTGGGCTACAATGGAACGAGGTACTTATCACTTTGTGAAGAGATGTCTCTAGTGTTAGATTCATGGAGATCTTATACATGCACCAGCTCAGGAACTTTAGCCACTCACTTTTCCTTGGCCTTTTTCTCAATGGGGACTCAACCTCATAGGAAAGATCCATCCCACCTCTTCTAATGAGCATAATTTTATCCTTGTTGATACTGAGTACTTCACAAAATGGATTGAAGCCATCCTATTGACTTACATTACGATAAAATAGATAGCCAAGTTCATCCTAAATTATATCATTTTCTGCTAGGTATTCCAAAGTCCATCATCAGTGATAATGGTCACCCTTTCAAAAACCAAGATTTTCACGAGCTTTGTTAAAAATTCCATATCCAACATCATATTTCCACTCCATATTACCCCCAAGGTAATGGCCAAGCTGAGGCATCTAATAAGACTATCCTAAAAATCGTAAAGTAAAAAAAAAAAAAGGTCACCCTAATGAAAACCTGGCAAATAGGCATCTTGGTGACACAAAAAAAAATTGAAAAAATGGAAAAATAAAAAAAATAATAAAGAAAAATAATTCGTCCAAAAGTGAAAACCACTTCAATGGCACTTTAGATAAGTACCATGGTGAAAACCTGGCAAACAGGCACCATGTGTAGTTAGTCCCTGCTCCTTCGTCTACTATCACTATATCTAGTCTTTCACCCTTTTCAATTATCCATTTGCACATGTCACTTTGTCATAATACACTTCATTATCATTCCATGGCCTGGGAACCATCGACATTTAGGTTTCCTGATCATCCTTTGCATTCGTTGTTTTCCCTTTGCACATAATAAATTGGTCTCACACTAAACTGGGGGCAATTCCTTGACTTATGTCTTCATGGGGAAATAATATATGGTATCAGCGTCAGAAAACATCAAAAGCCAAAAAATAAATTAGTCAACTTCAAAATTCAAAAAAATCATAAAACATCAAAAATCCCAAAAATAAAGTCAGAGTTTAATTCTAAGTGTAACTCTAAGTCTTAGTCAATCAATATTAGAGTGATCAAACTATAGTTCCTCTACACATTTCCTATGTAGGAAAGGCTCATCTTAAATGAGCCCTTGAGGAATTAGGTCAGTCCTTTAAGGTTGTCCAAATAAAATCATGACTCAATCTTCTGTCGAATAAGACAAAGTCAAGTCGTGTTGAACTACGAGGTCTTTGCGCATTGCTAAGTAAGCAAGGCCATCTCTCGATGAGCCCCCGAGGCCCCCTAGGTCAAGTCCCTTATGGTTCATCAAGTCTAGTCGTGTCCTTATTTTGAAAATAATCATCATTCAAACAAAACCATCAATCAACAAACGTACATAACCAACTAAATCTTTCATCAATTGATCATCCTATCATTAATCAATCGATCTCATCATTCAATTGGAATGGGGCATTTCATCATTTGTCTCATTCGATCTTATATTTTGTCTTTTATCAAGATGTGTCCTTTGTGAGATTAGACTTTGTCAATTTGATCATTCACCTTAAGAAAGATGTGTCTTTCTTGTGGTTAGGTGTCTTCTCAACATTTATCAATTGGTCAAATTCATCGGATGTGTCCTTCCTATAGGTGGGTATCGTCGCATCGCTTGATCATCTCAATCAATATTTTTCAAACAATCAAACCATCATGTAAATCAATCTTTCCTTAATCAAGATGTGCCCTTCTTGAGGTCAGGCACAATCATTATGAATCAAACCTTGTCAACTTTATCAGTCAATCTTTATCAAATCAACTAATCTTTTCAATCTTGTCAATCAATCTTTCCTTTCAATTAAGATGTGTCCTTCCTGAAACTAGGCATGGTCAATCAAATCAATTTGTCAACCTTTGTTAACTTATCAATCAATCTTTTTCAACCTATCAATCAAATCAATTTGTCATCTTTATCAATGGACTTTGTCAAACCAATCAATCTTCTCAACTTGGTCAATCAATTTTGTCATCATTAGGATATGTCCTTCCTAAGGCTCAACATGATCAATCAAATCACTTTTTCAATCTTTGTCAACCTATCAATCAACTCAGTCATCTTGGTCAACTTAATCAATCAACCAAACAATCTTATCATTATCACTAGCAAGCACTATCTTGGCAAATACTTCATTGAGCCGGAATAGTCTTATTGTCTTGATTGATTTTGGCTCATGTTACTAGTCTCCTCGAAGATTTCCTATCAACAAACTTAGAGGGACAATGATGGATCATAACCTCTTTTCTTTGTTTGTTGTCTATGGTTTGTCTTGGAAAAAATACTCAAACAATTGGTTCCTTAGTAGTAGTTGGGGCATTCCTTGTCTTTTTGATTGCTTGTCTCTCCCAAATGGTCACCATGCACACCTTGGTTTATGTCATACCCTAGTGTTTTTAGACCATTTGTGACATTTTTTGAAGCCCAATGATGATAAAAATAAAAATGTAAGCGTGGAAGTTGGATCCCTTCTCATTCTAGGTCTAACTTTCTTTATCTCCTTTGTCTTTTCTATGCCAACATTCATCTCCTCCACCTTCTCTGTACTAACATTTCTTTTGTTTGCATCCTGACAGAGTCCTGTGACACACAAACATCTTGCATCCATAATTATGTTAGCTCGCATCATAGAAAACTCCATCATCCTAAGCATCATTTTAGGTCACATATATTTGCATAAGAAAATATAAAAACAAAAGAAGCATCCATATAGCATCATAGTACAATTTGCATCATACATTTCATTATAGCATTCCACAACATGTTGCATTACAACCCATTTACATTTCCTTTCACATTGCATTGCGTTGCGCATATCATCACATTACATATCAAGGAAAGTGCGCCAAGATGGTTCCCAAAAAGGGGGCTTAAGTGGCCACTTTTTTTCTAAAATCAGAAAATGCTGACCTTGGACATGAAATTGAGGATAGTTACACTCAGAATTTTGAGATGGAAAAAAAAGGATCGAAGTGCTCTGAATCTACTTTCTAAACTACTAATTTATTTTGAAAATGGTTGAGATTAAGGGGTTAAATAGAGGGATGTACACAAATTGGTGTTGTTTTTTTCAGAAAAACATAATATAGCAACTCTTGTACGCCCTGAGCACGATGAATTTTTTTTTAGTATTTTTAAAATCGCTATGATCAAAAGTTAGCTAATAGCATCTAGTTGATGCACAATTTTTATGATAATTTTTTAATGAATATTTAATTTTTTACTAATTTTCTAAGTGGGCACTTCCTAAAAAGCAGAATTTTGGCCGTGCTCCCCCTACAAATTTTGGAAAGTAATAGATTTTTTTTAAAATATATTTTCTAAAATTTTTAGAATGGAGTCTAGTTTCTAAAAATGTAATTTATTTGAAATTTTGATGAATAGTTAATTTATAACAAAAAAACCAAACACTGCTTTTTGATAAAAAAAATAGACATACAAACAAAAGAAATTATGGATGAAAGGCTTAACATTGTCAAAAAGTGAAAAAAATTATATCATTGGAAAGATAAGAGAGAACTTAACATTACCCATGTGTTCAATTTTGTGGATATTGAACCAAATGCAATCCTGACAGTGAGCACGAACCCGATTATGTGAGAAATTGTAGAATTTGCAAAAAACACGTCTCTGGTCATTGGGAATGCCCTCCAAACCTTTGGGTTGGTATTCCAAGGAAAATACCAAAGCTAAGGCTTAGGGATTCCCAAAGAAAAATATAACACGAGCGCATTATAACATGCTCGCGTTATTTAGTAGTTTTCACTTTTTCCTTCTCTGTGGAACATTTCTAGCAACAAATAACATGCTTGCATTATTTATTCCTTTAGTTAAATGCTATTTTTTTGAATGTTTGTT
>VDFB02193867.1:402388079-402450889 GCA_007258455.2 Sequoia sempervirens
CGAAAACTTAACTCAAAGAAAGATTAAATGCAAGATCCCGTATGTGGGTCCCACCGGTCGTGCGAGAAATGTATACCTTGATATTTTATGCTACTCTAAATGTGTGAATCTAACTAAGAAACATGAAAGACAAAACACCAAGGACACCTCAAGATTAGCCAAAAGAGAGTTACAATAAGAAAGGAAATAGATAAACAAAATAGGACAATATCACCTTCCTTGTTGTTGGTTGCTCCTTGATTAGCCTTCGATTTGAATAGCTTGTGTGCTCCTTAGATGGTAGATTGAATGACTAAAATGCAAGATTCTATAGGCAAGATGACTAGCAAAGATGATTAGTTGATTGCAAATGCTTGAGGATTCAAATGGACAGCATGTAGGTATGGAAGTGAAAAGTGTTGCAAAATAACAGCATAAGGGTGCTCAAATCTAAGTGTTGTTGAGAAGAAAAATTAGTAGCATAAGGTTGCTCAAATGAAGAAGTGTTGTGTTGTGGAAATGCCTTTGAGGAGGGGGTATTTATAGGAGAATTTGAATTCTCTAGAGAATTCAAGGGTCAAGATTGCTCCAACAAGGCCAAGATGAAGGGCTATGGTGGGTTGAGAACCCACAAGCCCTCACATCTTGACATGTGGAGGGTGAAGTGGACAAGGGATATGAGGTGGAGGAAGTACAAGTACCTTGCAAGTACATTGGGAGATGGGAAGAATCTTGGGTGAATAAAAGTGAATTTTAAATTCACAATGATTGGAAGAATCTAGAGGGTAAAAGGTGGGCTCCAAAAAGGTGGGACTTGGTCACATGTGAAGATTGTGACAAGTCTAAGGTGGGTCACATGTTGAGATTGTGACAAGTCCAAGGTGGGTCACATGTGGAGATTGTGACAAGTCCAAGGTTCTAGAAGCCTTGGAAGGATGGAATGTGAATTAAAAATTCACATATAAAGGAGGGGAATCTAGGACAAATAAAAAGGAATTAAAAATTCCTTGGAGAATGATTAGGCTTAATTAATTTATAATTAGAGGATAATTAGGGGCTAATTAGGATTAAAAGCCAACTTGCCAAAAGTTGGAGGATGTGACACATCCTAATCAAGGATTAGGCATGTGCACATCCTTAATGAAAAGATTAAGAAATGGATTAGGATTAGATGAAAATGACATGTGAGGAATTAAATAAATGTAATATTTATTTAATTTATTTGATGAAAAGAGGATTAAGGAGGGTAAGGTATTTAATTATTAATTAAATACCTTAGGGATTTGGCAGAATTAAAGATATTAATTAAATAATAGGAATATTATTTAATTAACTCGGATAAGAGGATATTTAGACGAAAAGTGATAAATTTGGATAAATTAAGTGTCCAAATTTGGACGTCTACAGCTACCTGTTGCCTGCAGAACAAAACCCCAAAATGAATGAATAATACACACAAACAGAAATTGTTGAAAATGCCTTAGAAACCTTTTAGCAAAGGCTGTCTCAAGCCGGATGAGTGTCGTGCCTAGGAAATGCAGGCAATAGACCGATTTGCATTGTGAGGCGGTAGAGATCCCTGAAAATATATGGTTTCATGGAGTGGTGCGCTGCTATGCAAACTAAAAGGGACACCATCTACTGCAATAATGGCCATCGATCTTGTTGGAGAAAGCATACCTAGATCTTCGCTTGAAGGTTTGCAGAGAAATGCACCAAAATTATTCAGTATGATGAGGCCGCCATTACTGGAAGCAAGGTGCAGAGCATGGAAAATGAATGCCAAGTGAGGAATTAGGGTACAAAGGAGATGCAAATTGAAATCTATGGTGGAGAAAGAAGGTTAACTTCCAGCTAAATCTTGGCCGTCCCCCGCCAGATTACCCAAATAAGTTGCTCACGGGTTAATTCCTATGAGATAGCGGGATGAGAGCATGTAGATAGGGTGGGCCCAGCGCATTTTGGAGGCACGGGAGAGTTTTCATTTGTTTTTATTTGATGCATATTGTTTTAAGTTTAAAACAATGTTGAACGATGGGAAAGGTAAAGAATGGTGGGTCCCATAGAATATTTTCTTTAAGGTTTTTACCTTATTTAATGAGCAAAGTTTTTATAATCTTCACCAAGAGTTTAAAGTGAGGTAAAATGTGAAGGCACGGGAAAAGTTTTTGCCGAGGCATTTCTTTAAAAAAGTGTCTAAAGGGAAAATATTTCAAATAAAATCAAATATTGGGGGCATGAGAAAGATTACCCAATACAAACAATTGGAGACCTTTGCTTTTAAAATCAAAATTTACATTCGCTGGAGGTGAATCAAGCAAATGACGTAAAATAAATTTTTAGAGTGAGATGCACGTGAATGTGGCTATGAGATATTTTAATGAGAGATAAGTAAAGTAAATTTTATATTCACTTTATGTTTAAGAGCATGTGGGTATTATCTAAAGTGAATTTATTCACTTTATAAGAAAATATGTTTGTTGGGAAGTAAACTAATGTACAACAAACAATAAACAGAAAATATGAAGATTTTTGCGGGCACAGAGGTATTTTCCAGCAGCTGGGTAAAATTGAGAGATTTTTCACGATGGAGTGAAATTTTCTGTTGCTGAAAGGTAAATGCAAGCAATTTCGAGACAAAATTGTTGTTGGGGAAGAGAGATGAGAGAAACTTTGCTTGTTGCTAATAAGCAAGAAAGAAGCTGTCAGATGTTCTCCTATATCTTCTCTTCTTTTCTCATTTGTAAAGGATTCTAGGGTTCCAATTTCTGAAAGCTCTGCAAGGTAGGCATAAGCTCTGGGTAGATTTGTAAACCTAGGATGATTGTAACTGAGTCATTAATCTGAAAGTGTGTGTTCTGAATTATGTTTTCAAGTTAATTTTAGTTGATAATTGTCTTCATAGCTGAACTGTAATATTCTTTTGGGTTCAATAATAAAATTGTTTGAATCTGTTCATGCACATTTTCTACATTTGAGTTATATCTATTGTTTCCTTATATTCTGTGAATGATGTAATTGTTTTAATGAAGCACAAACTACATTTATTATTGCCTATTGTTTAGGGAATAGTGTAATTGCTTCAACAAATGTGACAGGAGTGTTGTATTTCAGGTGGATTTATAAGAAGAATTATCAGATAAAGCTCCAATGGTCTAGTTGTCACAATGTGATAAAATTTGCAAAGATCATTAAAGCATGTTTAACACTGTAGGATGAATGCTAGTTATATGACTTTATAGCCCATTTCTTGGCACTAGAGTCCATTATCATGCTTCTGATGTTTTCAGTTTGGTCCCAATCTTTTAAATCATAAATCATTTTTATTTTGTTCTGTGAGTATTTGTATTTGCCATGTCCTCCATGTTAGTTCTTGAAATTCACTCAGTGTCTTACCAATAGTGAGTGATATTTTATGTTTCTCAACATATTTTTGTGAAAGCATTATCTTTTAAGCAATATCCCATTAAATATGTGTTTTAGTCTTTAGATGTTGCTAAAGGGCCACCCCCCTAGGTTTTACAAAGCTTGAAGTGTAGGGGAAATGTGTTCTAATTCCATTTCTTATTAGTTAGCCAAATCCCCCATTGAATTTGATCATTAGAAAGTGGCTAGTCTATAGGAGTCAATTGGTTTGGTTCGATTTGGAGCACCAACAAGGTATAGACCCTTGATTCATGTTTTGATTTTGAATATTGAATCCTTGGTTTGTAAATGAAGGTGTGGAACCTTGATTAATGTTTTGATATGAAGGTGTAGGCCCTTGGTGTGAAGGGATGTTTCCTTGATTGACATTTTGAAGTAGGGGAGTAAGTCCTTGATTAATGTTTTGAAATGAAGGTGTAGGTCCTTGAATAAGGTTTTGAAATAATGGAAGGGACCCTTGATTTGTATTTTGAAGTGATGGAATAGACCCTTGATTGTGGTTTTGACTAGGGGTCTTGCATGAGATAATGCACACCTTCCTAGGGTTATTTGGTGGAGGTTGGTTTAATGAGGGTACACTTTGGAATTGGAATGAGGGCCCTTGGTTTGTGTTTTGTTATGTGGGTATAGAACTTCAATTTTCATTTTGGATCAAGGGTGTGTGACCTTGGATTAGATTTTCGATCAAAGGTATAGGACCTTGGGATGTGGACTCTTGATTTGTGCTTTGAAAGAGAGGATTCATGAAAGTTTTACACATGGTGTTTGGGAAACTACCAAATGTGAAAGTTTGACCTTGTGTAGTATCATGAGTTGGGATATGTGTTTTAGTGGTAGTAGTCATGTGTGTGGTTGTCCCAAGGGGTATGTTTGTCATTTGTTGTGATGAGGGCATGCCAAATGGATTTTCAGTTTCTTGTTCTATGATGGTTGACACGTCATAACCTTGAGGTAACTTGGCCCCCTTTTTGGCTAGTGGATAGAAGATTTTTTTTGGATTGGGAAATTAACAAGTTTGTCAACTATGCTTAAAAGTCTTGGGTCTTGATGAGATCTTTCAATTTCTTGAGGGCTCAATTTTTTGTTGACTACTTCAAAGTTTAGTTCATTGCAAGGGTCACTTTGTTCTCTTTGTGATGGTGTATTCTTTCGAGGTGTGGAGTGGTTCGAGTCTGTGAAATTGTCCGGAAAAGGGTCACTTAGGAAATCCATGTCCCTTTGTTTGGCTTTGGACCTTGTTTCAACGATGTGAGACCTTTGCAAGTTAGGGATAATGCAAAATGGCAATGAGACTATGTTGTGTTTTTTGGATTTTTTTGAATTTTAGGATATGAAGATGCAAGGGTGTTAATGCAAGGATGATAATGCAAGGATGGTAATGTCTAAAAGATGAGGGATAAATAATGCTAAAGGACACTAAAAGATTGGATGATGGTCAAAGTGAGTGATAAGGTGACTAGATGATGCTAATGCAAGATTAAGATGACAATGTAACTAAGATTAAATGAGATTGATCTATGTTTTTGTAATTTTTTGTATTTTGGGATATGAAAATGAAAGGATAATGAAGGATTGATATGACACTAAGGATAAAGTGAGCTATATTTTTGTATTTTTGGAATGAAGGGTAAAGTGTAATCTAAGGAAGGTGAGTCTAAATGAGGGTGATCTAATGTAAAGGAACCTTAAAATTTTAAACAAAGGGTGGCACTCAAGCTAATGTGAATCCAAGGTAACAAATTCCAAATGTCATTGACCATAAGAGGACAACTAAAACCAAGAGAAAAGACCAAGACTCAACTTGACAAAGTGACAATGACAAGACAAATGATAATGGTCAATGACAAGTAGAATAAGTAGCCAAGAATTTTCAAAAGCTCAAAGGTAGATCCCTATGTTCAAAATCTGAAGGTTTAAATGCAGCCTAAAAGCCAAGGTTTAATTTGTGCAATGCAAGGGATGAAGATATGCAACCTACAATGCAATGTTTTCCTAATGGGTATGCTAAAATGAGCTGGGAAGACTTGCAAGTCTCTAGTTTACTAGAAAAAGGTCATTATAAATTAGTTTTGATTAGAATCTAGACATAGATTTCGAGAAATTTTGTTTAGCAAGAAATTGTGGTTCAATTTCTACTAGTTGCAGTTCACAGTTGTGGCTCAGGTTGACTGCGACTCTATTTCTCACAAATGCATTTTAGAATGACAGTTGTGGTTTTTAAGCCGACAGTTATGGTTCATAGTGACAATTGTGGGTCTGTATCTGATAGTTGCAGTTCTAGAATAGTGTTTTTGACAGTTTTGATGCTTTTTAGTGGTTTTGATTTGAAGTTTTGACTATTTCTGATGAGATATAGTTGGCAGACATAGCAGACAGTATCAAGCACTTTGTTTCTAGGACTAGTTTGATGTGAAATTGTAACCAAAAAAATAACCACAATCCTAGTAGGAAAGGGTTTGTATACTTCGTATAGGCCCATTGAAATACCCTAGATTAGTGTTGACCCCTTCTCGAGAGTGGATAGCTTAGAATTTTGGTGGCACAGGCTCCCCCTTATAGTGCACTCACTTCTCGGGCTCACCAACTTCGTATTCCTAGGTAGTCATTTCTCGGGAACTATTATGTCTACTCAAGGGAGTCAGTAGTGAGTAACTTTAGACATGTTATTGTACCCTACACCATATTGTGCAACAACTAAAAATAGCTAGGCCTCTAAAAAAAAGGTGTCTAGTAAGGGAATCTAGTTCAGGGGATACAATGATAAACTCTCTCAGGAGGCCTCCCAACCCTTAAAACAAGGGTTTACATATCATAAAGATACTGGAGGAGGGCTATCACGTACCATCTAGTTGATTGCAAACTTTCCTTGTAGCCACAAATTTATATAGTGTTTCAGAAGGACTTGGCTTTAGCCTGTTACCACTTGGGTCATTCCCTTAGGGTGAGTACTTTTTCCCACTAAGGCAGACCCTCTAATGGGTAAACAAAAAATTAGATAGGTCTATATTTCTGATCACCGAGTTTGCACAAGGTGAGAGAATAATACCTACCACCTCAAACACTAAGACATGGTGTTCTTTACCTTCTAATTAAAGCTATGTGAGAAAGAAAATTGTTATTTTTAAGCACCAAAATAAAAATTTATCTAATATAAAACAAGCAAGGTGGTTTCACAATAAATATCTTGGACATTCGAACCTACAAAACCACTTGTTAGTAGTCTCAAAAGAAGAGCCTTGGACAAACAAAAAAGCTGCACAAAATCCAAGTTAGCACCAAAAGGGTTAAATCCAAACTAAAACCAAAATCAAACAACTAAGCTAAAGAAATGAAAATAAAAATAGAAACTAGAACTAAAGGATTCAATTTTTTTTGTTTCTCCAAGAAGCAATTTTGGGAACCCACCTAAAGCCACATGCTACAGACTGAATATTAGAACTCATAAACCCTATTCTACTCACATAAAGCAAAAGAAAGATGAAAAAGAAACTAAAATTGAAATTTTTACCTAACAGGAAATTGCGTCACCCCTTTCGTCAGTTGTGTTGTTGTTTTGCATCGCACGAGGACAATTGTGTCACGTTTTGAAATTCAAATTTTTCCACCCAAGGATGCCTTCTGTAGATGCGTCATTTTTGGTCAAGTGCATCGCTACATTTGACAGATGCATTGCTCGTTAGCAAATGCACCACTACACTTAACAGTTACATCGTTCCGTACTCAAAATCTACAAAAAAAAGTAAAACCCGTACAAAAAATTTGCAAAAAAGTATGCTCGCGTTGGGTTCACCAATATGAGATGGGGTTTCCTAGTTCTAGCCCAGAACAGTGATAGCTAACACCTCTAGACCAATAAACCACATCAACAAGGGAATACAAAATAATGGACAAGATTAGAAAAAGAAAACATAAAGCAAACTACTCCCCATCATGGTTGATTCACTTCCCTTTCTCTCCTTCTTATGCAACTTTGCCCTCAAATTTTTTTTTGAAGTCATGCAAATCCTACAAATAGTAAGCAAGAAAGTTGGAGAAAATTAGCTATCAAGTTGAAAATGGGAGAGGATGGTTGTTTTTATAGACAACCATTTGAATCGACAGTTGAGATTAATCCTCTAGAAAATTTACAAGATCAATGGTGGAGGATGCATGAGAGAGAGGTTACAAAATGGATGATTGAGATTGAGTCTCAAAAAAGATTCCAAGATCAATGGTCTAGAATTGATGCACCAAAAATATGCTATTCTTGGAGGAATCATGACAGGTATGATGCCCGACGGTTATGACGCATGACGACTATGACATGGGTTTTATGACAAGGCATCTTTGACTAGGTGGGGGCACATAAATAATTTAATTCAAATTATTTATTCAAAAATGGAGGAAAATAGAGGAAAGTGGACAAGTGGTAAATAAATAATTTATTCAAACTATTTATTTGGAGGAAATACAAGATGGAGGGTATGTGTAGGATCATCATGGAAAAAATAGGCCCCTAAGTGGCAAAAAATTCAAAAAAATCAGACTTAGGCAACTTGACATAAAAATTTGAATAGGTTATCTATATTATTTCAAAAATATGTAAGAATAGAATCTGTAGCAAATTGAATGTAATTTCTAAACTACTAGGTTTATTTAAAAAAATAAATTTATTTGGTGAAAATTTGAAATTTCAATGTTGTAGTACTTAAATTTTAGGGAAAAAAAAGAAGTAGGTGTTTGTTTGACCACCCTAACCACAATAAAATTATAATATATTTTTTAAATATTTTAGATATAAGTAGAGGACTCATGTCTAGATGTGATGCATATTTTTTTGTAATTTTTTCCAAGTAAATAATTAATTATGAATTTTTTATTACAACTTTTAAAAAATATTAAAACTTGTATGTTTGACCACCTTAACTTGGTCAAAACTTCATGAAATTCATTTTTTTTTTAATCCTATAGTATGCGAAGCATATAATATGATGCATGTTTTAGATTCAAAAAATGTGATATCGTTTGAAAGCTATAGATGTTTTTCAATCAGCCTATCAATCAAGACTTTAGTCATAATTTAAATAGAAAATGAATAATAATTATTTAAATTCAAAGTAAAACATAATTTATATTGGTGGAAAGTTGAGAATCTCCTTTAAAAACCCTTTTCATTTCATCAATTTTGAGTGAAAAAAAGTCATCAACCACATACCCTACACATACTCATCATATCGCCACTTTTTGGCCCATCATGATCTTGCACATACCCTAGAGCATTTAATTAAATTAATTCAATTTAATTAAATGGGAGGATGGGAATTGGAGAGAAATTAAATAATTTCAGGAATTATTTAATCATGGAAGAATAAAAGATCAAACAATAATAATTATTATCTAACTATCGAGAAATAATTAAATAAATGATGGTTTATTTAATTATAGAAGAAAGGGGTATATTAATGACAGTTAAATCATTTTAATTGATCAAGATAGAATAAAAATTAGAAAATAAATTAATTAAATAATTAAAAATTATCTAATTAACAGAGGAATATGATCAAACATAATTGAATAATTAAAATTATTCTATTATCAAAGGATGAAGCCCAAGAAAAATGATGCTCACAGACTTAGGACATTTTTTAGTGTCTACAGTTGCAAGATGAACCCATAGAAAAAAGGGGTATTGGACAACGAAATAGGGAAAACTATAAAAAAAATTGAACGTGATGATCATTGGTTGAAGGAACTTAATGAAGATAGAACATGCATTCAACTCATTATGCGCTTTTTCATCAATCTTTGTAATTTCATCATCATCCAAGTTAATCACAACAGAAGGTCTAATGACAATATCTATAGAAGATTGTTGTAGTTTATATTGTGAAGAAGGTGGAGAGGCATCATGCATTGCTTGAGACAAGTTTGGATTTTGGTTTTATATGTTGTTATTTTCTTCTTTTGCTTGTAATGAATTAGCAACACCACAATGTCTACGCCTATGCTCTCTTGCATTTTGGTTTCTTTTAATTCAGTTTTCAAATTGTAATTGTGCAAGAGTAGGTTTTTCAACCATAGGTTTCTTTTCCTCCCTTGGGGGAGGAATGAAAGGAACCATTGGAGGTTGTTCAACTAGTTTATCTTTATCTTTGTAAACTTGTTTGAATTTAGGAGGCACAACAAGATTTATTTGATTATCTTGTGGTCTCTTATATGAAATAGGCAGAGGATTTGTCATAGGCCGATCTTGGTTACTTGGAAGAGATTTCAGTTTGATCATGGTCTCATCAAGGATATGAGGATCAATCATGGGTTGATCCATATGTTGACTAAGAAAATTGAGAGGGGGGGAGGTGAATCAGTTGTAAAAAAATTAACCCTTTAAATCAGTCATTGAAACTAATCCTTAACACTGCTTAAATGATTAAACATTAAGTGCAAGTGCAGAAACTGAAAACTATTAGACAAACACAACACAAGATTTATGTGGAAAACCAAATGAGGGAAAAACTATGGTGAGGATTAAATCACACTATAGAGAATATCAAAACTAATTACAAAGGCTCGTTGCCAAAACAAGGACTCACTGTCTAGATCAAGACTCATTTTCCAACAGGGCTAACAACCTAGAGGGCTCACTTCCACAAAGATACAAAGAAGATAGAAGAGATATGTTACAAAGAGAAGACAATATCAATGCAACATAGAAATCCACCACAATCTTCTCAACCACTTGCAAACATGCATGAATGATAGAGTACACCTTCAACTCACTACATCTGAAAACTTAGCATTTAGGCTTCACACTAATTTGCCACACGTGCATCACACACACTTACTGATTCACATCAATCTTGCATCTATCTGCTCTATTTCTTTGCACTTATCTCTCTTTGTACACCTTTTCACCATTAACTCATCTTGCATTTATACCATCTTCAACTTTGAAACATATTCAAAGTCAATTTTCCAACATTAAATTCAAATTAGGCTGGCACCAAAACATCCTAGGGTGGAATTAGAATGAGAGTGACCTAGACACACACTTCATGAGGACCTAAATAGATCTAATATGCTTCATGAACTTCGAAGATAGTGTTCGACACAAGGTCAACCAAATCAGTGTAAAACACATAGAAAAATTAAGCACGAACCTTCTAGATACCGAAATTAGCTTCTTCATGATCATAACAACTTAACTCTAGAACCACAAGACATAAGAATTTACCAAAGAGAAATCGAGACGAACCAAATTTCTCACGAACCTCAGCTAGAAACATAGAAAACCACAATTCACAACTAGTGAACATAACTCACATTGTATAAGGAATCAGGAGCCAAAAATATGGATATAGCAACTTCCAACAACCATGATCAATATATTTGAACCACACAAACTTAGGAGAAAATATTGGAGAAAAATTCGAAGCAATCACTAAACACATGTAACCTTTCTTCAATACAATTTTCTCAATATCCTCAACATGAACAACCAATAACCTACAACCATGACATCGATGACAACAACAACCAATTGATAACCAATTGACCAGTTAACATCAATGACAACATATTAATCCTTTTCATTCTTGCAACAATCTCCCTCTTTGTCACTGATGGCAGCACATGATGTGAAAAACCATCAAAGACAACATACAAGCTTTGAATACACTTCTCAAGATTTTTCTTTCTATTTCCCACCTTAGAAGATAATCTTTTTCATATCTTTCTCATTTATTTTTCACATTATTTCTCTCCCCCTTTGACATAAATGGCAAAGGAAAAATATATTTTGCAATGATTTCCCCTTTGGAATAGAAAAAAGAATACTCACAATGACAACACATGACACTACCTGCTCCCTCTGAGAGGTAGCCACCAAAACATTAGTCTAGAAGAAAGATAGATCCATAGATCCACCTGACTGATGCATCTACATATGCATCTAGTTCAAGAAAAGAGGGGAAATGAACCCTAAATTCTCCTAGAGATACTAAAAAGTATCTTTAGGAAGAGGCTTCATAAATATATCAACAATTCGATCCTTCGTAGGGACATACTAAAGATTTACTTCATTCTCCATGGCTTTTTCTCTCAAGAAATGATACTTGATAGATATATGATTTTTCATTCAGTGCATCACTAGATTCTTCGAAATGTTAATTGCACTTTCAAATGATGAAAAAGTGGGAGGTTGCTATCATATGGTTTTAGGACATAGCTGAGCACACCCACTTCTCCAATCTTATTCAAGGATAACCCTAGAGATCTTAATGCAAAAGAGAAAGATATCTTGCAATAGGGTTGTCTTAGGGGTTGAATGCAAACTAATAAGGGGTTCACCACCAAGTAAGAACTTGGAAAGACAAATGTAATGCAAAGTACAATGCAAGATGAAATGGAAAACCCTAGTATGATGCAAAACTTAACTAAATGATAGGTAGAATTTCCAATGAAACAACATAGAAAACCACAAAAAGGAATATGTGCACTTGGGAATCTAGAAATGGCTGAGTGGAGCTATTAAACACTAGAAATTATGCTTTTAATGTTGAGTGAGACTCATTCGCCAAGCTGGGTGAACCAATCCAGAATGTAGGTTTTTGTGCGAAAATAGGAATCTACCAAATGGGTATCTGAATCTGCAAAAATCTAAATTTTGATTGAGACTGAGACTCATTTTCCAGAAGTGGTGAAATAGTCTAGTTAGGTTTTTTTGAAGCTTCAAAGTTTGATCCTGCTCTTCTCTATTTGCTATGTCCTTTATGATTGATTTTTGAATCCAAAACCCTAATTTGCAACCTGTACGTGTTCTCTAAGGTTCTCCAAGGCTTGATGACAACTTTGAATGATTTGAATAATTTTCTCCAATATTTCTCCTTAGGAAATATACAACCTAAACCTGCAAAGCATACTCAAAGAAGAGGGAAAAATGTTTTTGGGTTAGTGGATAGGGGTTTTCCTTGGTCAAACCCATTGTGGTTAATTAAACCTTGAAATTGATTTAAATATAAATGTAGAATGATGAATGAACAAAATGTGATGTTACAACTAACCAAACCCTAGCAATGAAGTAACGTGTGAGATGGCTCCAATAGATGTAGATCTTGACTCTTGCTTAAAGGTGATATATCTTGAGTGAAATACTTGCTTGAATCATAAAAGCCTACATCACAATTGTTAGCTCAAAAAGAAACATGATGCATGAAGATTTTGACATGATGATTGGCTTGAATTCTGCTCTAAAATGCTTGATAATATTCCCTTGAATGTTCTTGAATGCTCTTGTCAATTATCTTGTGAATGCTTGAATGCTTGGGATCACTTGATTTCTTGTTAGAATAAAATAAGTGAAAGAACCTTGTATTTATAATCAATTATGCAAGAACTCCTGAAATTACAACACTACAAGCCAACATTAGATCTAGGAGGATAAAATCCCACTAGAAATTTGAATTAATTTTGATTTTGGGCCACATGGGACTCATTCGCTCAAGGTGGCAAATAAGTCTCGCTAGGCCTAATTTTTGGGACCAATTTTAAAAATGCTTAGAAAGGTTTGAAACTAGGTTCAAGACCAAAAATCTAGGTGGGAGTCATTCGCCCAAGGTGGCGAATGAATCCCATATCACTAAATCTAGGCCATTCAAGCTTGAAACACATGAATTATGATTAGGTATTGATTTGTGTCAGGATTATCCTCGAAAGGATGCATTAAATGGGGTAGGTGGATGAAAAATAGGGCTAATTAAATCATAAGAAAGCTTAATTATTAATGAGAACCCTAGAAAAGCATGAAAGCATGTTACAAAACTTTACAAAACTTCAAATAAAATACCAAAAGGCTCATTTAGTTCACAAGGGCCCAAGACCTGATGTGAATATGTTGCATATTACAACACTAAATCAAGGCCAAGTTAAGGGGAGATTTTTTCCCTCATTACATCTATCCCACACTTAGTGAGAGGAGGAACTTGCTTCCAACTCACACTAAGGGTGATCCCACAATATTGGTTTACAATTTTTGGCCAAACTGGACATTGAATTGATTTTTTCTAACTAAATCTTCACTTTCAGGCACCTATAGCGGCTAAACCGTGAGGAATTTGAAGATGATGCAAACTCGTGATTTGTGAAATTTTTTATGTAGATTATAAATATATTTTTTTCAAAATTTTTGGAATCAGATTGCACTTCTCTTTCCATCTCCTTCAAAAACTAGCTTTTTTCAGTAAACACCATTTTTAAGGAGTGATTCTCATCGTATATAACATAAAATTTTTTCTATGAAGGATAAAATCCTAATTTTTTAGAATTTAGATTTGTAACTACGATATATAGAACTTTCATTTGGCTTAATAGTTTTTTATTGAATACTTTTTCCTTAATCAAGTTTCAAAGTCAAACCAATTACAATTTAGACATAGGCAGACTGTACACAACATAACCTTTTTTGTATGTATCAAAATTCAATTATTATTTTTTTGTTAGATCAAGGACTTCAATATGTAGTACAATGATATTTTTCAATTTTTTTTTTGATAATATGCTATTTTTCCACATATGTAGAATAGAGAGCTTGATTTTCGGTGAAAACCTACATTCACAAGTAATACAAAATAAATATAATAATAAAATTAAATTTATTTAAAATTATAATTTTTGGGAAGCTTATAATAAGGACTAAATACTTACAATAAAAAATTTAAATTAATTCATTTGATCCCCTAAAAGGTAAATCAAAAGACTTGAATTCTTATCAACATTTTGATAGGTGTAAAGGAGACTTCGTTATAGGTATGGTTTGAAACTAGAGGGGTTCTATCCAAGGGGGTTTGATCTAAGGTGGTTTGATCAAACCATCTTCAATTGAAATCCTTTAAATGAAACTTTTCAAGGCTTAAATCATTATATTTTCTAAAAATATGTGATTTCAACAAAAAATAGTATCTCTTGGAAATTGTAAACCAGCATTGTAGGATCACCCCTAAAGTAGACCAAATAAAACAATGATCGACAGGGGTTCAAATGTACTAATTCTCATAAGATAGGAAAACCATGTTCAACAAGGTTGTGCAAGCCCTAGGACCAAGGTCCTATGGAAAACCAATATAATCACAAAAGAACACACATGAAAATAATATAAAGAGCAACAACAAGGAACAAGAATGCATTGCCAAAGACATAAAGAAAATTAAATAACATGAAAAGGAAAAGAGTTGGATCAAGCTTTGAATATTTTTCTAGATTAGATCTAGGTTGTTTGTCCAAAAAATGCATACTCAGTGCTTTGAGGCAACAAAACTCTAGGCTATTTGTTGGGTGAGAAGTCCAATAAGGTGAGAAACATACACTCATGGCCGGTATGTGCTCACACACACAGCCGAGTGGCTAAGGGAAATTCATGCCCTCATTTAGTTTCTCATCAAACAATACCAAAGTTGTACCTCCTGATAACTTTAATAAGGCACCATGCAAAAATTATTTTCGAGCTTCATGAGACAAGCAAAGCTTTGTATGCTTAGAACTCATGAACAAACAAGATGGCTCTATAGGCTTGCAAGCTGTGTTATGCAAGGTGGCCATTTAGTTGCAAAATGCATAATGTAAAGAATGTTCAAAGGAGTCAGTGCGTAGTTCATGCAAGGTCTTTAACTTAGGGAACATTGTGCCTAATGTTTCCAAGAGAGGACCAATCGAAGAATAGAAAATTCACAACTTAGAGGATGCAGTGAGTCGCATCAAGCCACTAAGAGGAATATAATATGCTAAGAGGGATCACGCTCTTGAAATACATCACACCCAATGTCATCCACAATGTGAAAGATGCATTGTAGAAAGTAAAAAGATTGCACCATTGACCATGAGAAAGAAATTTGCAAGAGAATAATGGCAATGTATGCCCCCACTTTAAAAAAATTGCTAAACACCATGCTGTGAGAAATTACTTTAAAGTAGCAAATGATAAATGCTGAAAATAAAAAGGACATGAGAGCTAGCTTGGAAAGCCCTATGCCAATTCATATGTTTCCAAATCAAACTACATCATGGATAAGTATGTCACATGTGAGCTAACTTAAGGCATGTCATCCACATCCAAAGCTTGCTCTTATATATACATGAAAGGTGGTTAACTAGTCAAAAGTGACAACGACAAGTTACATACAAGGATAACGCTTCCTAACCCCCTTGATCCTACTTAGTGCAGGACAAGGGTAAGCTTGGAGTGGATGATGATATGTTGCTCCTTGCAAAAATGGAATGACTTGAGATGAATGTAAAACATACAATAGTGAGTATGCTATGATCCTACAACTATTACATGGAAAGGAGAAGCAATTAAGTTTATTTATGATGATGAATAAACAAAGTGTCAAATTGATACATATTTAATAAGATATCTATCAGTTTAGGATGTACCAAGGTTAAAGTTTTATTGGGAGAATCTTTTGAAATAGTGTTGACATTGAATGAAGTGTTTTCTTTTGAGGGACAATAACCAAGATCATTAGTCATTTCTTGCATTTTAGGCTTTATAGGGACATGGATACCACATCCTTTCTCAAGTTTCTTCATAAGTTCAAAACCTCTTCCATAAATATTTCCACTTCTTTCAGATATGGTGGTTGTTCAACTTCATCAAATTTTGTCTTGTATGTTATCTTTTCTTCTAAGGTGGTTTAAGTGGATTATTTTAAATTTTGTATTACCTTTACCGGTTTCTCTTTTCCCTTTTTAGACTCTTTTGTTATGATCTTGTACTCCCCCATGAATATAGGTATGAAATCAAAGGTTTTTGAAGCTATATAGGAGTGAATTTTCACCCCTTAGAAAATTTTTCCTTTCACATACCCTCACCTTAGAAAATCAAATTCGAAGGTGAAATTCGACATCACCCACCCGAACTTCCATCCACTTTGTGTTTTTCTTGTGTGTTGGTGAGAGAATATTTTTTGGGGATGCATGCGTTGTGTGCAGACATTTGTGCAACTCGTTGTTGTCTATGATGGATTCCTACATTTGAAGCTGGAAAATGTGTTACACACCTGATTGGGGTAAAATTGTAACATCCCTCTTCAACCAACAAACCCCGAAAACTGCTTATTCTTGCTCATTCTATCTTTAAATTCATTCATCTCACTTTCACTTCATCAACTCTAGAATCATCTACACATTGAATCACTCCATTTATTCACTCTCAAGCAGTATTTCAACACTTCCATTATGAGCATTGCAGTAGCTTTGAAGCTCCATCAACTCCACATTGCAAGTGTGAGGCATGCCATAGAAGTTGTGGGCTTGGATTCTTGTGAGACCTCCCTTCATCACTGTTGTGACTGTGGTGACTTTTCCAAGTCCATTCCTTGCATTCTCCCTCCATTGGCTAGTGAGCTTTTGGGTGGAGGTGGTAATGCTTCACTCCTCTCCTTTGTGATTTGATTGAGTAGCATAGTATTTTTTTTGTAGTGTTTATTTTAAACTTTACTTTCTACTTCTTTTATCACATGTTCTAATCCATTGCTTTTTGGCTGTCCGTGGAGGTGGAAACACCAAAACAGGGGTTTGACTGAGGCAGACCCCTATATAGCCCCAAATTTTTTTCCCGTCTTGTTTATGTGTAGATGGACGTACATGTGGATCTATATGGCGAACTGCCGCTTTTGTGAGATTATCTTCATCACCCTATCCTTTATTTACTTGCTTTATCATATTTTTCTTTACCTTATATACTTTCTCATTTTATTTTTTCCTGTCATGATCAACTAGCTAGGCTGTTAGTTTTTTGGAATTCTTTTCTATACTTCATGTTTTTTATTTTGTATGGATTCCAATGTAATAGAGAAACACCAACACTTCATGTTGTCATCCCAAAACTGCACTATTGTCCTAAGACAGAGAACTGTCTAAGGTACAGTACTGACTCCAAAAATAGCTCGCCTAGCCTAAACTTGAAATTGGGGTTTGAAGAGTGACAAATGTACTACATAGTGCTCTTCATTCTTGATCCCCATCCTTTTGGAGTGATGTAAGTTAGGGCAGCCCTCCGCTCTCCATCACCTAGAGCCTTGACATGGTTGGTCCCCCTCTCTTACAGAAGCATCTTCCAATAAATTTGCGGCTTCTTCAATTTTTATTTTATTTTATTTTTCTGTCTCTTGTATCAGTTCGACATGTGTGGTTGGTGTTAAGGGATATATAATTTTCATAATGTCAAAATCCTTATCTATATTTTCATGATCTCTTAGTGAAGAGGAGTCTAATTTCACTTCATCATCTTCATCTAAGGAAGTCATATTACTATTGTTTGAAAGAAGTGTGCCAATGTTGTCACTTTCTTGCATCATGATACCTTCCTTAGTGGGAGAGTTTTTAAGAGAGTGAAAAACTAGATGTTTATGACATTCAAAGGTGGGTTCTTCTAAAATAACTTCATCATGATTAAGGAGGTTAACAATGGTTATATTTTTTGTGTGTCAATGATGGCATTTTTTGTTCAATAATTTTTTCCTCATGATTCTCATCAACTGGATCTTGTAACACCATAATATCTTCTTCACCAATAGGAGAGTTATTAGGAGAGGGGAAAATTTGATTGTTGTTCATAATTTCATCCTTTTTATCTAAGGTCTCATTCTCTTGTTCCATAATATCTACCCTAGTAGGAGAGCTTTTAGGAAAGTGGCAAACAATAGGTTCATCACATTTCATGGTTAGATTTTGTAAAGTAGCTTCATCAAACATAGGAGAGGCATCAAGAGAAGGATAACTATGAGTTTCATGGTTACCAATGATTGAATTTTTTTTGTTCAAATAGGTCTTTCCAAATGGTAGGGGCATCAGGAAAGGAGGGACAAGATTCTCATGAGTCTCAATACAAATATCTTCTAACACTAAACTATCATCTTCATCTCTAGAAAAGATATTAGGAGAAGGAAAGGTTTTATTGTCACAATTATCTACATTTACATCCTTGTTTCCTATAATGTCTTCCCAAGTAGGAGAGGTAGGATTGTTATAGCTCTCAATTATTAGATCTCTTAATATCAACATATCATCCACACAAATGTGTTTGTCATGATCATTCACAATTGTATCCTTATTCACTAAAGCATTCTCACAAGTAGGGGAGGTGTTAGGAGATGAATGGGGACTAGGTAAAGTAGTGGCCATGATCCCAACTTCGTGTGTCATAATATCTTTCCAAGGGGGAAGACAAACAAGACTTTCATGATTCTCAATAATTGTATCTTCTATCACCGAGATACCTTCGTCACTAATAGGAGAGGTATCAGGAGAAGAAAAATTATGATTTCCATGATTGTCAATGCTTGCATCCACTTGTATCAAACCTTTAGTTGATAATCTAAGAGAGATGAAGTCATCAAGGGATTCATCTAACATTTCAAAGTCATCTCTACTAAAGGGTTTAAATGATATGCTTTCCCTAAGGTTAACCATTTTTTGTTTGTTTCTTTTGATGCTTTTAGTTTTTTGTTTTCATTTTCTAATGAATGTTGAATGCAATCTAATCTAATTGAACTATGAACTAATGCTGAAATTGAAAAGTGCAAGAATCTAATTTTATCCACAATTTCAATGAATGTAAATTATGCTACTTCTGATGATTTAAATGTAATGTAGAAAGTATGAAAATTGAAACAAAAAGGCTTTAGCAACAAATTGAAGCTAAGAAATAGGGAATTTAACTCTATAAAATGTAGTTCAAAATTTTCACTGGGACTGATTAGCCCAAGGTGCCGAATGAGTCTCAGTAGGGGATTTTTTCAAAATTTTCAAAAGATTTTAATTGATTTTTGTGCTTTCTATGCTGTATGATCTAGATCCTAAGTGAAAATGCATATTTTGTATGATTTTTAGTGAAACGAGGTGGAAAAAGGTAAGCTATATGAGCTTTCACTAATGCAAAATTAGAAACCCTAGAATGAAAGTTAACTAATGTAAATCCTAATGCAATGCCAATGCAAGCAAGATCTAGGATGATAATGCACTCCAAATTAGAATTATGATGTTCTAAATGTAGGTTCACCAAAATAAAATGATGAAAAATTAGGAAGTTGCTATCATATGGTTTTAGGACATAGAGCACACCCACTTCTCCAATTTCATTGAAGGATAACCCTAGAGATCTGAATGCAAAGGAGAAAGAGATCTTGCAATAAGGTTGTCCTAGGGGCTGAATGCAAACTAATAAAGGGTTCACCACCAAGTAAGAACTTGGAAAGACAAATGAAATGAAAAGTATAATGAAAGAGGAAATGCAAAACCCTAGAATGATGCAAAAACTCACTAAATGACCTAGAATTGCCAATGAAACAACACAACTACAAAAAAGGAAAATATGCGCACTTGGGAATTTGGAAATGGCTAAGTGGAGCTCTGAAGCACTAGAAATTTTTCTTTTAATGCTGAGTGGGACTCATTCACCAAGCTAGTCAAATCAGTCCAGAATCTGGGTTTCTATGTAAAAACAAGAATCTACCAAATAGGTATCTGAATATGCAAAAATCTAAATTTTGACTGAAATTGGGACTCATTCACCAAAAGTGGAAAATCAGTCTAGTTAGGGTTTTTTGAAGGTTCAAAGTCTAATCCTACTCTTCTATGTTTGCTCTGTCCTTCCTGATTGATTTTTGGATTTGAAACCTTGATTTGCAACCTATAGGTGTTCTCCAAGGTTCTCCAAGGCTTGATGACAACTTTTCTCCAATCTTGCTCCTTAGGAAATCTGTAACCTAGACCTACAAATCACACTCAAAGGAGAGGGAAAAATGTTGTTGGGTTAGTGGATAGGGTTTTTCCTTGGTCAAACCCCTTATGGGTAATTAAACCTTGAAATAGAATGAAATATGAATGGAGAATGATGAATGAACAAAATGTGATGTTACAACTAACCAAAACCTATCAATCAAGTGTTGTGAACATGACCCAATGGTGTGGATCTTGAATCTTTCTTAAAGGTGATAGATATTGAGTGAAATGCTTGCTTGAATCATAAAACCCTACATCACAATTGTTAGCTTGAAAAAAAACATGATGCATGAAGAATTTAACATGATGATTGATGCTTGAATGCTGCTCCAAAATGCTTGATAATATACCCTTGAATGATCTTGTGAATGCTTGAATGTTTGGGATCACTTGATTACTTGTTAGGATAAAATGAGTGAAAAAACCTTATATTTATACTTAATTATGAAAGAGTTCCTGAAATTAAAATAGTACAAGCCGACATCAAATCTAGGAGGATAAAATACCACCAGAAATTTGAATTAATTTTGATTTTGGGTTACACAGGACTCATTCATCCAAGGTGGCGAATGAGTCCCACTAGGGCTAATTTTTGCGATAATTTCAAAAATGCTTAGAAAGGTGTGAAACCAGGTTCAGGACCGAAAACATTTAGGTGGTACTCATTCACCCAAGGTGGGGAATGAGTACCATATCACTAAATCTGGGCCATTCAAGCTTGAAACACTTGAATTATGATTGGGTATTGATTTGTGTCAAGATTATCCTCAAAAAGATGCATTAAATGGGGATTGTGGGTTCAAAATAGGGACAATTAAAGCATAAGAAATCCCAATTACTAATGAGAACCCTAGAAAAGCTTAAAAGTGTGTTACAACACTTTACAACACTTCAAATAAGGCACCAAAAAGCTCAATTAGTTCACAAGGGGCCAAGACCTAATGCAAATATATTAGGCATATTACAACACTAAATCAAGGCCAAGTTAAGGGGACATTTTACCATCATTACACACTTTTATTATCACAACAGATAGAAATAGGATCATCATACACCACTGTGATATCTTTCAATGTCTGTTTTATCCATAAAACTTGTGTAAAACAAGATGCAACAACAATATACTCAGCTTCAACAATTTAGAAAAGTGTGTCATACAAAAAAGTACCCTTTGCTTGACATGGGATAATTCATGATAAATTGGACTTAATGAAGCCTTGATTTAGGTGTTGTGAGGCATTTTATACATCCACACTAAATCTTGGACCTTTGCAAATTAAATAAAATTCAAATATTGAAGTCTTGTGAATGTGTTGTGAAGTGTTGTAAGACATTTCCACATTATTCTAGACTCTATTGTACCTAAAAATAATCTTTTTACACATCATCAAGTCCTATTTTCAAGTATTGTAAAGTCTTGTAACAAAGATTCACACTTTTCTAGGCATATTCCCCTTATTTATCTTTCTTATGACTTATTTGACCCCTTTATACACTCACATGCTTTATTTAAGTGTATTCTTGAATATACTCCTAACACACAACATTAAATACAATTTAATTTCAGACACCTAGGTTCAAGTCCTAGGTGGGACCCATTCTCCATGGGTGGCAAATGAGTCCTCCTTGGCTCCAAAATTCAAAATATTTCAAATTTCTTTCAGGATTTATTAAAAAATATACTTGATGTCTGCCTGTGATGAGGTATGAATGGTTACTAAGGCACAATATTTGTATAAATAAGTATTTTTACCTTCATTTTTTAAATCTTACCTTTATTATTACATCTCTCATTATTCGTTCATAATCTATTTTCCAATTCAAGTCAAGCAACTTAGGGTTTCTCTATTAGAAGTCTTCAAGTTAGTTTTCTAAAGCATCTAAGGGATGATTCTTCATGTTTTGTTGTAGACATCCAAGATCATTCATCATTGCAAGATAATTTATTCCATTGTTGCATGTTTCATTCCATTATTTCATCAATTTGGTTTAATTACCTAAAAGGGGTTTGACCAAGGAAAACCCCAATGTCTTAACAATCAACAATTTCTCTTTCTTATGTTGTTTTTATGTAGATTTAGGACTCTTGAAGGCTTAAGAATCATTGAAGATTGCATTTCAAAGTTATTCAATTCTTCTTCTCTTCATTCAAGTCAAAATATCAACAAAAATTTATTTTCAAACCTGATCCTATCTTCTTCATGAATATTAATGACCTTATCTTGAGAGTTGTTTTGGGTGTCAAAATTCATTAGATGGAAGGGGGTGATCCCATAATAGTGGTTTACAATTTTTGGCCAAACTAGACATTGAAATTATTATTTTTAACCAAATCTTCACATTCGGGCACCTATAGTGGCTAAATCGTGAGGAATTTGAAGATGATGCAAACTAGAGTCTCGTGAAATTTTGTCTGTAGATTCTAAAAATATATTTTTCAAAATGTTTGGAATCCGATTGCACTTCTTTTTCCATGTCCATGAAAACTAGTTTTTTTCAAAAAACAACATTTTTAAAAGTGACACCAGAGTATGTCGCATAACTTTTTTTCCATGAAGGATAAAATTCTAATTCTTTCAAATTTAGATTTGTAACTCTCGATATCTAGTGCTTCCACTTTGTTAGATAGTTTTTATTGAATATTTTTCTTTAATCAAGTTTCAAATTCAAACCAAATATAATTCAGACATAGCGCAACCGTATATCTTAAAACTTTTTTTGTATATATCAAAATTCAATTATTATTTTTGTTCGATCAAAGACTTCAATATCTGGTGTACTCGTATTTTACTTTTTTTTTTTGATAATCTGCTATTTTTCCACATGTGCAGAACAAATACCTTCATTTTTTTATGGAAAACCTATGTTTAATAAAACTAAAAAAAAAATACATAATAAAACCAAAACATATTAAAATTATATTCGTTGGATAGCTCTTTCAAATGAATACTTGATTCTAGTTGGGTTTGTGAAGACTCCTCCATTTTCATCCTCAAATCGAGCTTCAAAGAGTAAAAAAATAGGTATTTTTGGTGTTTTAGGGGGAGAATCAGGAATTAGGGGGGTTTGTTCGAACCAAGGTTCATTCAAACCCCCCTCAAAATTCATTTTTCTTTTGTTTTTTTGGGCAGGAAATGTGGGCCCAGTAATTAATGGGTTTGCTCAAACCCTAGTTTGGTCGAACCCCTTTTGGGTTTGGTCGAACTTGTAGGTTCATTCGAACCCCTAAAACCAATTTTTTTTGCCATGGGGTCATTTTTTCTCAATTTTCCTTCCTCCATCAAATTGTAAACCATTGTGAAGGAATAGTAGCATTGTTAGTGCCTAATATACCATTGTCCATACTAGGAAGAGGAGCTCTTAAGATCCCAAGGTCCACAACGAAAGTGCTATCGTGGGATGCCATGAGTCTAGAACTTCGTCGCACCAAAGTATTATCAATGGAATACCAAACACTCATACAAATACCACAAAGGAGGAAGGTGACTCAAATGCAATGCAATCTAATATATGTAAATGCTAATAACAAAAATACTGCTAATTATAACATAAATGTAACTATAGAAAACAAAGATGTAGTAAAAATGCCAGAAAATGCTAGAAATGTTGTATGAAAAATGAAGAGAAGACTTGAATAACTTTGAAATGAAATCTTCAATGATTCTTAAGCCTTCAAGAGCCCTAAATCTGCATACAATCATAGCAAAATATTGTGAAATAATGTCTTAGAACACTTCACATCAAAGAGTCAGTGTTTTGAACACTTAACACCACTTGAATATTAATGACCACTTGACGTGAACTTGAATCTTGAACACTTTGACATGAAGTGTTCACGTCAAGTGGTCCTTAATATTCAAGTGGTGTTAAGTGTTCAAAACAATGACTCTTTGACGTGAAGTGTTGTAAGACATTATTTCATAATATTTTTCTCTGATTATATGCAGATTTAGGACTCTTGAAGGCTTAAGAATCATTGAAAATTTCATTTCTAATTTATTCAAGTCTTCTCTTCATTCAAGTTAAAATATCAACAAAAAGTCATTTTTCAGACCCGATCCCAATAATTTATGAAGTGGACACTTGTAGAAGACAAAATTGTAGATCTAAAGCTATAGAATCAAGTCCTAACTTAGTAGATTATTGCAAGAGGACTGATTCACCAAGCATGGTGAATTAGTCCCATCTATGGGCGTAAAAGCTATTTTTCTCAGGTTTCATCTCTTGGCAGTCTAAAAACTATTTATGAAAGTTTTCATCAGAACAGGGACTGATTCACCTTAGGTGGTAAATGAGTCCTGACAAGCTTGAGAAACATCATAAAAAACATTCCAAAATCCATTTCCAACCTTCTCCAATCCTTTAGGTAAATTCTATTCAGTTTCATTTATTTTTGTTCTTAATCATTTTCATTCTTAGTTCATGTTTGCATTCAACATTATGTTTTCCAACATCTTGCATTAGACTAGTTTCCATTCCTTAATCTACATTTTCATTAGGTTTTCAATATTATAACACATCTACACACACTCCACATTTACTTTTGATCTTGCCTTTAGTCTTGAGTGCTAACGAAGTGAACATTTTGGCCCTATATTCTCTCTCCTTGTAGGTGAAATACCCTAGGAGGAGCTAAGAAGGATTTGAGAGCCAAAATCCTTCACTACATTTTGGTGAACCCAAGTGAAGAATACTTCTATTTTCTGATTTGGTTTGGGTATGTGCAGGATCATCATGGAAAAAAAAGGCCCTTAAGTGGCAAAAAATTCAGAAAAATTAGAGTTAGGCAACTTGACGTAAAAATTTAAATAAGTTATCTATATTATTTCAAAAATATGTAAGAATAGAATCTATAGAAAATTGAATGTAGTTTCTAAACTACTAGGTTATTTTAAAACAATAAATCTATTTGGTGAAAATTTGAAATTTCAATGTAATAGTACTTAAATTTCAGATAAAAAATAAGTAGGTGTCTGTCTGACCACTCTAACCAGTATAAAATGATAATATTTTTTCATAATATTTTAGATATAAGTAGAGGACTCATGCCCCGATGTGATGCATATTTTTTTGTAATTTTTTTCCAAGTAAATAATTAATTATGAATTTTTTATTACAACTTTTTTAAAAATATAAAAACTCGTATGCTGACCACTTTAACTTGGTCAAAAATTCATGAAATTCATTTTTTTAAAACCTATAGTATCACGAGAAGCATAGAGATGTGATGCATGTTTTGGATTCAAAAACTATGATACTATTTGAAAGCTATAGATGTTTTCAATCAACCTATCAATAAGGACTTTAGTCATAATTTGAATAGAAAATGAATAATAATTACTTATTAAATTCAAAGTAAAGCATAATTTACATCAGTGGAAAGCTGAGAATCTCCTTTAAAAACCCTTTTTGTTTATTAGTTTTGGGTAAAAAAATAGTCGTCAGCCACATACCCATCATATTGCCACATTTTGGCCCATCATGATCCTGCACATACCCACATCTTTCATCATAGATCTAGCTTGCATTAGGGTTTGCATGATTCCTTTGCATGTTAGGTGTTAAAATTTGCATTCATAAAATGTGTATTTAGGTTGCATTTGTAGCATCTAAATTCATTTGGATTTTATGAAATTCTACATTTTTCACTTAAGTCTGCATATTGGCACTTAGAATTTCTTAAAAATCGGTCTCAAATTTCTATTTTTTTTGAAAAAGGTCCATACTAGGACTCATTTGCCACCTTGGGCGAATCAGTCCCTTTTGGCACCTAAAACAACATTTTCCATATCTTAGAAATTGGTTTTTAGGCTTCTGATTGGTGCCTTAACCTGTATATATCAATCAATTGCATTTCTGTAGCATTCATTTTATCAAAATTACCCTAAATTAGCTCATTTCATGCATAGTTTAAATTGCACATTTGCATTCTCATATTATTACAGAGCATAATCAGTCATTTGTTCTCTAAATAATTTATTTCCTTTTAGCCTTTTACATTGCATTTTGAGTTAGCATAAATTGTTATTTCAAAATGTTAGTTTCAATCTTCTCTAAGTTTGTAAAAACAAAGCTAATTAATAAACATTCAAATTCTTCCTTCAATGCAATCCCTACTTATGATAGTCTAATAGCACAAGAATATGACAATGTTAATGCTTGTATTGAATTTAAACCCCTTCCTATCTTTCCTATTTGTGTGGATGATGTGTTAGAAGAGCATACAAACATAGATAAACATGATAATCATAATTGTACTTCTCCCAATACCTCTCCTTTTAGTGATGAAGGTATCTTGGCGAAAGAAGATACAATCATTGAACATCATGATGGTCTTGTTTGTCCTTCTCCTCATTCCCCTTGGGAAGAAAGTATAACAACACACAGTGAATGCATTACACCCACCTTATCTAATTTCTATTCATCTCCCAACACTTCCCCTATTTGTGCCAATCCTAACATTATTTCTCTCCTTCCTAATGTTCCTAATAATTGGAAGGTTCTCTTTGAAGAAGAAGATACAATCATTGACACACATGTCAATCCTAGTTGTTCTCCCCTTCATGACTCCCCTATTTGTGATGAAGCTTTGACATTTGATGCACCTATTGATTATAACTTTCCTCACAACTCTCCTACTAGGGTAGATGTTGAGATTATGGAAAACAATCAACTTTTCCCCTCTCCTAATATCTCTCCTATTTGTGAAGATGATATTATGGTATTACATGATCCCATCAATAAAAATCATGAAAATCCTCTATGGAAAGACATCATAGAACAAAAAACTTTAACCATAGATAGATCCCTTACTTACAATGATGATATGTTAGAAGAAAAATTCCTTGAATGTCAAGAACATTTGGATTATCATTGTCTAAACAACTCTCCTCCTAGGGAGACTATTATGGTACAAGAAAATGATATGTCTTCCTTAGGAATACCAACTCAACACAAACCTCAACTCATCCTTTACCCACCATCACACAAGCAACAAACTCAACATCAACCCCAACTCATCCCACCTAAGCATAATGTTTCATACTAATCAATTTACAATGATCTAGCTCACATATGTACCAAAGTATATCAAATAAAAAACAACCAAGCCGTCACTTTGTTCGCTTATCCATGTAAATAAAATTTTTTGCTGCTCCTTTCCTTGTAATAGTTGTAGAACCTGTTAGCTCTCAAAAAAATTGGTTAGAAAACCACAAGAGGTTGCTAAGCTCTTGATACATTTTAGGGTAACGAACAAGGCCAAATAGTTTGAACCTTCTTCTCTTCAGGTGTTGCCAGACCTAGGCGAGTGTACCTATGCAAATGAAGAAGACTTAAAGTTGTATGACTTGATTGAATTGATGGATCTATCATGATGGCACAAAGTGTAATAGATGAATGCTTGCTGACTACTCCTACTCCTAGTATTAAATTTGAAATGTGGATGTTTTAATAAGATTTTATGAAGTTTTAAAATGGAATGGGATGACTAGTGCCTACTCCTATTGGGCTAATGGAGTCAAGAGGTAAATGATATGTGTTTCTTATTTCTGGATACAATTCAAATTGTTTGACACTTTTATGAGTTTATGCCTGGCATAAACATGCAGGAATGCGATTATCAAGTTCTTCTTATTGATCCAAATTTTATTTTTCAAATTACTATGATTAATTAAAAGGATTTAATCCTGTCTTGCTGAACCGGTTAATTGAACCACACAAGAGCAACAAGTGTGCTTTGATAAATTGAAAATATCCTTGATATATCAATTTAAATAATCAGGAAATGACAACCTTGGAAACAACCAGATAATATTTTCAATAAATTTGACAAACAACTAACACCATAAATAGATCACCAAATTTATTCTTTCTTCTCCATTACATTATTTTAAAAGATTTTAGAATATACAACATAATGTTCTTTTTGACTACTGTTCACCCTATCAAATTATCTAACCTACTACTTAATTCTCCTAAATGTAATGCCTTAGTCATTTGGTTTTATCTGGCATTTATACATCATATTTTCAAGAGTTGTGATCCTTCGTTGTGTGTCAGTTGTAGCTCTTTATTATATTTTAATTAATTGCCTTCCGAAAATTAAAATATTTTTAATCTTTGTTATCTTTGTCTCTCGTGAAAATCATTTCGCAATAAATTCTAATTCTTTTGCTGGAGATGTTTACTTTTTCACCTAAAAATAAAAATAATCACTCGCATTATACTCCTTTGGTGAAAATATTTCCCATCCTTGTACAAATATTTAACCTTGCGTTTTAACTTGTGCACTTTCACTAGGTGAATAAAATTAATTATCCATTGAATGATTTAACATATTTCTCTCAACCTCCTTGATTAAAGTCAACCTCCTTGATTAAAGATCTCCATTTGTACATAAAAATATTCTTTAGGTAAAATAATTTTTGAAAAGGAAAAAACAGGTTTTACAGGGACCTGAAACCACAGAGTTTAAACAACAAGAGATAGACAGAGAAAGTACAAACAACCGGATAGCTGTCCCAAAGAAGGAAAAGACAACAATAAAAGACAACAGGTCCCTAAAAAAGGACCACCCAAAAAAACCAGCACACAAAACATAACATTACTCCAAGGTGTTAAGTAAATCCTTGGCTTCCTTTTCAACATAACATTACTCTATAAATCACATAAAAAATATTTTACTTAGTGGGAAGTTATCTTATGCTTCACTCCTTCACTTGATAATCTTCACCCTTATATTTGGCATTTTCTCGTTTCAAATCTTTCCTGTCAAATATTCACTCTTTGATAGATCATTTTTTATAATTCCTTAAAAATACCTCCAATGGAAATTACTCATGCATTCTTACCTTAAAATTTTCCCAGTATTCATTCTAACATTTGGATCGTCTCTTAATCCATCGGTATGACATGTATTTTCGAAGAGACTCAGACTTTTTCCTATCGATATTAATGTGTCTCACCGATATGAAATTCATCGGAGTGACCCATGAGCTCGGTATAATTTGAAAGTTTCACTCCGATTACCACGATCTCATCGATGTTTCATTCTAGGGTTTTTACTTTTTATCTCTATTCTTCCTTTGAAGCACTGAAATACTTCTTCACGCGGGATTTCAACACTTCTTCGTTGCAAGTCTCATGTGTGTCATGGTATCAGTCAGACTTTTTCCTTTTACTAATTTAACCTATCTGTGTTTTTCCTTCTACGAGCTATCATCAATGTGCTTAAATACTTGCTCCGCAAATGCCTTGATTTCGAGCCATAAAATCTTTTGATCCCCCTTCTGTTTTATTTAATTTTGTGTTCAATTTAATTGATTTAGATTAATTCTTTATTTTAATCGACCGATGATATTATGCTCGATTTCTGCCTTGATTCCACTCTTCTCACAACGTACTCTTCTTCACCTATAGAAAGTAATTCCTGATGTGCCATCGAGTTACCAAACTGCGGGTATATTGCTTCTTATTCCTTGCGTCGCTTGTCCTTAGGAATATTAGTTGTGCCAATATTTTCCAATTGAAAGATCAACACTCTTAGAAATTAATACTGAGCATACTTATGGCGTATAATTAACATCCACTCTTCGCAGCCAAAGTGCCCTAATATTTTGTCACTGAAATCTCTGAAATGAGAGGAGAACGTCGTGCCACTGCTTTGTTCAAATTATAGGGAAGACCCCTGTGTCTTCGCATGTAAGAAATGCATTCCATGGTGCATTCGCAGAAGGTCAATAATCAGATTATATCCATGGGAGAGATCTTATTCCTTGAATAGGAGTTCTGCACACTTGAAGCTGCTTTGGTGCTTCCCATTTTTAAGAAGCTCGATGATATCACTTCTAACCTGTTTAATCTATATTTTCCTTTTGTTTTGTAATATTTGAATGTGCTTTTAGAAATACTTGTAATAGAAGCTTGCACTTGGAAGCTTTGCTCAACCCAAAGAATCTCTCCAACGTTTTTACTGCACTGTAATGTGCGGAAGAAGAGATTACCCATAGATGAAAATGTTATTGCATTAGATTCTCTTCTAGCATATGATCATACATTTTTTCATCTTTCTCATCTTCACTACAAGGTCTTGAGAATTCATAACACGTACCCCAACCAAAAACCCTATTACCTGGAAGGGCTCAGATATGACAACTTGGCCATGCTCAAATAAATGCTTTATAGAAGGGAGTGAAACATCAAATACTGTATTCTCCCATTTTTTCAAAAGGTAATAACCTGTATTTTCCACAAGGAATAGATTAAAAGCAAATCTTCGGATATGGCATGGTAGAGTGCCTGTTTTTCTCATGGAGCTGCAAAATTGCACCGACATGTTGATTTATGATAAGGGAGTATAGCTACTAGGAAGATTGGCATAAAGTTATTTGGTTTGAAAACTGCTAATGCTTAAAGTTGTCTATCTAGTATTTTTTGAAAAATTACCACTGTCAAATTCAATTGAAAATCACCAAATTGCTATTTTGTAAAATATCAAACCACTTCCTGTGAAGCCATAACTTGGGGATTGGTTCATTTGGCAGCCATGAATATGTGTGTACAATGTTTTTTCACCAAAATTCTTCCTTTACAAAATATGGGGTGCCAAATTTGAGCCTTTTGTAGTTGCTTTGAAAATGCAGCGTTCAAAACTGAGTGAAATCCATCTAGAATTGATTTTGCAAAAATACCAAATGTTGTCTAATCACCCTAAAAATTAGTATGGAGGTAGACTTTGGTGTAGAGAATCAAAGGCACCAATATTTTTGTTATGGCCATCATATATTTGCTTAATATTTACCCTCAAAGTTGACCATTTTAACAGAATCTTCACTGTACTGACAACAAATTTTCTCAAAAACCCTTCAACTTGTCGCTTTGAAACTTTGTCAAAAAAAATCATATAAACCTAAAAATTGGCATGCACATTCCCATATGGTAGATGAACATCTGTGTAAAGTGGTTTGGCATGAAGATGAACAGATCCAAAGTTATGATTTTCCAAAATGTGATCCTGGGGTTAATTTTTCAACTGAGTTTTCTGAGTGTTGTATTTGAAGTTTTCAACATGGCACCTTCAAATTTTCAAAAATTTGAACGTTCCAATAGAACCATAACATTCTCACTATTGCACGTTTTTCATCCATTGTAGGGAGTAACATACCATCATCCATTCTAGGATCACCTTTGTTTTGCACTAAGTGGGGTAAAAAGGTTAGAAAGCCTTATCCTCGTATGCCACTTGTTGTCTCTTTTGACTAATAATTAACCTTTCATGAACATATAAGAGAAAGCTTGGGATGTAGATGACATATCTTAAGATTGATTCGCATGTGACATACTCCCTTTCTTTCTTTTTCCTTGACATGATGCAGCTTAACTTTGGAACATATGACTTGGCATAGGGATTTCCTAGTTGATTCTCATGTCTTATTTTCCTTTCGCATTTCTCCTTTTTTCCACTTTAAAGTAATTTCCCCTACACAAGTGTGTAGAAATTCCTTTAAAGTGGGGGGCTTACAATACCATAATTCATTTGCATTATTTGTTCCTAGTGTAGCCTTGTCATTTATATGACGTGTTTATTACTTTGCGGATGACATTGGGTGTGATTTACTTCATAAGTGTGAATTTTCTTAGCATATTACATTCCTCTTTTTGTTTGATGCAACACACTGCATCCCTTAAGTTGTGAATTTACTATTCTTTGATTGGTCCTCTATTGGAGACATTAGACACAATGTTCCATAAGTGATTGACCTTACATAAATTGAACAAAACTCCTTTGAAAAATTTTTCACATTACATTTTTTCATTTAATATTATTAAATTTCTTGGCCACCTTGCATAATACAACTTGCATGCCTGTAGTGTTGTATTGTTTGAAGCTCAACTTAACATTTATATTTCCTTTTTGTTTTGTGGCACCTTGTTAAAGTTATCATGAGGTATAACTTTGGCATGGTTGAGCAGGAAGCCCAACTAGTGGCATGACTTTCCCCATAGCCACTTTTGTGTTTGTGAGTGCATACTAACTAGCGTATGTATCTCTTTTTGGGATTACTCACCCTGTGGATGACTAAAAGTTTTGTGGCCCTAGAGTGAGTATGTTGTGGTCTTCTCACTCTGTAGACAACTTGAAATTTTGTGAGCCCAGAGTGAGTACATATTTTTCACCTTGTTTCTCTTTCCATCTTTCCTTTGTATGGTTTTGTATCTTGGGGGCTTGGCATACATATGGATCTCTCTTGAATGCCTACTTTAGTGTGAGTTTGAAGTAGGTTCTTCCTCTCACTAAAATGGGGCCTAAATATGTTGTAGAAAAAAGTACCGTTTGCTTGACATGGGATAATTCATGATAAATTGGACTTATTGAAGCCTTGATTTAAGTGTTGTGAGAAATTTTATGCATCCACACTAAATATTGGACCTTTACAAATTAAATAGAATTAAAATATTGAAGTCTTGTGAATGCATTGTGAAGTGTTGTAAGACATTTCTACAATATTCTAGACTCTATTTTACCTAAAAATCATCTTTTTCCACATCATCAAGTCCTATTTTCAAGTGTTGTAAAGTCTTGTAACAAAGATTCACACTTTCCTAGGCATATTCTCCTTATTTATCTCTTTCTTATGACTTATTTGACCCATTTATACACTCACATGTTTTATTTAAGTGTATTCTTGAATATAATCCTAACACAACATTAAATGCAATTTAATTCTGGATAGCTAGATTCAAATCCTAGGTGGGACCCATTCACCATGGTTGGTGAATGAGTCCCCCTTGGCTCCAAATTCAAAATATTTAAATTTCTCTTGGGATTTATTCAAAAATATACTTGATGTCGATATGTGATCAGGCATGAATGGTTACTAAGGCACAATATTTATATAAATAAGTATTTTTCACCCTCATTTTTACTTCTTATCTTTATTATTACATCTCTCATTATTCATTCATCATCTATTTTCTCATTCAAGTCAAGTAGCTTAGGGTTTCTCTATTAGAAGTCTTCAAGTTAGTTTTCTAAAGCATTCAAGGGTTGATTCTTCATGTTTTTCTATAGACATCCAAGATCATTCATCATTGAAAGGTAATTTATTCCATTTTTTCATGTTTCATTCCATTATTTCATCAATTTGGTTTAATTTCCTAAAAGGGGTTTGACCAAGGCAAACCCCCATGCCTTAACAATCAATAATTTATCTTTCTTGTGTTGTTTGTATGCAGATTTAGGACTCTTGAAGGCTTAAGAATCATTGAAGATTTCATTCGAAAGTTATTCAAGTCTTCTTCTCTTCATTCAAGTCAAAATATCAACAAAAAGTCATTTTTAGACCCAATCTTGACAATTTCTAAAGCAGACACCTATAGAAAACAGAATTGCAGATCTGAAGCTGTAGAATCAAGTCTTGACTTTATAGATTATTGCAGGAAGACTGATCCACCAAACATGGTGAATTAGTCCCATCTATGGGCCTGAAAACTATTTTTCTCATAATTCGTCTCTTGGTAGTTTGAAAATTATTTTTGGAAGTTTTCACTAAAAAAGGGACTGATTCACCTTAGGTAGTGAATGCGTCCTGACAAGTTTGAGAAACATCATCAACAACATTCTAAAATCAATTTCCAACCTTCTCCAACCATTTAGGTACATTTTGTTCAGTTTCATTTGTTTCTATTCTTAATCATTTTTATTTTTAGTTCATGTTTGCATTCTACACTATGTTTTCCAACATCTTGCATTAGACTAGTTTGCATTCCTTAATCTTCATTTTCATTAGGTTTTCCTGATTAGAACACATCTAGACACACTCCACATTTACTTTTTATCCTACCTTTAGTCTTGAGTGCTAACGAAGTGAACATTTGGGCCCTATATTCTCTCTCCTTGTAGGTGAAATATCCTAGGAGGAGCTAAGAAGGATTTGAGAGCCAAAATCCTTCGCTACAAGGAAACTGAATCTTACTTTTTGCTCAACCATGCCACCAATCTGCAACCAAGAAAAATTCACCACCACTTGTACTCTTTTTGTCATCAACATATCCAACCCAATATGCATATGTATAAGCACTTAGTGTAAAGTTAGTATCCCTAGGATACCATAACCCATAATCTAAAGTTCCATTCAAATATTTGAATATTATTTTAATAGCAACAACATTTGTTTCCTTAGATTCTTCTTGAAATCTATCCACAAGACATACAACATGCATAATATCTAATCTAGTAGTGCTCAACGTCCATCAATCATAGATCTATACTTGCTCTGATCAGCCTTAGGTGAATCATCATCTTTACCCAATATGCAACTAGTCACCATAGGAGTACATACTAGTTTGGAACCATCCATCCCAAACTTCTTCAACATCTCTTTCACATACTTAGACTGTGAAATAAAATTCCTTTCTTTGTTTGATTAATTTGTAGCTTGAGAAAGAAGTTCATCTCTCCAAACATAGACATTTCAAGTTCTTTTTGCATCTCTTCTAGAAAAATATTACACATAGATTCATTTCCTCCAAAAATAATGTCATCAACACATACAACCACAATCAGATTTTATCTTTCAATTTTACAATACAAATTACAATTTTTCATACCTTTTTTGAAACCTTGTTGAATCAAATACTTGTCTAACCTTGCATACAAGCTCTAGGAGCTTGCTTCAATCCATATAAATATTTATTCAATTTACACACTATATTTAGTTGATCTGACAAAAAAATCCTTGCAGTTGTTCCATGTGGACCTCTTCTTCTAGCTCACCATTCAAAAATGCAAACTTGACATCCATCTGGTAGACCTTGAAATCTTATAAGAAGACAATGCTAAGAACATCCTTATAGCTTCCATTATTTCTAGTGCCATAGAAAATTTTTCCTGGAAATCTAGGCCTTCTACTTGTGAGTAACCTTTACAGACAAGCCTTTCTTTTTTTCTAACCACTTCTCTATTTTCATTCAACTTAATTCTGAATACCCACTTTGATCCAATAATGTTTTTGTCTGTCAGTCTTGGAACCAATTCACATGTTTGGTTCTTCTTAATCTGCATAAGTTCTTCTTTCATAGCTTCCATCCAATGTTCATCTTTACATGCTTCACTTATAGTCTTCAGTTCAATCTCAGACAATAAACATAGATTTGACTCAATAGCAGCAACTTGTCTTCTTGTCAATATTCCTTTTTTCTTTTCTCCAATGATTCAACTTTCTGAATGATTCTTCTACACATATCTAGGTGTCTTAGGGGACACCACTGGAGCTTCTTCTTCTCTTCCATTTTCTTCATTCTGCTTCTCTTACTCATCCTTTTCTTGTTCTTCCATAATTTCTTCAATTCTTATGCAATCAAGTTCATGAAATACATATCCATCAATATCAATTGAATTCTTCATTGTTTCATCAACCTTGACATTTGTACTTTCTATAATATTTCTTAATATTTTATTGAAACATTTTTATGCTTTTCTTTTCATAGAATATCCAAGAAGAATAACTTATGTAGTCACGCAAAAAGTATCCCTTCTACTTTTACCTAGCTTATTTGGGCCCTCCTTGTGAGTTAGGCTTTATATCACCTTGATCTAGTGTTGTGATGAGTTTTACACATCCAAATTAGGTTTTGGGCCCTTTGAAGCTAAATAAACTTAACCTTTCCTTAATTTAGTGTTGTGAAGTGTATTTATTTACACCTTCACATTAAATTTAGGAGGCTTGTAAACTAAAGTGGACTTAGTCTAGTGTTGTAATGTGTTTTACACATTCACATGGGATTTAGGGCCCTTCTAAACTAAATAGACCCAAATTTTTCCTTAATTTAATGTTGTAAAGTAATTTATTTACACTTTCACATTGTATTTTAGGCCCTCTTAAATTTATGACCTTTATATCATCATTAATAGGCCCCTATGACCCCATATTATGCATCCCAAGGCATATTTCAATTAAAAACCTTACAAGATAAACATATAAATTTAATTTACACACTCCCTAACATTTTAGCACGAAAAATATCCTCTATGGGACCCATTCACCCAGCTTGGTGAATGAGTCCCATTTGGCCTATTTTCAAGGTTTGAGTGGGAAAAACTAGGTTTTAAGTTCAAATTTCTTCTATGTCGGCCTTAGGGATCTAATAAACAGTCATTTGAGTGGATTTCCTATATAAAAAATCTTTCAAATCATTATTTCATCAAGAATTCATGATATCAAGTCAAGCACTCAATATTTAAGCATTCCAAGACTTCACAAGATCATCTAGAGAGCATTCAAGATCATTTCTAAGGCATTCAAGGATAAGATTCTTCATCCATTGTTGTAGTAATTAAAGATCCATCATCATATCAAGCCTATCAAGCATCGAGCATATTATTGAGCTAGTGTTGTGATGTAGCAATGAAGATCCAAGATCAAGCATTGTTCTACATCTATTTTCAAGACCAAGATCTACATTATTCATGGCCATTTCATGTTGAATTGCAAATTTATAAGAAATCATTGATAAGACATCATTCAAGGTATAATTGTTCATGTTTCATATCCTATGTTCATGTTTCATGTCCTTGTTTTATTGTTTCATCATTTGGTTTAATTACCTAAAAGGGGTTTGACCAAGACAAACCCCTATTCACTAACAATCAACAAGTTTTCTCTCCCTCTCTCTCTCTCTCTCTTTGTGTGATTGTAGATCTAGGTGCTTTGAAGACTTGAAGGTCATTGAAGATTAGGTTACAATATTTTTGGAGTTGTCTCCCCATTTGGAAAGACATAATCCTCACTAAAAGGTCATCTACAACCCCAAAATAAGAGTTTCAGATCCTGAAACCTAGAGAAGTAGAAAGAGCAAATAGTGAAGACTAGATTTAGACCTTGACACTAACTTATTTGATTGCAAAATTTGACAAAATTTTTTGATGAAAGATGTATAATCAAATGTATTGTCGGGTACTTGTGAATATTTAATGTGAAATTTTCAATTTTTTCAAAATTTGTTTCTGACGTTTGTCAAATTTTTGACGAACCTAATTTTCATTGAAATTTCATAAAAATTTAGGTTTGTCAAAAATTCGACGAATGTCAGGCACAACTTTTGAATTTTTTTGAAAATTTCTCATTTAAAAAGTCTATTCATAATTTATTAAATTCAAACACATCCAAAATTATGTTCCTTGCTTTAATTGAAAATAATTCTATATTATAGAATACATTTTTTAAAATTTTAAGATGAAAATAGCAAGGAAAAATCAAACAAATATCTTTCTGAAAGTAGTATATTCGCGTGAAATTAAATATGATTTGTATTCCAATGTAAAAACTACAAAGAATGGAAACAATTCTTTCAACACATAAACTATTATGTAGTAGTCAATTAAAATGAAAAAGCTTACTCTAAATTAGTTAGGATACACAACTAAGAAAATGATCTAAATAGTCTAATAATTTGATAAATAGTGATTTTTGTCAAAATTTTGATGAATGTCGGGCACAACTTTTGAAAAAAATTAAAATTTCACATTAAAAGTCTATTTTAATTTATAATTTATTAAATTCAAGCCACATCCAAATTATGTCCCTTGCTTTAATTGAAAATAATTCTATATTATAGAATACATTTTTTTAAATTTTAAGATGAAAATAGCAAGGAAAAATCAAACAAATATCTTTATGAAAGAAGTATATTGGCGTGAAATTAAATATGATTTGTATTCCAATGTAAAAAATACAAAGAATGGAAACAATTCTTTCAAAACATAAACTATTATGTAGTATTCAATTAAAATGAAAAACTTACTCTATATTAGTTAGGATACACAACTAAGAAAATGATCTAAATAGTCTAATAATTTGACGAATAATGATTTTCGTCGAAATTTCGACGAACGTATACCAACATATACTATTTTAGTTTTACCAACATATACTATTATATGGTTGAATGGCTTCTTAGTTAATATATACTTTTTTATTATTGATCTTTTTGATATTTTCTATAAGTTATTATTAGATGATACACATTGGATTCCTTTTAATTTTTTATATTTGAAGATACATAACTAATTACAAGGATAATATAAAGAAGATATATCTATATATGTATCATTTGTGAGTTTCTAAAATATTTTACTTCCATGTCAACCACTTTATTTACTTCAATTGAGAAACATAATACCTCTATAATCTTGCATTTATCAAGTGTCAATAAAATAAAATTCAAGTACTTAGCTCTATCAATTTTCTCTTGAATATTGATCTAGTAATAATATACTAGCCAACTAATACTCATCCAATGATATAATCTTGCATTGATTTGTGTTACTTGACCATCACATAATTGAACCAAGTACCACTTTAGAAATACCACATACATAGTCTTCTCTTTCTACAAACCTCCCATTGTATTCATAAGGGTTTTATTGCATTCCCATCAAGTACTATGCCCTAATAATGTAACAAGTAGATAAGTCATCTTTAATAAGGTCAAACAAGGTTGTTTTATCACAAAATAAAATAGTTTTAAGTTTTAAGTGTTAGATTTATGTTTTGATTATAAGGTTTATCTTGTAGGTTTAAGGTATGAATTTAAGGTTCTTACAATGAATTTTCAACCAATGGTATTATTCTATTCTATCTCTACAATTATAGTTCTAAAATAAAACATACAAATCAAACTTAACTAGCAATCACACCTTAGTGTGCAATGGGTACAAGCCAAAAATGTGTCAAATTTCAATTAGGATAAATTTTGGTCTTATTTTTAATACATTTATGCAGTACATGAGGTCATTTGGTAGGACATTTAGCAAATGATGTTGTTTGCACAAAAAAGGTCTCAATGGAGAAATCATAGCTTCAAATAAACTATGCATCCACTTACAGGTATCCAAACATAATTGAAATAAAACCTTTGAATTAGGAAGATGATCAAGCTCCATTACCATCAGGCTCATGTTATGCTCGCAATAAGGAGAGAGGGAGAGAGAGATGGAGAGGTAGTGATAGAAAGAGGGAGAGATAGAGTAAGGAAGAGTGAGAGATAGAGGGGTAAATAGATAGAGATAGAGAGGAAGATAGAGATGGAGATGTAGAAGGAGAGGGATATGGAGAGGAAGAGAGGAGAGAAGGATAGGGAGAGATAAAGAGAGAGAGGAGAGAGGGGTAGATAGAGATGGAAGAGATAAACATATAAGGAATGATAGAGATCATGGAGATATATGGATGGATAGAGAGAGGGGAACATGTATAGAGATAAAGGGGGAGAGAGGAAAATAGAGGTAGAGATGAAGATAGAGTGAGAGAGGAAGAGGGAGACAAAATATAGATAGAGAGATATAGGTATAGGGAGAGATAAATATAGAGAGAGATTGGTATAAAAAGAGGGAGAGATAGTGAGGACAAGATAGAGAGATATAGAGGGAGAGGGAGATGAAGAGACAAAGAGATATAGATGGTGAGATAGAATGATAGAGAGATAGAGATATAGAGATATATACAGAGAGGAGAGGGAAGGAGAGAGACAAAGAGATAGACAAACAAAAAGAATTAGATATAATTATATAGAGATGGAGAGAGGGAGAGAGAAATAATGAGAGATAGAGATAGATGGTGAGAGATAGAGATATATGGGAAGAGAAAGAGAGATGGAGATATATGGGAAGAGAAAGGAAGAGAGGTGGAGATAGAGAGATGGATAGGGGGGAGAGGGAGGGAGAGATGGGGAGAGATAGAGAGGGGAAGATAGAGAGGGGGAGGGAGAGAAAAGGATATAAATAGGTAGAGGAGGAGAGATAGAGAAGAGGGGGAGAGAGGGAGAGATAGGTTGAAGAGGAAGAGAGAAAAGAGAGGGAGATAGATAAGTAGAAAAGGGAGAGAAAGAAGAGGGGGGAGAGGGAGTGCAATATGTAGAGGGAGAGAGAGAAGAAGATAGGGGAGAGAGGGAGAGATAGCTCAATATATATAGAGGGATAGGGAGAGACATAGAAATGGGGAGATATAGAAAGATAGATGGGGATGGTTGTAACATCCCTCCTCTTAATACATAAGTAAACTAAAGAATTTACTAAAAGGTAAATAAACTTAGTAAACATAAGAGATAATTTTTTTTTTTCATTTGCATAAGTACAAGAATAAAGTATAACTTGTCTAGATTAAATTCAAACTTGAATTCACATGTAAACATAACTAATCACATAAGATGCAATTATCATAAAGAATAGTTTTACCTCATAAGTTTTGACTATCGTAAGCTAGAACATGGAGTTCACTGCATTTGGAATGTTGATGTCGAACTTCAGAGACTCAGCGAGTCTTCTGCTACAAAGGGAGAGCATCATCCTAGTTCTTTTCCTCCAACTGCGGACTCAAGTGGTCCCCCACACACTTCCTAACTGGAAGTGCCCAAGCCCTTCATGAAGGATATAGATATAAGGAATTGTCAAGTTTCACCATCTGATTCCTAGTGATGTGTCCTACAAAACTCAATCGACCATACAACTCTAGATCCATTCTAGTTAAGTATGATCATTCTGATTGGTCATTCCATCTAGACACACACCTCTGACTCATCTTAGAAACTATCTCATCCTATAGTTTTTCTTACTTTATTTGGTATTCTAAGCTCAACTAGTTTGTATAGAAAAACCATTCTAGTCAATCCGACTTAGAATTAATCATAACTCATTCTAAACATGTAATGTAAAGATTTAGATATTTCAAACTTTTTCAAAAGTTCCTTATTGCATTCTTGCAATATCTATGGTTTATGACATCTTGTCATTTACTTCACAAGATTCAATACCCAACATCTCAATGTGTTTAATCGAGTTTCAACATTATCAAGCTGCTACATTATCGAAGACTCTCTTAAAGTGTTATAAAGACTTCCTGTCTTTCTCTATAGTTTTCTCAACCTTTCACTATCAATCAATATACATATATATACACAATGTTATATCTGACATAAGAGTTACATATTTCCTATATCCTTCTTGATTCAATACTAGGGTTTAGCTTCTCTAACCCAATACATGGAAATATCAAACATCCTTGTTCTCCATAGATAAAAGCAATAGTGAATCAAAACATAAAAGCAATTACTTCTAGTCTACCCAGAAAACTTAGCATTTCACAATTCACATTTCATTTAACATGAATAAGCATGATATTCGATATCTTAATTAGTGTCATTACTTCTCGTAGCTAGTACTTTGCCTAAGTTCAGTCCTTCAACCTTAATAGGTTTGATTTGTAAGAGATAATAAATCTCTCCCAACTTCCTTGTCAACTTAAGGTTACTCACATCCAAATAAGATTAGGTTATAAATTCATATGAATTTCATCCTTTATATCAGTATGTAATATATATCTTTAACAACTATCTCAAGAACAATAGTCATGCAGGTTGAGTTTCAGTCTCCCAACATCCCCTTCTCAAAGTTGGTTACAACATTGATGCTGAGTATTGGAACAACGAAATTCCTTTGTGCAGTTAGCACTAAAATACTTTCTATCATTCTTATATAATAAGGTCTGTACTTTCCAACTCATGTTATATCTATACTCTTGAGCTGGTCAAAAGTCTCAATCTTGAAATAAAGGAGAAGTTGAAACTGGCTCCAAGCATATTTGTCCTCGAAAGGGTTTAACACAAGGAGAAGATGCTTATCATAAAGTCAACCAATTTTATTTTCTTTGAAACACCCAATACCATAAGTTTGGCTTAGGATCAATCACGTAATAACACTATCTCTCCAATGGGAATCAATTCCTTCCCATAAAAGGGCATTTCCATTGTGTGCTCGTAATATATTTAGAGCAGTAACTTTGTCTCAAACAAGATTGTGTTGATAAAGCCAATAATTAAAATATTCTAGTATCATAAATGGTCTTCATGGATCCTCATAAGTAGAACATGTAACTTCCAAAGTATGCTAACACATGTTCCTCCGTTATACTCATAGCATATATTCCCACATGTAGTTCATTAGAAGCTTAACAGTATTTAGGGAAAGAGAGCTTTAATTTTCAGTCTACTACATGTTTTAGATCAATAGAACGTGGTAAGAAACCTTTACTAAAACTAGGTCCATTGTATTTTACTTAACTTTGTCTCAGTTCTAGTTTATATTCTGGCAAGGTAGAGTACCTATTCAATCACTGCCTGCATGTTATTTGGAAGGATTTACAATGCATAAAATTTGTGTTAGAATACTACTTGGTCCAAGCTCTCACACATATGTGCACGACAAGAGACAACAAGGCTTAATTTGGTCCCTTTCACACTATCCCAAGGACTCACTACTAAATCTCTTTATGTCATAAAACATCATTCTAAGTTTTCCCTAAAAGTCAAGGATACTCTCCAACTTCGTTTCTACTGCCACTATTCAAAATGATATAGCTTTCTAAAAGATTCCTGCTCCACAACTCATGGATTTTCTTGCATGATACTGAAGTTTGCAAACTTTTAAGACCTACCAACAAGGATAATATACATACAACATATCTAGTTTTGGGTGGTTCGTAAATGTTTAACATAGAAAAATATCCACTTCCTATCCTTGCAACAATCATATTATGATTTCCGTGCAAAAGAGACATCTATTCTTTTCATTATCATTGTTACAGGAACTTTTTGAAGATTCCAGTGAAGTATTTCATAAGAAAAACAAGGAAAAATAAATAGAAATCACTTAGCTTATAATCTCGACGAGCTCATGCCTAAGTTTAGGATATGTTCTCTATTTGATATGCTCCATATCTCTTCTTTTCTTGGTCATAATTTATGCAATATAGTTTTATTGAAGGTTTCATCATCCCATCATGCTCTCCTGAGCCTCCCATGTCATGAACTTCCTTTCTTGCTTGCTTGGTAACCACCCTTCTACAATGATCAGATTCTTCCCCTTCCAATTCATTATATGATGCAGGATAATAATCATGAATGGAATGGTATCCAATTTCACGTAGAAGAATTCACTCCGTCATAGTTTTCCCTGGCTTCTCTCCTACCTCCTAATCCACACCCACCTCTCCTGATATTCCAACCTCCTAAGAAAAATTCCACTCTTCCTACCCAGAATCTGTTATCGAAACCGCCATCAAGGTAGTTAGCGAAAGAAAGAAAGAAAGAAGTTTGTTCCAAAAAGTGGTTAGAGTCATGAAGTCAGTTAATAATTTGTCTTACATGTAGGGAGCCATGTTCCCATGCGTGGAATGCCCAACACAAAGTTTGAATCCATGGTAACTTGGTGAGATCCCCATGATCTAAAAAAATGATTTTTCATAATCTTTGAATTTAGACTTTTGCCACGTTCATCTTATAGGTCGTGGCTAAACACAATCCCTTAAGTTATTTAGAAGGAAAAATTTGTAAGAATACGCATATCTATGTCGTCTCTATAATCAATAAGCTCCTCAATTGAGTCAAGAAAACATATCAATAAATCATGCCCCTCCATAAAAGGAGCCTTGTCAAAATAGTGGACTCAACGACTGGCTTAGTCATTAAATGTATCACCAAATACAACACATATAAATGACAAATCATTCCAAAATTTTGAGTTGGTAACACAATCTTACATGATCAATGACGTTGATCTTTTTGTCGTCTCTCGGGTGCATTCACCCCTTAAAATGAACTCATGGGTGATCAACATAATGACTTCCTTTTGTAAGGAATCGGCTATAATATTAGTTCTTTGACTTAATAAGCCAGTTCAAACTATTATCAAGAATATAGACAATAATGAACACCCAATTACACAAACAAGGTTACAACATAAAATCATCACGACATGAGAAGTGACATATTCGACATAAAGTTGTCTCGATCGCAAAACAACTAAAGTTCAACCTTGATGATGCGACTATCCCCAAAACAACTAGGTTGACGTTAAGCAACTAGAAATAGACTTAAGATGGTGACAACCTGTTCTATTCCTTGTATCTATACCCTTCTCTTTGATGATGCTCTCCCTCCCTTTCTCAGAGGATGGAAACCTATTTCCTGAATTCAACTTTCAATCAACAACACAAGATTGGTGTTTCAGTAATCATTTTCATAATGCTCATGTGATCATCACATCTTGACATCTTTTAAACACATGTCAAATTTTAGTCAAATAAACATGACTCATGAAAACATTGATTTTTCTAGCCATTTTAACTAAACGCCAAATCATTGGAACATGCATAATCATCTACTAATTACTTCAAAGTAAAAAGTAAAACATAGTTAAAGCTAGGGGTGTAACATATGTCCCCCCTGAAGAGTCATCGTCCTGAATGATCCTATGCCTCTAAAACCTTGTAAGACAATACTTTTTTTTACCCTGCAAAAGCGTACACATTTGAGAAAAACTTTGATATAAAATCATGGTAAAATTTCCATGTCATATTACCCCTTGGTTGTTGGTCCCATTGGACCTTGCATTGAGGAAGCTCGATCATGACCACTCCCTAGTCCTTTGCCTATAAAACATTCTCAAAATATATAATTATCATTTGTTATATACTTTCCAAATATAATTCATAAAAACATTATACCTCCTGGTAAAGCTATTAATAGAATAATTTTGTAATCAATCAAATTGGTAACTTCGAGACTTTTGAAGAGTCCTTTATATCTAGGAATTGGTTAGGAATACATTCCTTATTTTATGAAACTTTCCTTCTCTAGCCAAGAATTGTGTTAACACACAATTGGAATTTACTTAACTTTTCTATCTAACATGAACTTCCACCAATCTTTCTAATCGGTTTGATTTGTTTATCCATTTCTGACAACATTTTAGGACTAATGCTAATCATATCTTCTATGAGTTTGGCATCTTTTCTATCCAATGTTTCAAATGGAGTCATCCTGATAGCAGAATTATAGAATTTTCTGCCTCAAACTCTATAATAGATACTCTTTCTACTTGTAGCAATCAACTACTCTTACATAGGTTTACCAAGAGAATGATAAAAAAGGTTAACAACATTAATTAAGGTGTCACTATTCATCAAGCAAGATACAGAAAGTAGCATCAACCTTTACTTTTCTAGCTAAAAAAGTTATTCATCAAGTACCAATTTCATTTATTTCATGCATCATTAAAATAAGTTGATAAGTAAATACAAGAGAAAGGATAAAAATTCCTTTTCTAGTTCAACTATCCTCCAAGACTTGACATGCCACTGAAAAGAGGTAAAGCATCACCTGGCTATTTTTCCTACCAACCACAGACTTAAGCGGTTCCTCCGCACACTTCCTAATTGGAAGCAGTCCTACCTTTCGATGAAAGGTTGTGTTGGAAACCCTCATAGTTGCCATCTGAGCTCTGGTGTGTACCCCCACTTAACCAATTCTATCACACTACTAAGGATACCCTCCTAAGTATGACAACTCTAGTTATCTAAGTGTCTAGAGTACTGTGAACTGACGAGTGCATGTTGTGACAACACTCACTATGGCCATAGTTTTATATACATATGCTTTGCAATCCACATAGTAATGGTTCACCACCCTACTCGACTTGGAGATACTATTCACTTGGGCTTACTGGACTACCTTTCCACCCACATACCATAACACAAGGTTCGGAAAGTGATATCCGCACAAGACCTCCTTTTTAATAGCTTACATATTAATTATATAATCCCGAAAAGGGTTTGGATCCAATTTCTTTCCACACGAGGTTTCTTTTCTGTAAAGCTAAGGACATACCAGGTGCATTTCTACAATTTACTCCCTTGCACAATCCATCAGAGGCCCATCAAGGACATGATGGAGAAGAAAATTACATCAAACATAGTGAACAACCAAAACTTCTTGTATAGCCACCACAAAAATCAACTCAATATCAAAATATAAGCAGTTTTAATTTCAACAATAAATCAAAGAATGAGCTCTTCCAACAATAAATCAAATTTTGACCAACCGGCCATAAGATAAACAATCTTCAAAATTTGGTGGCTAGACCATTTCAAAATAAAGAATAAAACAATGACAATCCTTGCCAGCATTAAATAGGAATTTTACCAAAAATCGAAGGGAGTGTCACAATCCAGAAGAACACTGTTAATGCACTACGCGACTTGACTAAGTCACTACCAGGGAGTAGATTGTTGCATTGTATTCATATTTTTCAAAAGCTTACAGTGGTTTAGAGATTGTGTTACAAGTGCATCAACAAATAAGTCCCTTACGACTTTCATTATGCTAAAAAAAAATTTCAAATAAAGGCGTTATATTAGATTCACTCCTATTTCCTAGAGTATCTATCATTCACCTATCAAATGATATCATAAGATCATTTTATACAAAGATTACAATTGGAACACAAACTTCTTTTCTTGATTTTACATTATAAAACTCTATTAAGGTTACTTGACTGAATATGTTAGTTGTCAAAACTTTAACAATTTGACTAAATATCTCAATGATGATTACATTCACCAATGCGGCTATACTTTCTAGCTCTACCAAAAGGAAAGTACTTAATTCTCAACCTTTAATGATCCATTTACTCCACTTGGCTCATTCCATTCCATCGAGAAGTTAGATTAGAACCATCTTTGCTAGGTGTAGTTGATATAGTTTCAAGGATTTACAACACTCAGATGCCCCTGCACCTGGTTGATTACTTCTGGAGCTTCCCATCCCTAGGTTCTTGAGAATTAAGATTGATCTTGAATTCATACAGACACTTCTCTACCTAATCTCTTAGTTTGGTTAGTAACCGACCAAGGTTTTAATACCTTCCTAGTCAAGTCTCAAAATCTTCCCACTATACAACCTTAGAAGAATTATTTTTCTCTTAGAGTTTTAACTCCTCAATAGGTTTTCTCTTAGCCATTGACTTGGTTAAGTTCTAGGAAGATAGTATTCCAGACAACTTCCTTGGTTTTTCTCTATGCCATTCTGGCATAAAACCAGTTTTAGCCTTAGCCAATCTACTAGATGTTGAATGAATTTTCTTGTAATGAGCTCATAGGTCCATGTGTTGAACCCGATTAGCTCTGATACCATATGTAACATCCCTCCTCTTAATACATAAGTAAACTCAAGAATAATTTACTAAAAGGTAAATAAACTTAGTAAACATGAGAGAGATTTTTTTTTTTTCATTTGCATAAGTATAACTTTTCTAGAAAAAATTCAAACTTGAATTCACATGTAAACATAACTAATCACATAAGATACACTTATCACAAAGAATAGTTTTACCTCATAAGTTTTGACTATCATAAGCTAGAACATGGAGTTCACTACATCTAGAATGTTGATGTCGAACTTCACGAGACTCAGCGAGTCTTCTGCTACAAAGGGAGAGAATCATCCTAGTGCTTTTCTTCCAACCGCAGACTCAAGTGGTCCCCTGCACACTTCCTAACTGGAAGTGCTCCAGCCCTTCACAAAGGATATAGATATAAGGAATTGTCAAGTTTCACCATCTGAGTCCTAGTGATGTATCCTACAAAACTCAATCGACCATACAACTCTAGATCCCTTCTAGCTAAGTATGATCATTCTGATTCGTCATTCTATCTAGATACAAACCTCTGACTCGTCTTAGAAACTATCTCATCCAATAGTTTTTCTTACTTTATTTGGTATTATAGTGTTAACTAGTTTGTATAGAAAAACCATTCTAGTCAATCCGACTTAGAATTAATCATAACTCATTCTAAACATGTAATGTAAAGATTTAGATATTTCAAACCTTTTCAAAAGTCCCTTATTGCATTCTTACAATATCTAGGGTTTATGACATCCTATCATTTACTTCACAAGATTCAATACCCAACATCTTAATGTGTTTAATCGAGTTTCAACATTATCGGGTTGCTACATTATCGAAGACTCTCTTAAAGTGTTATAAATACTTCCTATCTTTCTTTATAGCTTTCTCGACCTTTCACTATCAATCAATATACATATATATACATATATAAACAATGTTATATCTGACATAAGAGTTAGATATTCCTATATCCTCCTTGATTCAATACTAGGGTTTAGCTTCTCTAACCCAATACATGGAAATATCAAACATCCTTGTTCTCCATAGATAATAGCAATAGTGAATCAAAACATAAGAGCAATTACTTCTAGTCTACCCAGAAAGCTTAGCATTTCACAATTCACATTTCATTTAACATGAATAAGCATGATATCCGATATCTTAATGAGTGTCATTACTTCTCATAGCTAGTACTTTGCCTAAGTTCAATCGTTCAACCTTAATAGGTTCGATTTGTAAGAGATAATAAATCTCTCCCAAATTCCTTGTCAACTCAAGGTTACTCACATCCAAATAAGGTTAGGTTATAAATTCATATGAGTTTCATCCTTTATATCAGTATGCCATATATATCTTTAACAACTATCTCAAGAACAATAGTCATGTGGGTTGAGTTTCAGTCTCCCAACATCCCCTTCTCAAAGTTGGTTACAACATTGATGCTGAGTATTGGAACAACGAAATTCCTTTGTTCACTTAGCACTAAAATACATTCTATCATTCTTATATAATAAGGTCCGTACTTTCCAACTCATGTTATATCTATACTCTTGAGCTGGTCAAAAGTCTCAATCTTGAAATAAAGGAGAAGTTGAAACTGGCTCCAAGCATATTTGTCCTCGAAAGGGTTTAACACAAGGAGAAGATGCTTATCATAAAGTCAACCAATTTTATTTTCTTTGAAAACACCCAATACCATAAGTTTGGCTTAGGATCAATCACGTAATAACACTATCTCTCCAATGGGAATCAATTCCTTCCCATAAAAGGGCATTTCCATTGTGTGCTCGTAATATATTTAGAGCAGTAACTTTGTCTCAAACAAGATTGTGTTGATAAAGCCAATAATTAAAATATTCTAGTATCATAAATGGTCTTCATGGATCCTCATAAGTAGAACATGTAACTTCCAAAGTATGCTAACACATGTTCCTCCGTTATACTCATAGCATATATTCCCACATGTAGTTCATTAGAAGCTTAACAGTATTTAGGGAAAGAGAGCTTTAATTTTCAGTCTACTACATGTTTTAGATCAATAGAACGTGGTAAGAAACCTTTACTAAAACTAGGTCCATTGTATTTTACTTAACTTTGTCTCAGTTCTAGTTTATATTCTGGCAAGGTAGAGTACCTATTCAATCACTGCCTGCATGTTATTTGGAAGGATTTACAATGCATAAAATTTGTGTTAGAATACTACTTGGTCCAAGCTCTCACACATATGTGCACGACAAGAGACAACAAGGCTTAATTTGGTCCCTTTCACACTGTCCTGAGGACTCACTACTAAATCTCTTTATGTCATAAAACATCATTCTAAGTTTTCCCTAAAAGTCAAAGATACTCTCCAACTTCGTTTCTCCTGCCACTATTCAAAATGATATAGCTTTCTAAAAGATTCCTGCTCCACAACCCATGGATTTTCTTGCACGATAGTAAAGTTTGCAAATTTTTCAAGACCTACCAACAAGGATAATATACGTACAACCTATTTGGTTTTGGGTGGTTCGTAAATGTTTAACATACAAAAATATCCACTTCCTATCCTCACAACAAGTGCAAAAGAGACATCTATTCTTTTCATTATCATTGTTATAGGAACTTTTTGAAGATTCCAGTGAAGTATTTCTTAAGCAAAACAAGGAAAAATAAATAGAAATCACTTAGCTTATAATCTCAGCAAGCTCATGCCTAACTTCAGGATACGTTCTCTATTTCAGATGCTCCTCATCTCTTCTTGTCCTACTCATAATTTATGTAATATAGTTTTATTGAAGATTTCATCATCCCATCATGCTCTCCTGAGCCTCCTGTGTCGTGAACTTCCTTTCTTGCTTGCTTGGCAACCACCCTTCTACAATGATCAGATTCTTCCCCTTCTGATTCATTATACGATGCAGGATAATAATCATGAATGGAATGGTATCCAATTTCACGTAGAAGAATTCACTCCATCGTAGTTTTCCCTACCTTCTCTCCTACCTCCTAATCCACATGCACCTCTCCTGATATTCCAACCTCCCGAGAAAAATTCCACTCTTCCTACCCAGAATCCGTTATCGAAACCGCCATCAAGGTAGTTAGCGAAAGAAAGAAAGAAAGAAGTTAGTTCAAAAAAGTGGTTAGAGTCATGAAGTCAGTTAATAATTTTTCTTACGTGTAGGGAGCCACATTCACATGTGTGGAATGCCCAACACAGAGTTTGAACTCGTGCTAACTTGGTGAGATGCCTGTGATCTAAAAAAAATGATTTTTAATAATCTTTGAATTTAGACTTTTTCCATGTTTATCTTATAGGTCGTGGCTAAACACAATCCCTTAAGTTATTTAGAAGGAAAAACTTGTAAGAATAGGCATATCTATGTCATCTCTATAATCAATAAGTTCCTCAATTGAGTCAAGAAAACATATCGATTAATCTTGCCCCTCCATAAAGGAGCCTTGTTAAAATAGTGGACTCAACGACTGGCTTAGTCGTTAAATGTATCACCAAATACAACACATATGAATGAAAAATCATTCCAAAATTTTGAGTTGGTAACACAATCTTACATGATCAATGACATTGATCTTTTTGTCGTCTCTCGGGCACATTCACCCCTTAAAATGAAGTCATGGGTGATCAACATAATGACTTCCTTTTGTAAGGAATCATCTATAATATTAGTTCTTCGACTTAATAAGCCAATTCAAACTACTATCAAGAGTATAGACAATAATGAACACCCAATTACACAAACAAGGTCACAACATAAAATCATCATGACATGAGAAGTGACATAGTCAACATAAAGTTGTCTCAATTGCAAAACAACTAAAGTTCAACCTTGATGATGCCACTATCCCCAAAACGACTAGGTTGACGTTAAGCAACTAGAAATAGACTTAAGATGGTGACAACCTATTCTGTTCCATGTATCTATACCCTTCTCTCTGATGATGCTCTCCCTCCCTTTCTCGGAGGATGGAAACCTATTTCCTGAATGCAACTTGCAACCAACAACACAAGATTGGTGTTTTAGTAATCATTTTCATAATGCTCATGTGATCATCACATCTTGACATCTTTTAAACACATGTCAAATTTTAGTCAAATAAACATGACTCATGAAAACATTGATTTTTCTAGCCATTTTAACTAAATGCCAAATCATTGGAACATGCATAGTCATCTACTAATTACTTCAAAGTAAAAAGTAAAACATAGTTAAAGTTATGGGTGTAACAATGGTGAAAGAGATAGAGAGATTGTGATAGAGGTAGAGAAAGATACGGATAGAGAGAGATAGAGAGAGGAGTGAGAGGGAGATAAAAAGAGAAATAGAGATAGAGATATAGAGTAGGAGAGATGGAGGGAGAGATGGAGTGAATGAGAGATAAAGGGGGGAGGGGGAGAGATACCTCAATAGATAGAGGGGGGAAAAGGGAGTGACATAGATAGTGGGAGATATAGAGAGATTGAGAGCGACATGGAGAGATATATCTCTAATTCTCTCCATCTCACTTCTCTCTCACTCCCTCCCTCCTTCCCTCTCTATTTATATATATCTCTCCTCTACTTCTCTCTATCTCCCCTCTCTCTACCTACCACTCCCTCCATCACTCATTAACACTCTCTCTATTTCTCGCTATCTCACCTCTCACTTCCCTCTCACTCCCTCCATAATTCTCCATCCCTCTCTTCTTCCCTATCTAGTTTTTATCTCCCAATACCTCTCTCTACCTACCTCTACATCCATCACACCCTACTACACTCTCTCTACACCTCTCTATCTTACTTTTCTCTCCCTCCCTACCTTTCCCTCCCTCCCTAATTCCCTCTCTACTTCTCTCTATATCTCCTCTCTCTACCTCTCCTTCCCTCTCTACTTATCTTCTTTCTCCCTCTCTCTACCTACTTCTCCTTCCATCACTCTCTATTTCTCTCTATCTCACCTCTCTCTCCCTCACTACATCTCCCTCTCCCTCTTTACCTACCTCTCCATCCATGACAACCTACCACTCCCTCTCTATTACTCTATCTCATCTCCCACTCTCTCCATCCATACCTCTTCCTCTCCTTCCCTCTTTACTCTCTATCTCCCTAATCCCTCTCCAACTACCTCTCCATCCATCAATACCTACCACTCTCTCTACACCTTTCTATCTTGCTTTTGTCCCTCCCTCCCTCATTCCCTCTCTACTTCTCTCTCTCTACCTCTCCTTCCATCTCTAATTATCTTTATCTCCTCTCTCTCTCCCTATCTCACTAGATGTCTACCTCCCTACCTTTTCCCCTTTCTACTCTCTATCTCTCCTCTCCATCCCTCTACATCTCACTCTTGCTCTCTCTCCCTCCTACCTCACCCTCTTTCTAGATCTCACTCTCTCCTATCTATCTCACCATTATATCTTTCCCTCTCTATAACTCTCTCCTCTATATGTCACCATTCTCTCTCTACTTATATTTATCTCACCTATCCCTCTTTACCTCTCCCTTCCTCCCCTCTCTCTCCCACCCTCCCTCCTTCCCTTTATCTCTATCTCACCTATCCATCTCTACCCGCATCTCCCTCCATCACTCCCTAGCACACTCTCTCTATTTCTCTCTATCTCATGTCTCTCTCACCTCCCTCCCACTCCCTCCATACCTCTCTCTCCATCTGTTCTTCCTTATCTACTCTTTATCTCTCATGTCTCTCTACCTCTCCTTCCCTCTCTACTTATCTTTATCTCCCCTTTCCCTCCCAAGCTCTCTCTCTCTCCCCAATCCCTCACTTCCCCCTCTTTCTATCTTCCTTTATGAGGGTTGAGGGTGTAAGGTTTAGCATTTAAGGTATAGGGTTAAGGTTATAAGGTTAAGTGTATAGGATAAAGGGATTAGGGTTTAGGATATTAGGTATAAACTTTAGGGTATAGGGTATAGGGATGAGGGATGAGGTTTTAGGTATAGTGTTTAGGGTTCAATGATAGTGTTCATGGTTGAGGGTATTGGGTTGAAGATATTTGGTTTATGGTTTAGGATTTAAGTATAAGTTTGAGGGTTGAGGGTTGAGGTATAATGTTTAGGGTTGAGGGTATAAGGTTAGGTGTATAGGGTATAGGGATTAGGGTTTAGCATATAATGTATAGTGTTTAGGGTGTACGGTATAGGGTATAGGTTTAAGGCTTGAGAGTGTACGGTTTACCATTTAAGTATAGGGTTGAGGGATAATGTTTAGGGTTTAGGGTATAAGGTATAGGGATGAGTTTTGAGGGTGTAGGGTTTAGTGTTTAAGGTAAAGGGTTGAGTGTTGAGGGATAGTGTTCAAGATTAAGGGTATAGGGATAATTTTATATGGTATATTAGTATATCTTTATATAAGTATTTTCATTTTATATAAAAACCATAACCTCCCAATGCACATGGCTATAATGATTTTCTCAAAATCATAAAAACAAATCTAAGGCACATTAAATATTTTGATTTTCCAACAATAATCCTAATGCATAAAGCCTAGGTCAAGCATAAAATTCAAGGAAGAACTATAGCACCAGGGTATTAGTTAGAGGCATCCAATTATGCCGAAGGCATGTCCTATTTGAGAATTGCAAGCTAATAACTGAAATCAACGGTTAAGAGATTTGTAAAAGCAATGCAATATGGCTAAATTAATCATGAGCGTTCATTACTTCCTACCATTTTTTGTCATTGTTTTAAATTTATCATTTGTTGTGTTTTCTTTTTAACTGTGGTGTTCCTTCTCTAAACGAGGCGACCATTTTTTTGACTTTTTTTTTTCCATTTTTAGCTGCTTTCCCTCGCTATTAGTATCTGTTCCAAAGTTTTATTAAAATAAAATTACATCCAATATCATAATAATGAACACATATAGGTTTTCACATCCTGACATCTTTACCCTAATTAATATATAATGTATAGTTAATATAATAAAAATAAATTATAATATTATAAATAAAATAAAATATTTGATATATAATAATATGATAAATACTTTTTCATAATACAGTATTAAGATAATAGTACAATTTATAAATAATATAATATTATATGATATATATCATATAATAAATATAAATGTAAATATAATATCATAAAATATAAATATAATAAGATATGATATATTATCTGTTAGTATAATATAATATAATAATAATATAATATGATATAAATATCATATATTTAATATTAAGATAAATATAGTATAATATTAAATATTATAATAATATAATATAATAATAATATAATATAAATAATATAATAATATTAATATAATATAGCATTATAACATTAGAATAATTATAATAAAATAATAATTTAATAGTAAGAATAATATAATAGTAATATCAAAATAATAATACAATATTATGAATAATATAATAATTTAAATATTAATAATATATTAATACTATTATATAATAAAAATATATAACAATTATAATAATATAAAACTAACAATATATAATACTTATTTGATTTCAACCCTTATCCTAAAAATTGATCCAGAATCCAATACGATATAATAATAATATAAATACAATATAATTATATAATATATAATAATATAATAAATGTTATTATAATATACTAAAATACAATAACATAATATAATAAATATTTATAAAATATAATATTATTTAATATAATTACATTATTGTGACAATTTCAAATTAGGGAAAATACCCTAAAACAAAACTCTATCAAATTCCACCTTTTTGCTATGACATTTCTGGAAAAATCTCTCTGCATACAACTGCCATGGGGTTTTTGAGTTTGAGCTTCATCCTCTATTGCTTTTGAGGACTTTCACAAAAGGTTTTTGCAGGTAAAATGCTCAGGTATGTCTTCACTTTAACAAACTAAGCAATGACTCTCCTATCTTCCATTTCGAATGCATGTTTTGAGCTTCTGTACCATAGCCTTTAATGTATTTTTTGGTACATTTTATTTGCTTACATTTTGTAAAAACCCTCCTTTATGTTGCTTGCCATCATTTGGGAGTCCTTGATTGGTCTTTTGGAGGCATCATGTGGAGAACCTATGGGTTTACATGTATGTTTTCAATAGTACAAAACTTGGTAAGCTTGAATCTCATATTTTCCTTAATGTCAAGCTCGATTGGAACTCAAGAAATTGTAAAATGAATGGACCTTTTTTTCTTTTCATGCTTCTTTTTTTTTTTTCTGAAGCTCTTCATAATTTCTTGGCCGTGGCCTCACTATGAGAGGGTTTCAAAATTTTGTCTCTTGATTGAGAAAAAATCAATGAGCTATGGCCTCTTCAACACTACCTTCTATTTTCTATATTTGATGTAAAAGAAAAGAGACATAACCCAAGCCGTGGCTCCATTTGTGCTTTTGGGTATTCATATTTTTAAGCAAGCTTAGGGTTTCATTATTTTTTGTATGGAAAAAGAGACAAGGCTTTTATTCTTTTGAAAGAAATGGAAAGATCCTACTCCTATAGATAAGGTTGTGGCGTCTTAAGTTTCTAAGTATTTATCAAATCTTTGTACTCTTTCTTTTTGAATACATGCAATATTTCCATATAAACCCTTGAGGGTTCAGCCATTTGTAAAAACAAATAGAATTTTCAAGTTGTGGTTTCAAACTCATACTTATTTTACATTTTGACCTCCTTCTTGCTTGAAACTCCACTTCTAGATCTTGCATATTCTACACACTGTGATGCTCTCTTTATTGTTGCATTTCTTCACTTTTCTGTAAGTGGTAAAAGAGGAAAAGTTTTGTTTATTGCTGCATTCTCCATTTGGCATTGTAATTGTTCCTCACTTGTAATGAAAATGAAAGCTTTATTTTAGTCTTCTGCATTCTGAAAATGTGCACAACAATACTTCCCTTCCCATCTTGTTTCCTTAGAAGCATCAAACACCCAATTGTAAACCCTCTTTATGAATGTTCTCTTTCAAAGTTGAACCATATCAAGACAGTAATAATTATTTTTCATTCCTTGATAATTTTATTTGTATTTAATTATTTAAAAAACCATTTTACAATGATATCAAAAATATTTTTTATTTTTAAAGATTTTCAATATTTTTAATTTTAAGTACATTGATTTAAAAACTTACTTTCATATGCAATAGTAAATTTAGGAAAGTTCTTTCATAGTTTAAATTTTAGAAAGTTTTTATTTTATGTTTAGTAATTTAACATACTATTTTTATATCTTATCTCTATCTAATTATTATTTTTGATTGGAAAAGATTACTTAAATAAATCTATACAAAAATTCACAAAAATTCACAAAAGATATTTTTTAATCTTAAGAATATTAATTTAGAAACTAAATTTTTATATGAAATAGTAAGTTTACAACATTTCTTTTATACTTACCTTTATAAATTTTAGAAACTTCTTTTTTATATAAAAAATTCCATGAAATTCAGTCACAAAATCAAAATAATCTTCAACTATAATAATGATTGCTTAAAAGCCACATGAATTTGGGGTGAATCTCATGCTTACTAAAATTTTTGGTTCTACTATCATAGTTGGCATGGATTTGTCCACTTGTAGTGAAGATTTTCTTACAGTTCAAATAGATTTCCACTGATTTTCCTTTCATTTTAAATTACTTCTTTAAGTTGGGTAGAGTTTTTGAAGTTTTTTCTTTCCATGTCAGTTTATTCATTAGTATTAGTTTAGCTTATGGAGGTATATTAACTTCCTCTTGAGGATTTCATTGTAGATATTTTTTTTTCATATTTCAAAGTTTCATAAATCTTTTTAAAATATTAACAAATTTTGAGTTTTTTTCTATTGTGGATAGGTATAGAGTAAGGAGAAAATACAAAACCAATGTTTTTTTAAATGCATTTACAACCCACCCCATGTGGAACAGTAGCATCACTAAAGACATGCATTAAAATCGATGGCTTTTTAGCTTTAGTTTTAATTCTTTTTAATTTTAAAAGTATAATAAATCAGCAGTTTGCATACTGCGAAAGATTTTGTTTTCAAAACTCTATATATAGAGTTCTTTGTAACATATTTTATATACAGTTTGTTCATATAAGTGAATTATTTTCCAATACTGTTTAAATTCTTTAAGAAAATTTGTTGAAGTTTTATGATTGTTTCCAGTATAACATAAGAGCATTAAAGTTTTATATCTTTCAAACACAACAAAATTCTTTTTTGGTTTGCAATTTCATAGACTAGTTATTGTAATAGCACTGAGACCATGCCCTTGTCCATTATTGCATTGGAGCAAGTTAAAAAAAATTGTTCAAATGTATGTAATAACATACATTTGAACGAATAATTTAAAAAAAAAACTGTAGACATTCGTCAAAATTTTGATGAATAGTTTATGATGAACCACAAAAACTTTTGACAAATTTGCTATAAATGCGATGATATTTTCATCGCACTTTCGACGATGTATATCGTCACATGCACAACAATTTTGTTAGAAGTTTTCGTGGTTCATCACAAACTGTTCATTGAAATTTCAATGAATGTCTATAGTTTTTCATCGCAAACTATTCATCAAAATTTTGACGAATGTCTATAGCTTTTTGTCAAAATTTGTGGCTATTTTTCATTGCTAGATGGACGAAGTTTTTGTTGATTTTCTGACGTATATTAGTTTTTCAAAAAAGTGATGAAATTTATATGGTTGTTTCGTTGGTATTTCGACAATAGTTTGTCAATATTTTGACAAACATTCATCAGAATTTGGAGTCAAATACAGTAGTGTGAAGTTCCAGAAAATCCAAAGTGGACTCATTCACCACAATGGGAAAATGAGACCCACTATAGGTTTTTTTCAAAAATATTTGCAGATTCAGATACCCTTTTGTCCAAAACTTGTTCTTGTGCAAAAATCTAAAACTGGGACTTATTCGCCCAAAATGGCGAATGAGTCCCACTAGGTCAGAAAGGTAGAGTTTCCAACATTTGAGGACTTCTTTGAGTCATCTTCAAGTTTCTAGGTGCACACATCCTATTCTGTAGCTTTCTATTTTGTTTAATTTGCATTTCTAGGCCATTTAATTCAAGTTTGCATCATATTGGGGTTTTACATTTCATCTTTCATTTCATTTCCTTTTCCAAGTCAAAAATTGATGTTAAACCCCTTATTATTCTACTTTCAACCCCTACGACAACCTTATTTCAAGATATCTTTCTCTTTTGCATTGAGATCTCTACCTAGGGTTATCCTTGAATGAAATAGCCTTGACAGTAGGTGTTATAGCACTTAATCACCTTAATCCACCTCATCCCCCTTTCCATTGGTTCCATTTTGGTGAACCTCCATTTAGAATACCTTCATTTTTTATTTGGATTCAATCACCATCCTAGATCTAACTTGCATTGACTTTGCATTAACGTTTATATTAGTTAATTGGCATTCTAGGGTTTTTCATTTTTTCATTAGTGAAAGTGGATATAGGTTACATTTTTGCATCTCAAATCATTGAAAATCATCTAAAAACTGCATTTTCACTTAGGTTACAAATCATACAACATAAAAAAAAAATTCATTGAAAATTAATGAAAATTTTCAAAAAAATCCTTAGTGTGACTCATTCACCACCTTGGGCGAATCAGTCATAGAACAAATTTGAAATTTCCTTTTACAACAGTAAAAACATTATTTTTGCACTTCTATTTGCTGCCATTAACTATTTGTTTCAATTGGTTGAGTTTATGTTACATGCTTTTCATTAGATCTAGCTTAATTTGGCTCATTTCATGCATTGCTTAATTTCAAATTTGCATTTTCACATTGTTACATAGCATAATCAGTCAATTGTCATCTTCAAAATCTTCAGAATTATTTTTTCCCTTTCCATGTTTTCCTTAGCATTTTGCATTTCAAGCTTGTAGAACAATGCAAAAGGCTATAGTTATCATACTTCATGTTCTATTTTTCGATCTTGTTGAATGTTGTAAGAAAATTTTGATAAGTACCTATGAATATGAGGTCCTTTCCCCTCTATTTTTTTTCCTCATTGATCCCTCTCCTAGTATCCCTTCTAAGAGTGAGGTTAGTCTAGTGAAAGAAATCTTGGGTAATCATAACAATCACCTTTGTTTTTCTCATAATATCTCTTCTACTTGTGAAGAAGATATTGTAGTGTTAGAAGAACTAATTGATGAGAGTTTTGAGAACTCGGGTTGTTTCTCTCCTCTTACCTCTCCTATTAAGCAAGACATTACTAAATAAGAGGACATAGCAATAAGTAATCATGACGATAACATAAGACAAAAAGAGATCACTAAAACCTACCCACGTTCATCTCCCAACATCTTCTCCTCGTGTGATAATGATGAGGATACATTGGTGTTAGATAAGAAAACCTTCAAGATCTATGATAACCCTCTTTATGTTTCTTTCCCCACCTATCCAGAGCACATTATGAGACAAAGGAGTGAAAATTTGGATAATCTTGACAATCACATTTTTTCTTCTCCTAGTTGTGAAGAAGATACTTTGATGTTAGAAAATACAATTGATGAAAGTCCTAAGAATCCTATGAAACATGACAATAAAATAATTATTGAACAAGAAAATTTAACCATTGATCATTCACCTACTTTCAATGAAGTCATTTGGGAAGAACCGACCTTTAAATGTCAAGAAAATTTGGCTTGTAGTTCTCTTAAAAAATCTCCTCCTAGGGAAGATATCATGGTGCAAGGCACATGTAATGAGGCTTCCTTAGATGAAGATGATGAAGTGACATGAGGTTATGATGAAACAAATTGGATCTCCTTTAATTAGTGAGCTTCCTAATCACCTCCCATTAGTGAATCGCATAAGAAAACAAGATATTTCTTGAAATCTAGGATGCAATCTAACAATGTTTTGCAACAACCAAGATATAACAAATTTTCTCAAACATGTAGGGGACCAAAAATTTCTCACACAACATCACCATTGCATCAACATATTGTGCCTAGTGTTGAAGACCTTAAAAAGACTCCAGCTAATATATCTATGAGGAAACTCATTCAACTATCACCTACATACAAGTGTCTATTTCAAGAAATATTACAAATAAAGTAGGAGATCCAATCTTATATGAAATTGAATAATGTAAAATAATCTTTTCATCCCACAAAATTTACACAATCATATAGATCACATTCCCTAAACATGAATTTCCCTCACTTGAGACTCAGAACAAGAATTAAGCCTTGATGATAAAGGTGATGATTAATGAAATTGTAGTTAGGCACACTCTCATAACAATGAAGCAGAAATTAATGTTTTTAGCATTGACCTCCTAGAAAAAATTGGCATGGGGAAAAGGCTCATTCAACTTAATGATTTTCATATTCATGGCTTTGACAAAGTTAATAGGCAACCACTAGGGATGATCATATTACCTATTGAGGTTGGACCCGTAGTGCTGCTTACCCCTATCCATATCATGCAAGGATCCCTTTAATACAATCTTCTCCTAGGAAGACCATGGATTCATGCTATGAAAGGATTCCCCTCTACTCTCCACCATATAATGAAATTTTAATACAATAACAAGATATACATGATTGACATAGATGTACATAGCTATGAATCTTATGATCACAACACTTCCAACTCCCCTAATACCTTCATTCCAAGATCAAAAAGTTGAATCTATACAAGTTGATCCTAATCCTTCACCTACAACAAAAATATTTAGTGATAATTCGGGGTCATTAGATTTTATGCCTTCTTTCAATAAATAATCCAAAATCTCACCCTCAAAATCCAAAGAGTCATATACCAATGATTCATTTTCAGATACAAGTTCTAATGATGATTGGGGCTTTACACCTCCCTTTATAGGAGAGTGTAAAATTTCACAATCTAAACCAAAAAGACCTTGTGTTTCATATGCTCAACTTGGTTCTACGTCAATAACATTGCCCCATGAAAGTGATGGGGGATATCGAGCTCCCATCCCTCATGAGGGGAAGATGCATAACATGAAAAAGGACTTGTGTTCTCATGAAGAAATCAATCCTTCTCAGGAACATAAACCCCCTTCATTTGAATTGGAATATTGTTATGGTATCAAATATAATCTCCCTCCTACACAGAGATACAATGAACACACGAAGAAAATCAACATACCATACTCTTTCAAGAAATATCTAGGTTTACCTCCCTTATCTCCATTTTCATCTAAAGCCTTATCATTTAGTGTTTGTATTACATCTTGTGAAAATAAAGGAACATATTCTACTATTGATCAAGAGAGTATTTATCGAAAATCCTCCAAAAACATGAAATAAATTTTACTACAAGAATTCATTTTGTGCATATCATAGAGTTCATGGTCATTCTACTAATGAATGTAAGGCTTTAACTAAAAAAAATCAACATCTTAAGGAATATAGTGCTCTTCCTAGTGTTGAGGCACCTATTTCTTCTAACTACCATTTACTTTCATCCTATTTGGCTCACCTCTGTCCTCCACTAAGTGGGGGCACTAGGTTAAGTAGCCTTGTCCTCGTATGCCACTTGTCATTGTCTCTTTTGGCTAGTTGACCACCTTTCATGTATATATAGGAGCAAGCTTGCAATGCGGACAACATGCCTTAAGTTGCCTCACATGTGACATACTTATCCATGATGTAGTTCAATTCAGAAATATATAACTTGGCATTGGGCTTTCCAAATAAGCTCTCATGTCCTCTTCTACTTTAAAGCAATGGTGTTAGCAACTGTTTTAAAGTGGGTGCATACATTGACAGTCATGTTTCATTGTGCAAATTTCTTTCTTCTTGCGATGCATCCTTTTCTTGGTGGTATCATTGGGCTTGTTTTCCTTCAAGAGTGCATGATATTTCTTTGACTTGTCCTCTCTTGGAGACATTAGGCGTTATGTCCATTAAGAAGAGACCTTACATGACTAAGAAAAATCATTTTGAACATAGCTTACACTATGTTGAATTTACAATACCTATTATATGGCCACCTTGCATAACATAACTTGCATTCCTGTAGAGCCATCTTGTTTGTTCAGGAGCTCCAAGAATTCAAATTTTTGCTTGCCTCATGAAGCTCAAAAATAATTTTTGTGTGGTACCTTATTAAAGTTATTAGAAGGTATAACTTTGGTATGGTTTGAGCGAGAAGCCTGACCAAGGCATGACTTTCCCCATAGCCACTTGCATGTGTGTGTGAGTACATACCAACCATGAGTGCATGTTTCTCACCTTTTTGGACTTCTCACCCAGCAAACATCTAAGAGTTTCATTGCCTCAGAGTGAGTATGCAATTTTTTGGACAAACAACCTAGATCTGATGCACATCGTGTTGGACAAATGGTCAAAGCTTGATCCACCTCATTTCTATTTTTACTTGCTTTTCTTTCTTTTAGTTATTGACATTGCATGTTTACGTATCTTGTTTTGCTACATATTATATACCTTGTGTGTTTCCTTTCATGCTTATGTCAATTTGACTTAGGATCTTGGATCCTATGGGCTTGACTACCTCCTCGATCTGTATTATCCTAGACCATCCACATCAGTACACTTGGACCCCTCCTAAATGTCTACTTTAGTGTGAGTTTGAAGCAAGTTCATCCTCTCACTAAAGTTGGGTCTAAATGTAGTCACAAAAAAAATATCCCTTCTACTTTTCCTATCTTTTTTTGGCCCTCCTTGTGAGTTAGGATTGATA
>VDFB02193867.1:402450989-402592941 GCA_007258455.2 Sequoia sempervirens
GATCCCTTAAGGGTCCAAATGGAAAAATTCCTACAAACTTCAACATGAGGTTACTTGGACACCGTGATGCTTAGAAACATCATGTTTGATCCTATGGGATTGTGTTGGGCCCCTCTACAATAACCCCTCTCGGTTTTCATTAGCTCGGAGTGGTTTTCCTGTAGTCTCCAGTTTTCAATTGATGGAAAAAGTGTCAAATGGAAGTAGTGGAAAGTTGCAAAGTGGTGCAATTTTTGTTCTACAACTCATGTGACCAAACAGACTATTCAAATGCATCTGAATAGGCATGTTTATGCTAGGCATGGTCCTCTTTCACACCCAAACACGTGGAATTGCTCCGAGCTATGTTCAACCGAATCGATCCCTTAAGGGTTGAAAGGGAAAAATGCCTGCAAACTTTAGGATGAGGTTACTCAGACACCATAATGCTTAGAAACTTACCATCTAATCCTATGGGATTGTATTGGGCCCCTCTACAATAACCTCTCTTGGTTTTCATTATCTCGGAGTGGTTTTCCTGTAGTCTCCAATAGAAAAAGTGTCAAATGGAAGCAATGGAAAGTTACAAAGTGGTGCAATTTTTGTTCTGCAACTCGTGTGACCAAACAGACTATTCCAACATGTCTAAATAGGCATTTTTACATTAGGAATGGTCCTATTTCACACCCAAACACGTAGAATCGCTCTGAGCTACGTTCAACCGGTTCGATCCCTTAAGGGTCCAAAGGGAAAAATGCCTACAAACTTCAGCATGAGGTTACTCGGACACCATGATGCTTAGAAACATTCCGTCTATTCCTATGGGATTGTGTTAGGCCCCTCTACAATAACCTCTCTCAGTTTTCATTATCTAGGAGTGGTTTTCCTGTAGTCTATAGTTTTCAGTTGATGGAAAATGTGTCAAATGGAAGCAGTGGAAAGTTGCAAAGTGGTGCAATTTTTGTTCTGCAACTTGTGTGACCAAACGGACCATTCCAACACATTTGAATAGACATTTTTACACTAGGAATGGTCCTTTGTAGCACCCAAACATGCGGAATCACTCCAAGCTATGTTCAACCGGATCAATCCCTTAAGGGTCCAAAGGGAAAAATGCCTGCAAACTTTAGCATGAGGTTACTCAGACACTGTGACACTTAGAAACTTCTCGTCTGATCATATGGGATCACTTTGGGCCCCTCTACAATAACCTCTCTTACTTTAGGTTATCTCTAAGTGGTTTTCCCATAGTCTCCAGTTTTCAGTTGATGGAAAAAGTGTCAAATGAAAGTAGTGGAAAGTTGCAAAGTGGTGCAATTTTTGTTCTGCAACTCGTGTGACCAAACATACTGTTCCAACATGTCTAAATAGGCATGCTTACGCTAGGAATGGTCCTCTTTCACACCCAAACATGAGGAATTGCTCCAAGCTATGCTCAACTGGATCGATCCCTTAAGGGTCCAAATGACAAAATGGTTGTAAACTTCAGCATGAGGTTACCAAGACACTGTGATGCTTAGAAATTTTTTTTCTGATCCTATGGGATCACGTTGGACCCCTCTACGATAAAATCTCTCGGTTTACATTATCTCGGAGTGGTTTTCCTGTGGTGTCGATGTTTTAGTTGATGAAAAAAGTGTCAAATGGAAGTAGTGGAAAGTTGCAAAGTGGTGCAACTTTTGTTTTGCAACTCGTGTGACCAAATGAACTATTCCAACATGTTTGAATAGGCATTTTTACACTAGGAATGGTCCTCTTTTGCACCCAAACATGCAGAATCGCTTCGAGCTATGTTCAACCGGATCGATCCCTTAAGGGTCCATAGGGAAAAATCGCTACAAACTTCAGCATGAGGTTACTCGAACACCGTGATGCTTAGAAACTTCTCATCTAATCCCATGGTATTGCGTTGATCCCTCTATAATAATCTCTCTCAGTTTTCGTTATCTCAGAATGGTTTTTCCATGGTGTCCAAATTTCAGTTGATGGAAAAAGTGTGAAATGGAAGTAGTGGAAAGTTGCAAAGTGGTGCAACTTTCATTCTGCAACTCGTGTGACCAAACAGACTGTTCCAACACATTTGAATAGGAATATTCATGCTATGCATGGTCCTCTTTCTTACCCAAACATACTGGTTTGGCCAAAAAATTTGGAGGGGGGTTTAGTTCATTTTGGGTTTGTTGGTACAAAAAACATGTAAAAACAAAAAATATATCTATGCAACCTAGAAACATGAATTAGGATTAGAATATCACATATGATCATATAAATGAAAAAATCACCATAAGCTTGAATGTCATTTAAAACAACAAAATTGGCAAAAAAAAAGTGCTTATAACCTGCAAAAAAATGTGAATAAAATTACATTGATTTTCGCGTGAAAAAAAACAATGAGACCATAGCTTGTTGCTTACTATTATGCTTTGATAGATTTTTTCCAAGCATCCATAGCTTGTTCAAAAGTACCTTTTTTAGGCTTTTAGCCATAGCAGCAAGGCAGTGAATTGTTTGATAAAATGCATTGGTAGACATGTATGAAAAATGTGGTAGCATAGACAAGGCAGTGAACTGTTTGAAAAAATGCCTCAAAGAAATGTGGTCTCATGGTGATGGAATGGCATGACGAATGCCATGACAAGCAAATTGCTATGGATTGTCATGGCATTCCACCACCATTGACACCACATTTATTTGAGGCTTTTATTCAAACAGTTCGCTGCCTTGTCTATGCTATTGCTTATTAAATTATGCTTTGATATATTTTTTCCAAGCATCCATATCTTTTTGAGAAGCACCTATTTTAGGATTTTAGCCATAGGAGCAAGGAGGTGAACTATTTGATAAAATGCTTTGGTAAACATGTATGAAAAATGTGGTAGCATAGACAAGGCAACAAATTGTTTGAAAAAATGCCTCAAAGAAATATAGTCTCATGGTGATGGAATGCCATGAAGAATGCCATGACAAGCAAATTGCTGTGGATTGTCATGGCATTCCACCACCATTGAGACCACATTTCATTGAGGCTTTTATTCAAATAGTTCACTGGGCCTTGTCTATGCTATTGCTTATTAAATTATGTTTTGATAGATTTTTTCCAAGCATCCATAGCTTGTTTGGAAGCACCTATTTTAGGATTTTAGCCATAGCAGCAAGGAGGTGAACTATTTGATAAAATACTTTGGTAAACATGTATGAAAAATGTGGTAACATAGACAAGGCATTGATTTGTTTGAAAAAATGCCTCAAAAGAAATGTGGTCTCATGGTGATGGAATGCCATGACAAGCAAAAATTCTATGGATTGTCATGGCATTCCACCACCATTGAGACCCCATTTCTTGAAACTTTATTCAAATAGTTCCCTTCTGTCTGCTATTAACTATTAAATTATGCTTTGATAGATTTTCCAAGCATCCATGGCTTTGGGCTTTCTTTAGGATTTAGCCATAGCAGCAAAGGAGGTGAACTATTTGATAAAATGCTTTGGTAAGCATGTATGAGAAAATGTGGTAAGCATAGACAAGGCATTATTTGTTTTGAAAAAATGCCTCCAGAAATGTGATCTCATGGTGATGGAATGCCATGACAAGCAAATTTCTATGGATTGTCGCTTGTGATCCACCCACCATTGAGACTCCCACATTTCTTCAGACTTTATTCAAATAGTTCCTTCCTTGTCTATGCTATTGCTATTAAGTGCAGCTTTGATAGATTTTTCCAAGCATCCATGCTTGTTTTGGAAGCACCTATTTTGGAAGCTTTTTAGCCATATACAGGAGCAAGGAGGTGAACTATTTGATAAAATGCTTTGTAAACACATATAGAAGAAAAATGTGGTATAGAAAGGAAAAGAAGCGTTTGAAAAAATGCCTCAAAGAAATGTGGTCTCATGGTGATGGAATGCCATGACGAATTCCATGACAAGAAAATTGCTATGGATTGTCATGGCATTCCACCACCATTGAGACCACATTTCTTTGAGGTTTTTATTCTAATAGTTTGCTTCCTTTTCTATGCTATTTCTTATTAAATTATGATTTGATAGATTTTTTCCAAGCATCAATAGCTTATTTTGAAGCACCTATTTTAGGCTTTTAGCCATAGCAACAAGGAGGTGAACTGTTTGATAAAATTCTCTGGTAAACATGTATGAAAAATGTGGTAGCATAGACAAGGCAGAGAACTATTTGAAAAAATGCCTCAAAGAAATGTGGTCTCATGGTGATGGAATGCCATGACAATCCTATTGCCGATAGAATGGTCGGAGTAATATGAACTTCTGGGTATGCCTTTGGTATGATCTCCTATTGATGACTATTGGTCTAGCCAAAAAATAGGTGCTTTTAGTGAGAACTCTTGCCGATGGTTTTCCTCTCGTCGACGGGTATAAACATCAGTATGACATAAAGGTTTTGTAAGACTCGTAGTGATAATGATGGTCTTGCCAATGGTTCTATAGTGGACATTGATGAGATGTTTTGTTGATAGAGTGAGTCTAGGTGATGGTCTTGAACTCAATATGACTCTTGCCGATGGTAGTACCTCTTTCTGATAATGACAGTTGGGCATTGTGGCATCGAGGAGACATGGCCTAGTGTCTCACCGACATGCGATACAGTTGAATCTTGTTTGACCGAATGACTATCCTACGTGGTTTTTTTTCGACCAATCAGAGAAGCGAAATATGAACTATTGGCAGTTAGACTATTGGCATCATTCCTGTGAGGGAGATGAACAGACTGTGAGAGAATGGATTACTCTCTGGCAATGGTGGATGATGAAAAATAGTGTGTGATATCGGAGTGTTGCTCAATTGAACATGAATTGATCTGAGTGAATTCATTGTATGTTTTCTAAGAGCTATTCTATACAAGATTGATCAGTGAATGTTGCTGCTATAAATTGACATCAGAAAGTGAAGTCTATACTCTGTATGTAATTTTGTTTACTGTAATACAAAGATGATTTTCTTGGTGTGGTGGGTTTTTTCCTGTAAGGGTTTTCCCACGTAAATCTGGTGTCCAATTGTTTATGTGTTCATTTCTCTTTTCTGTTAATTCTTTTCATGTGTATCTTATTGAGCTGTAATTACAAAATTTAAAGTTCTATCTGCATTCTTCCCTAAGGTTTTGGCGTTAGGAGAGTTTGTTCCACACCTAAGCTTTCGTTACAAATTCTTGATTGCATGAAGTTTTAAGGTTCTTCTATGATTATTAATCAAACCATTTGGATAGCTCATGTGACACACAATATTTTATATCTTTGTACCATGATAATTTTTTTAGATTGAAATTATTCATGGAACCCTCTTCTTCCACACTATTTACCTCAATAACTTCTAGATTGAACTAAGCCATGATCTTGCAAGTCCTCCCCCTATAACTAATTTTTTCACTTGCATATCAATGTTAAATTCTTTATATTTTTTTATCCATCTACATCTTCAACTAGTGACTTCTGGTTGGGTGAAAATATATTTCATGATAGCATGAGAGACATAGGCAACAATCTTGGCTCTAGACAAGTAAGGCCTAAAGTTCTTAATTTTCTTAACTAATACATATGCTTTTATTTTCATTGTAGCATAATTTATTTAAAAAACTTGAAGATACTTCCTAAATATTAAATAGGTTACTCATCTCCAAGTTCATCATTCAAAAGAGCAACAACTATATGAAAATATGTAAAAGAAACTAACTAAAAAGGCTTGGAAAAATCTAGTGATATTAACATAGGGGCATGTTTAGTTACTTCTTTAATACTCTACAAGGCTTCAATAGGTTCCTTACTCTTGGATATTTTTTTATCCCTTTAGCATCTTCAAAATGAATTTATTCATTTCAACAAAATTTGGGAGAATCCTTCTAATAATATTAGTTTGATTAAAAACTGATTGCATGAACCTTTAATGGTTTTTGGCTAAGGAATTTTTTAAATTGTATCTATAATTTTTGGATTAATCCTTATCCTTGATTTGGATACTATATAACCAAAAAAAAAAAAATTATTTTGTAACCGTAAACCCTATCAAATGCATACAATTCTCTTCTTCCTTTTTTGAAAATTATTTAAGGTCGTCTTGATAGGTCACTATAATGGTAATAGTAAATAATTAATTAAATGATAATAGGATGATAATTAATGATGATTAATGGTTAATTAGTGATTATTAGAGTAATTATTTTAGTGTATACAGTAGTCACTTGGCATTCGACACATTTATAAATTAACCAAAATATGTTCCTTATAAGAGATGATATTATACATGAATGTTGAAGATGTGTATAATTACTTCATCATAGTCCAAAATTTTATCCTTTTGGAGTGCTTATTATCTTAGGAGCATAATCGACTCATAATCCTATTTTGGTCATTTTTGAGTGGCTCATGCATGACCCTAAGATAGATTGACCTCTAATACATGAATCTAATTTGGAAGGTGATGGACTTATGAAATTAGATTCAATACAATCATGGTTTTTTTTTATAATCAATGAAGGTGGTATTTAGAATTTTTTTGGGGGAAGTTGCATGATTAAAAAGCTCATGTTAGCCTAGGTCAAACCCCTTTCAAACCTAAAAGAAATGGTCTTGAGTAAATGATGGAAGACACCATTTGTAAACTTGTAGATGGCCTATGAGATTTTGATGCAAGTAATGATTTTGTTCTAAGTTCCAAATTGAAATATTCCTAGAATGAATGGACTTCTTTGTTCTTTAAATGTTCTCTTGATTTTCCATATGAATCAACTACACAAATAAATGTCTTTAAATAACAAGATATAGCAATAATTCATTTAAATATGTAACAATTCATCTCACAAATAGTGAAAAGGGGTGAGAAATTTAGAATTAGGGGTCAATACTATGCTAGTTGGGATCAATTGTGAGGCGTAAGATTGACGTAGTGTTTGGACTTGAAGACCTTGAGGTAGGGAATGAATGTATAGAAATAGGTGTGAATATGGGTACAACATATATGACTAATGATGACAAATGTGTTAGAATGAGTAAAAATAAAGATATAAGGTAAGTTTAGATGTATGAATATATGTGTAAATGAATGCAAAAAAGATAAACATAAGAATATGATTGAAAACCAAAATTAACCTTAAAATATACAACTTATCAATATCTTCGAAATAAATGTCAAATTAAATACGAATTGACAGGAATATTTTAGTTTCACCACTACAAGAATCAGTCTATAAGCAAATGATCCTCATATCTTCTCATATTCCATTTAATTTTAAAATAGAATGTGCATCGATTCATATATTCCTTTCCATTGAGTGTTGATCAAATATTGCATACTCCTTCATGAAAGAAGAAGCTTTATTCTCATTGGGATGTACAATTTTTCTAGAAAGGCATTTAGTTGGATGGTGAAGAAGCGCTTTATTTTCACATAGCCTGTCATTCCATATTCAGACATTATTGCTTCAATATATACGTAATTATTATCTTACGATTTCAATTCAAACGCATTTGAATTTCAGTATTTGTTCCCGTTCCCTATTATAGCACTCTTTTGTAGGTAGTACTCATCCCATGATAGCCTCACTAGAATATTAACAAAATTTAAAAATCTAATCAAATTCTTCAAATATGGACTAAGAGTAATTTTAAATTCTTCTAGATTCCAATTAATAATATATTATATGTTTTTATAAAAACTTTTGATGGGTTCCTGCTTTTTTTGATTGGCTGCAATGGTTTTTAAGGAAATTTCCTTGCTTGATGATGGTTTCTGCTCTTGTAATGATATGGTGGTAGATTTGAATGCTATATATGTTTCTTCAGTTTTTTTCAATAGAGATCATATATGTTGTCGATAAGGGGTTTCAGCTTGCATTTATATCTACTTTGCACCCTTTCAAATGAGACTCTCTATATATTGGAAAATATGTTCCTAAAGATGTGTCAGTGGTGGGATTGAAGGTGCATGATGCATTGGATAGAAAGATTTGCATCCTTGATGTGAATGTGGGTGTTGCTATGTTGCTACCTCAACCAACCCCTTCTTATACTTATGTGGAGGTAGTGTCCATTAAACCCTCTACAAATACCTTTCATCCTTAGAAAAATAGTCACATTTCTCCATGATACTACTATTTTGTGGTGATTATTTTGGTGATGGAGAAGTTGTGTTATCTATTGGTGGCTAGATGTGGGGTTTGCACCCTCTCTCAATCCATCCTTGATTTCCCTTGAAAGAGTCTATTGACAGAATTCTTGATTGGATGAGATTTTCTTATCAACCCTTAAATTTTATATGCAAATCGATCAATTAGATTATTGACAATGAGATGGGTCACTTCTTGAAGGTGGACTCTACTTCTTTGGAATTCACTCATACCTCCTTTGAACATATTTTTGTGGACATTGATCTATCAAGGCTTTACAAAGTGAGGTTGTTTTATAGGTGAATTATTGCCCTTGCTCTTAGGTTGTTGATAATGGCTCCAGGAAAATTCATCCCTAGCAATTCACCGATAGAAAATTCACCACCAGCAATTCACCGCCATGAAAAATTCACTGATGGAAAATTCATCGCCAGTAATTCACCAACGAAAAAATTCACCGCTTTGGTCGTGAATTTTTCGTCGGTGAATTTTTTGTGTCGGTGAATTTTCCATCAGTGAATTGTTGGCGGTGAATTTGTTGTATGCCATTGATAATGATGGAATCCATTCCTAATGTAGACATTATTATCTTATTGGCTACTTGGCTTTATATTTTCCATGTGGTATCAAAAATCCATCATCTTTAACTTGGTGGAAAAACGCTCTTCTCCACATTCTTACCATGTTTCCAAAGAGTTTAATTACTAATTTGGGAAGTTATACCCATAACCCTCCACTACAACTCTTGTACTCTCTAAGCCTAGTGGGGCCCCTTTGGCTCATGATCTAGTAGCTCAATAACCTAAACTCATCTATCTAACAAATAAGGTAAACCCACAATATTGGTTTACAATTCTGTTGAGGAAGGAAAATTGTAAACACGCTCCAAAGAAAAAGAATTGGGTTTTAAGGGGTTCACTTGAAGGAGGGGGGGAGGCGGGGGTTCACATGAACCCAAAAAAGGGTTCGCTCAAATCCCCCCTTTGAGTGAACCCCTTTGTGATGTCATCTATTTTTGACACATTTTTTTAAGGAAATCAAAGGGAAAAATGGAAAACAAGGGGGGTTTGAGTGAACCCCCCATTTTTCCCTTCCCCCTCTCCTCTAGCATTTTCTTGCAAAATTTTTCCTTTCTGAGCTCAGGTTGAGGATGAAAATGGAGGAAACTTCACAGATCCAACTGGATAATGGTAGTCCTTGGAATGAGCTATCCATCAAATATAATTTTAATATATTTTGGTCTTATGATGTTTTTTTTTAGTTTAATTAAACATAGGTTTTTCACCAAAAATCAAGCTCTTTGTTCTGCACATGTGGAAAAATAGTAGATTATCAAAAAAAAGTTGAAAAATATGCTTGTGCTAGGTATTGATTTCCTTGATCCAACAAAAAAAACAATTTCGATACATACAAAAAAGGTTATGTTGTATATAGTTCGCTTATGTCTAAATTGTAATTGGTTTGAATTCAAAACTTACTTAAGAAAAAAATATTCAATAAAAAACTATGAAACCAAATGAACATGCTAGATATCATGATTAGAGGCATTATTATTCTATGTAGCATCAACCAATTTAATTAGGCTTTGTGTAAGCAGTGAGTATTTATTGTAGGGAATAAAGGCTAGTTTTCAACATAAACGTCTCTAAATTCTTAGAACCTCTCAACTAAAAGTGTAGAATTTGACTCTAAATAGTCTAAGAAACCTTCATAACAAACAAACATATAAAAGAAAACTTTTTTTTTAATTGATGCAAAATAAATCTTGAACTAGGAATTCCCTTGTATCACCAAATAACTTAAAAGAAGCTAGCATCTCTAAAAAGATATGTGAAGCTACAACACCATGAATTTTTCCATCTTGATGACAATTCCTTTGTATTGATTTTTAAAGGGAAATGAAAAATCTAAAACTAGAACTTGAAGTAATTTCTCCTAGAGTTTTAAACAATTACATTATAAGTAATGCTCAAGAATTTAAGACAATATTTTACATCATGATGCTACTTAAAACATAAATATAGTATCCAAAAATATTCAAGATTTTTGATAATTTAAGTTCTAAATTTTTACGAATTAAAAAAATTTGAAAAAAAACTAATATCTATTGTTGATATATCTTAAATAAATTGAAATTTAAAATAACAATAAAAAAATTACCACCACCAAAATACAAAATGATTTATAGATGTAAATGAAAACTTTTAGTTTAGATTGTATATATTTTTCAATCGATATTTTAGATCGCACTCCTTAACAATACATCGTGGCTTAAAAATGAGTACGTAAGTAACCAACGAAAATAATATGTTTTTCTCTCAATGACTTGACTTTGTTAATGATAAGAAAATGAGTTGAAGAAATCCGTGCAAAATAGAGACGCGTTAGCAGTCAAATTGTTTAAATTGTAAGCAATGCCACTCTTTTTTCTGTGAATAACAACTGATAAGTGAGGGGCACTGAATTTTGCTGACGCGCTTTCTCATCTCCCATTGAATTTTAAGAGAGAAAATATAATTATTCAATAGTATAAGGACTTTTACTCAATTGAAATCCAGATTTGACTGTTGTTCAGTAAAGCCAAAGTATACAGGTAACAACTCTATATGGGCACAAATTTTTCATGTCGGTGATGCTGATCACTTCAGTATTTATCTGAAATTAAATTTTATGAATAGATAATTTATTTACTAAGAGTTATGTATATATAAAAACATATTAATTTAAACTTTCAAATGAATAAATTTAGGTAATGGAATAATATTTGTTTTTGAAATGTTATAAGAATGAGAATTCTAAGAATGCATTTTAGCAAGATAAAAAAAAAAGTTTATTTATTCATTATGTTTGATGTAAATGGAATAAGCTCTTAAACAAATAGGTCTCATCACATTTTCTCTTATACTCTATGTCAAAACATCAAATCCTTCACTTTTATTTGTTTTGATAATATTATTTTTGTTGGTAGTGGATGGAGATAACACAACATAATATAAACACATGAAACACAACATTTTACCAAACTCTCTTTTGTGCTACAACACTTCAACTCTTCATAAATTCATTGATTACAACCTTTACATATACTTAGAAGGCTACAACATTAAACTCACTCTCAATCACTTGATCATATCAACACTTTGATGCTACACCTTGATGATACATCTTGATACCTTGATACCACACCTTGATGATGAAATCACTACAAATGCCTCAATATATAGAGGTCTTTGAGATTACAAAGATCATTCTAGAATTTAGGCTGACTTTCCACATTAGATAAACCATTTAATAAATATTTAATGTTTTCATCTCTTCATTCTTATCTCTTATCTATTCTAGAAGAAAAATACTAATGAGAGGGGTTGGTTTGAAGCCTGAATCACAGGATAAAAATAATAGCACCAAATTGAATAAAATGAGAAGAACTATGCACAATCTGTGTATCAGAGCTCATAGCATGTGGATATTGTGGATAACTGAAGAGCTTTCAGGCATTCTCACAAGAGATCTAAGGGAGGATGATTCTTTATCCATGACAACTCCTTTGAAGGCCTATATTCTCATTTGCATTGCATATTTTGTTTGTTGTGGATTATGGAGTTGGTTTCATTTCCATGATTCATCTAATCACTGATCTCTTCTTGTAGTTTTCATGATATTTCTTCTAGTTCTTATTTAAGTCATCATGGTTTATATCTAGATATATTAATAACTGAATGAGAATAAAGCATCTAGAGTAAAGAGCTACATTTGATTCTTTTAGTCACTTGAAACTCTTTATTGCCCAATAAATGGAAAAGGCTAACACCCTTTCAACCCTTCCAATCCATATTAATCATGGAGATGTAATCTGTAAGTATGCAAAAAAGTATCAAAGGGGAGCCAAAAAGTTAGAGATTTTAATAGGGCCTATGAATCAACTCTTGTTGTTTTTATATGAAAATACTATTGTTTGTTTTCTATTTATAATATCTATTGGCATCATTTGGGAACTCCTATTTTTGGGAATTTAGTAAGAGTTCTCAAACAAAGTAGGATGACATCTACTGTACAACTGAACTACTGTTCCACTGCACTGTAAATGTTAAACCCCTACCATCCCTACACTCCTTTCATTACACTCTACATGGTTGATATAAGTAGAGTCACTTTTCACTTTATTATTGTTCATCTTTTTTCTTTATGTGCTACTCTATTTTTTACACACAACTTCAAAAGTGATTTGCATGCCCCCTCAAAAAGTGGAAGCTAATTTTAAGAGTTCAAATTCTAAAATTTGTATAGACAATTCAATCTACATGTCCCTTAATATCATTTTTATAGATAAAATTAAGTTCTCCTGTGAACTATGCAATTTGATAGTGGAAACTTCGAAAAGAAAAAATCACTTTTAACATCTCATAATAGAAAGGAAAAGAAAAAACATACCTTGATTCCAAGTTCTCTATATATAAATCCTTAACTTTTGTAACATAAGATGGATTTTCTTTTCCATAATTAGCCTAAAAAAGAACATAATCATTGTTAGTCAACAAGCAACTATGGATCATATGGCCTAACCATGTATAGATTTGAAACATCAAATTAACTAAAACCGTGGAAGGTGATTTAGCAAAAGATTTTTCATAAATCATGTCCGATTCAGAAAAATGGACAGAGGTTGCAATCCAAAATCAGTGTTGCACTTTACTTCTCCATTTTGGCAGGCTACCTTGAAAATAAGGTTTCGATTCACTGCTCTATTTTGGTGGGCTACCTTGAAAATAAGATTTTGACTCATTGCTCCATTTTGGCAGGCTACATTGAAAATAAGGTCTTTAGGAAGGTTTTTAGAGTATGTTTCTTAAAATCAAAATTATGCCAATAAAAACAAAATTGGTCCTTTTTCCTCTTAAATTATTTGGTTGCTTATTCTTATCTTTTGTTTTTTCTCTTCCTTTTTCTTATTTTTTTGTTTTTCAAGTTTTTTAGGTTTTAGTTTTTTAGGTTCTCTTATGGTTTTCGTTATTTTTTATAATTTGGTGGTTTTTCGTCAGTTTAGAATAAAATTTCATGTTCATATGATGACACCACAAAACAAAATATTTATTCCACAAAAAAATTTATTAGTAATTTTATTTGTAATTGTAGACATCTAAATTTGGACAATTACATTTGTCCAAATTTGTCCCTTTCTCATCTAAATATCCTCTTATTTGCATTAATCAAGTAATATCACTATTATTTAATTAATACCCTTAATTCATCTAAACCCCTAAGGTATTTAGTTAAATAATTAAATACCTTACCTCTTTTCCTCTCTTCAAGGAATTAAATAAATAATCCATTTATTTAATTCCCTTTATCTCTCACCCACTCACCTAATCCTAACCCATTTCTTAACCACATCATTAGGGATGTGCACATTCCTAATCCATGATTAGAATGTGTCACATCCTCTAACTTTTGCAAGTTGGCTCCTAACATTCATTAGCCACTAATTGTCTTATAATCATTGATTAACTAGCCTAATTAGTACCTTGGTCAACTCTCTCATCTCCCAAGGAATATTAAATTATTTTTATTATCCCCATACCTTTCCTAATGAAATTTTAAATTCCATTTTATCTCTCCAAGACTCTCCTCACTTGTCACATCACTCACATGTGGACAAGTACTTACCTTTTTGGAACCTTCTCTTATCCACTAGACATTCCCCAAGCATGTGAATTTTCAATTCACTTTTATTCCCCCAACAACCTCTCTCATTCCCATGCACATTAAAAAGGAATTTTTAATTCCTTTGGTCAACTCTTCATTTCAACCCTTGATCTTACTTGCCCTATTTCAATCTCCACCATCCATTTGATCTCCCTCGGCTAAATGGCTAACACTTAGCCATTTTGCAACAACACACATTAGGCATTCTCATTCAACACATTCATTCAACAACTTTCAAGCTAACACACTCATTTTCACAATCAAACTCTCATACAACTTTCAAGCTCACACACTTGCATCCTCCATTATTGCTCATCTTCAAGCTTTCACCACACTCAGTTCTTGCATCTATCCAAACACCTACATCTCTCATTTGAATCTCCATCAAATCCTCATCATTTTGCATCCTCTTGCATCATATTTTCCATGCAAGGAGCATACATTTCAAGCTGCATCAAGGGCCAACCAAGGAACAACACAAATGAAAGGTATACTTCTTGTTTTATCTTATCTTTTATTTGTGTTCAACGTAGCCCAATCTTGAGGTGGTCTTGTGTTGTTTTATCTTGCATTTCTTAGTTAGTTTTCCAAATTTAGGATAGAAAAACACTTGCACACATTTTTGGCACGTCCGGTGGGACCCACAAATGAGTCCCCTTTTTGCTTTCATGTTTGCTATTTTTTTAGTTTTTGCAGGTTCAAGTGACACAGAGGGGTGACCACGCCCTAAAAGGGGTGACCCCACCCTAGGAGGGGTGATCTTTCCCTTAGAGGGGTGACCTCAACCTACAGAGGGGCAACCTTGACCTATAGAGGGGTGACCTAGACCTGACATAGAAACCTATCTGGGACAAAGCAATGAGTTTCGCTCTTTGTTTTAGCAGAGGGGCGACCCTGACCTAAAAGGGGTGACCATGACCAGAGGAAGGGGTGACCCTGCCCAAACATCACTATTTTGAGGTAAAAAAATAGCGTTTTAAATAAATTTTCAAGCTTGTTTTTTATCGTTCTTGTTAGTACTAACCCCCTAACATGTCTTGTTGGTGGTTGTGATCAATTTTACTAAACTTTGTGCAGCTATATTATGCTTAATGAAGACCATTTAGATCAAACTTCTAACATTTTTGTTGAAGGATGAACAAGAAAAGGATTTTAGTTAGATCATTTTGCTTTTGTTTTGTACTAATTAGGCACATAGTCTAAGTAGGAGGGAGTCAATAAACTTTGTTTTCTTTGCTTGTAAGTAAGCTATTGATGTATCCAATCCTCTTGTGCCATTTGGTGATCCTGGGTGACAAAAAATCGTAAGCTTACTTAAGTCCTTTGTGTTACCCAAGGGGGCATTATATCATTCAAGCTTTCCCCTTGCACTTCATGTGAGCTTGGGGAGTAGCCAAAAATAGTTAGCATTCTCTTCTTAGTGGGACCTGCTTAGGAATTTCATGACCCCAAGGGATGATCCCAACCATGTGTACTAGTGAGGTATATAAACGGGGGAGAGCCAAAGCTATACCCCAATCCAGTCATGTCATGTCTAGTAGAGTGTTGAAGCTAGGGTGATACCTAGATAGACATGAAGAGTTGGTCTGAGCCTTCAGTATCTTGTTGGGGTTCCCGAATCATGCTTGTGATGGGCTGGTGTTCACGGTTTGTGCCTCACATACCAAGTGTATATTGAGGACTCCCTAGCTCACCTTTATTTAGCCTAGTTAGAGGACCATGTTGGCTTAAACTTTCACACTAATCATAGGATCGTGTTGCTTGAACTATCTTTCTTGTGCTAAACTCATGAATTTGTGCTCAGTCAAGTCATCCATACCTTTTGCTTGTTGTTTGCATTGTTTAATATCCTTTTCCATAGCCTTTTTCCTAAGTCAAGTTCAATTCTGTCAAGAGGGGCAACCTCAACCTCAGGAGGGGTGACCTCGACCTCAGGAAGGGCAACCCCACCCTTTGTCTCAAACATTTCCTAGTCTGTTTGAGTCAAAATTGTTCATCTTCCACTTAGAGGGGCGACCCTGACCTTAGTAGTGGTGATCCTGACCTAAAAGGGGTGATCCTGACCTAAAAGGGGTGACCGTGACCTAAAAGGGGTAATCCTGACCTAAAAGGGGCGATCTCAACCTAAAAGGGATGACCACGACCAAACAAGTTTTTGCATCCTAAATGGTTAGTTTTGTCTCCCATTCAGTCATTCCACCAGTTCTATTACTTGTTCTATACATTTGAGATCTGTTCCCTCATTTTGTGCGCTTGTTCGTCCGTTTAGGGAGTTTGTTCACTATTCAGGGAACTTGTTTTGTCATTTGGGGAACCCGTTTCATCATCTAAAGAAGTCATTTTATCATCTGGGGAACCCATGTCATCATTTAGGGATCTCATTTTTCCAATCAAGGAATCTATTCCATCATCTAATGAGTCTGTTTCAATGCTTATCAAGTTTGTTTGCCCATTTTGACAGCTTGTTTATGATTTAAACAAATCCAAAAACTAGTCAAGTGACCCCACCCTAGGAGGGGTGACCCCGACCTATAGAGGGGTGATCAATTCCACCAATAGGCATCCCTGACCCTAGAACGAGTGATTTTGCTTACCATTTTAGCCATTTTGCTAGTCGTTCTTAGTTGTTTTCAATTGTTCTCGCTCATTCTCTAGAAGAGGTGACCGGACCCTATCTAGGGGCAACTAGGACCTATCCAAGGGCTGCCCTAACCTCAGATAGGCATCCCTGACCCTAAAATCAATGTTTTTGCTTTCTTTTTCAACCATTTTCTTGGTCGTTCTATGTTGTTTTCTGTTGTTCTTGCCCGTTCTTTAGAATAGGCGACCTTGCCCTTAATTTGGGTGACCTCACCCTCTAGTTAGTAGTTGTGCCCCTTGGATGGCTGATTTAGCTCCAAAAAAGGTCAATCCCATCTTCCATCCAAGTCGTCCTGTCAACCATTTTTTGTCATCTTCCATCATTTTTGCCAATTTTTAGTGAATAGGCATCTACCACCTTTTTGAGAAAGTTTTCCATTAGTTTGGGTGAATTTTCTCCCTAAACAACTAATCTCGTCTCCCGTTTAGTCAATCCATTCATCCCTTCCAAGCATTCATTTCCTCGTTCTGAGAGTTAGTCTCCTCATCTCGAGCATCCATTCATCCCTTCTAAGCATTCATCTCCTCATTTCGAGAATCATTCATATCTTCTAAGTATTCATCTCCTCATTTCAAGTATCTGTCCACCCGTTCTGCAAGTCTTTCTACCCATTCTGAGGGTTTGTCTAACTATTTTGAGAGTCTAAAAGTTGAATGGGTGACTAGGACTAGTGCATAGGTGACCACACCCTAGCTATATGTGACCACACCCTGGGAATAGGCAACCAAGCCCAGTGAATAGGTGACCTTTCCCTCCAGTCTAGTTCCATCTTCCATTCACCAGTAACATTCATTTCGGTCCATCTACAAGTCATTCGTTCATCATCTGAATCAAATAGACACATCTTAAAATGAATTTGGTTACATATCCATCATCGTTTTCTTGATCTAAATCCCCTAAACCTTGCTTTAGAGGTTGTTATTCAAATAGACCGAGGCATCTAAATCTAATCGTCATCCTACACATCAATCATCCTCTTTGGCCTAATCAATCCACCTCCATCTCAAGGTAGATTTAGTGTCATAAGTCATCCTCCTCAGCCCAATCAATCCGCTTCCATCTCAAGCTGGATTCGATGTTGTAATCATCTATTTGTATGTTAATCCTATCAATCAATGCCTAAGTCACTTAGGGTGATCTTTGAATGTGGTTTAGAATCCCTTTCATCATCCTATCTAATCCATCATCTCATCTTATCAAATCATCTCATCAATCGATCCTATCCCATCTTATCTAATCCTATCTCATCTTATCTAATCCTATCTCATCGTCCAAACATCTGAATTTGAGCTTCAATCCAATCCCAAACTGAGCTTAATCTGAATCCCAATTTGAGCTTTAGATCCTCCAGATCCATTCCTCCATCTTCTTCCAATCCACCCTATTTATCCTTTCATCACCTTTTCTTTCCTTCTAATCATCCATTCCCATACCTTCAATCTATATCCATTATGAATCTTTTCCCTCCACCAACGCAGTAAAAAATAGTAGTCAAGGGGAATCCTAATTACGTTGACGACAATAACAAAAGCCTTGTTGACCAAGAGGTATATGACATAGATCCCCTTGATGATATCATTGCTAGCAATATTTCCCCAACCGCTTTCCAAAACCCAATCACCCCTCCCAGCTATCATGTCACGTCTAACAACGCTCCTTATGCTACCTTTGACAAGGGATATCCATTTTCTCCTCCATCCACATATCCCATCATATCCTTCCTCTACATTGTTTTCTTATCCAACATCCACATCCTCTCATCCTAATCTACCTTCCCAATCTTCCCATCCTAATCTACCATCCAAATACTCCTATTACAATCCCCCATCCATGTACCCCTAACCTAATCCTCCTTACCAATTTTCCTATCCTAATCTACATCCACACCTTCTTATCCTAATCCACCATCCATGTCCTTCTATCTTAGTTCACCATCCCAATCTTCCCATCTTAATCCACCATCCCAATATTCCTATCTTAATCCCTCATCTATTTCCTCCAACATCAACCCACTATCCATGTCCTCTTATCCTAGCTCACCATCATGATATTCTTACCTTAACCCTCCATCTAATCCCAAGCCCCCCACTAATCCTAATCCTCCACTTACTCTTAGTCTTCCATCCAATTCCATTCCTCTGTCTGATCCTAGTCCACCAATCCATACTCCTTCATCCACTCTCACCGTGCCATCTAAGCCTAGAGCATGCATGATCCTCACTCTAGAAGTTCTCCAAGGACTCATAAAAAAGAAGCCATCCCCAACACCACACCTTGAATACATGGAACCATGCCATCCTAATCCATCATCCATGGTCACTAGCGATGAGACCCTTCTCCATACCGCACCTATCATTGATGATACCACCCCTAGCACCACTCAAACCACTGAAACCATCACACCTACTGAATCCATTGAACCTCCATCTCCTACTCCGAGAGCCATTGAACCCATCAAAGATAACAAAATAAAATCCACTCCTCCTACTCCTAGATCCACCCAATCCATCAAAGACACCCAAATCCAATCCACTCCTCCCATTCCTAGTATCACTAAAATCCATTTCCATGAACTTCATGAATCCTCCATCCTCCCATCTCCCACACTTGAGGAGTCCCTCCAACACTCCATTATCATGCCACCCACACATGAAGAGTCATGCCAAGAGCCTGATCCAAAGCATACCATATCCTCTTCTCCAAATCAAGACCCTTATATCCCATCTATTCCACCTCAAGATCATAGTACCCCACCCATTCCATCCTAGGATCCCCTTGGCACTCAAGATCTAATCACTCCATCATATGAACCCTTATCACCCACTGCCACAAGTATTGATCCTATCATATCACTTGATCCCTCTTTTGATCCTTTATTTCTCACTCCTCTAAATTCAGATGCTACTGTCCCATCATCTCCATCTCTTGATCCTGCATCGTCGCCTAGCCCTACCATCCCAACATCATGTTTATATCCCCTAGACACTCTCACATTCATCCATGGTTGTCTCCTTGCAAAAGAAAAACAACGTGTATATACCACCCATTCTCCTTTGCCTAATGATGGAATCGCATCATTCTTCTAGAATAACAAAAATCCTATCATGGATTGAATGCTCAAGAGCATAAACTATCAAGGCAAAGGCTTAGGCCTTCATGAGCAAAGTATTTTTGAGCCCATCCAACCCAAATAACACTCCTATATGCGAGGTCTTGGATGTACTGCTCATGACTCGCAATCCAAACATGTTGGTAAAACCTCCACATACCATCTACGATCCTCTCCTAAAAGAATAAGAGGCTCCTCCCATCACTTCACTAGATCATTTTATGCCATCCCTAGTCCATCGTATCACCTCAAGACAACCATCCATATTCCTCCTTCATCTACTTCATCCATTTTGGGTCCTTACATCCCTCCGTCCACCATCTCCCATCCTACATCTAATCCATCCATTTTGGGTCTGTATGTTTCTCCATCCACCACCACATATTCTCCAAGTGGTCAATCTATTTTGGGAACTTATATTCGAAAATCCCCTCCTCCATCTTGTCCTATTCATCCTTTTATCCATCTATCATCTACCCTTGTCACCCATCATAAACATCCAACTCTCATGTCCCCTAGTCGGGATCAACAAAGGCACGTACCTACACATCCTCAAAATCCTACATCCATCACTCCATTCATGTGTCCTCCATGTCATCTATCCGTTCACACCCATCCCATTGCTCTTAAAATCACTTTGGATGCTAAAGAAAATATGCATCAATCTAAGCATCCACATGAATCAAAACTCCTCATGTCCCCTTAAAAAGATATGTTGAAGAAAAAAAAATCCAAAATCCAAATCAAATCCATAGGGTGCAAAGGCCCACCAAAGCAAAAATCAAAACCATGTGGATCCCAAAGAAAAGAGATGCAATGCCTTTAAATGAAGCATCCATAACACCATCCAAAGTTGTTAATCCAAAAGATAATCATACAAATCCTCCATCTCCTAAATCTATTTTGGGTCCTTATGTCCCAAAATTCACTATCCCATCTCCCCCATTATCCCCACATCTTCCATTACATCCTCCATTATCCCCACATTCTCCATCCATTAATCCTCCTAGGTATCCTTTCACATCCACCACCACATATGCCAATGTTGGTCTTGAACACCCTCCCCCATCACACATCCACTCCATCATTCCATCCATACACTTTCCAACATCCCATCCATTATCCCACATATCTCCCCCATCAAATCCCTTTAATCCCTTCCCTTGCATAATCCATCCATCTTCATAACTAAGGTTGTACCAACATCCAATAGTCATTTCACATTCGGGATCTTACTACCTCGTATGGAACTTGATGCTTGATTCCATCTATCCTTTTATCGCTTATCTTCCACGTCGACTCATCCACATCCTTATCCTTATCCATCTCCATCCGCATATTATCCAAAAAAAAAAGAGCAAAAAATTGTCCAAAAAAAAAAGGAAGACTAGTAAAGAGAAATAATCCATCCAATGGTGAAAATTTGGAAAACAAGCGCCTTGGATAAGTACCATGATGAAAACTTAGCAAACATGCATCATGTGTAAATTCCCCATCCATTTTACTTCCATAATTGGGGGCAACAGTATCTCCTTCACTCATCTCCTTCATCCCACTTATCTTACACACCCTTCCTGTCATGTCCCATTTATCTCAATCCCTCCATCCTCTTTGTGATGATGATATCAATGTAAACACATATACATGTGCTTTGGACACCTGTTGGCATACATTCTCTTCATCCATACCCTATCCTATTCCTTATCCACATCCATCTACCTTCTTTGTCCACCCATCATGCTACCATCAATCTCCCTTCCTTATCCAGGCATCCTACCTTCATCCATTAAACTCCTTCATCCACCCATCATATCCTCCTCTAGTTATCTCCTTTATCTTCCCATCCACTAGTTTTCCATCCTTCTTACCTTATCATGCATGACATATCTAGAGTGGGGCATTTCCTTCTTTGTGACATAGTCCTTGGAGACATCATTTATCCATCATAAAAATCTCTTCCATCCCCAATCCTTGTCTTCATATCCCTCCACCATTGCATCCTTTTCCTCTCCCCATCCTTATCTTCCTATCCATCCCTCGTGTTATTCCCTCCATCTCCTCATCATTATTTATCCATCTACCTAGACAATAACCTTTTCCTCATCCAAATCTTTACCCCTCGGTCCATCACTTTTAGCATCCCTCCCATCTCCCAATCCTTATCTTCCAATTTATCCACCATCACATCCTTTTCATCCCCTTTCCTTATCCATTTATCTGTATCCTCATCTCATCTCATAATCCCTTGTCATTGGTATCCGCCTATAGGCTTCCCCCTTCCTGCAATCTAGTGCCATCTATCTCATCGTTATCCCTCCTGCTTCTTTCATACATCTTTTCAATCTCCTATCACTTCCCACCACTATTCTCTCCATCATGTCACCCTCCCAATTCATCTTTTGATGATTTGGATAACTATCCCATCCCTAAGCTTCACCTACTTCATATATTATTCATATCACCACCATCCAATCCATCAAGCCTATCTTGTCTTATCCTATCAGCTCCATCATTTTATCCACTTATCATGGTTATCGCATTGTCCCTTATCCATCATTTGTCTTTGGTCTTTTGTCAAACTATGTTGCCCATGCACTTTCACATAGGCAAGGTCGATGTTTTGATCCACCCCCGGGGCTCTTTTGTCCATTCGGTCCTTTTCATCCATCATTGGTATCCATCACCCCATTTTCACTTTTATCCATGGTCTTTTATCGAACTACAAGGGCTCTGTGCTTTCACGTAGGCAAGGATAATCTTTGATTGGCCCCTGAGCCCCTAGGTTTGTAGGCTGTGTCAGTCTTGTGTCATCAGGTGTGTCCCTATCTAGTTAGTTCTTAACAAATGAGATCCTATAGTATCAGGAGATCTAATTGGTATCAAATATCTTGCATCATGTGGGTCCTCTAGCTTAGTTTAAATCTTTGGTCTCAATAGGATGCATCCTTCCTAACAGACCTTGTCAATCCCATCCATCCCTTTTGATCCTATGCCAAAGGACGTTTGAAATTGATTGTGATCTTTTGATGCTTTGTTTTTTGTTTATCATTTGAGCTCCCTATTACAACTTGTCAAGATCGCCATAATCTATCATATTATGATGTTTTTTGGTTGATTCACATAGGGACATATTTTGATCTTTTGTTTGTTTTTGTCTTCTTTGTTGTCTCACGTAGTACCCACCAAGATCTCTATGATCTTGTGTTACACTAGGGAATTCTATCTGCTTATGATTATCCCAATACCTAGCCTGACCAAGATCATCACAACTTTGGGGTGTTGGGATAGCCTCCTTGTTTGCTTTGTTTGTTTTATGCATTAGACATTAATCTACCTTGGTACTTCATACCTTGGTCTATCGTGTCTTGTGCTATAGAAGAAATCAATGCTCTGAAGATGGAAAATCATATTAGGATTGCTTTTCATTCATTCTTCATCACTTTCCTCGCCTCTTTATTCTATCCACTTTCCAGTCCGCATCATTTCCTCATCTATTCAATCCTCTTAGAATAATATCAATTGGTTATTCTAAGCATATTCCCCTCCATCAAATTATCATCATCTAATTATATCCTTGGTATTGTTCTCGGCCTTGCTACAAGCCTCAATCCAATAACTGTCATCATCATTGTCATCATCATTGGGATGTATCCTTCCCTATCTTTTTGTGTTGTTTTGGGATGTATCCTTCCCTCATCAACAACACTCTCATCGGGATTGGTCATTCCCTCTCCTTTAGTGTTGTTTTGGGATGTCCCTTTCCCTCCTTGACAACACTTTCATCATCATCGCCATCATTGGGATGCACCTTTCCCTATCCTTTTGTGTTGCTTTGGGATAAATCCTTCCCTCATCAACAACACTTTCAACATCATGAGGATGTGTCCTTCCCTCTTCTTTTGTGTTGTTTTGGTATATATCAATCCCTCATTGACAATACTCCATCCAGCATCCACCCATTTTGGCTTGTAGCTCGATTGGGGCAACATCATCTTTGTCCTTCAATCCATTTGTGCTTCACAATCTTCTATATCTTATCATCCTCTCTTATCCCTCAATTTGCATCATCAAACCAATCTCCCCTTTCATCCTCTCATCCATTTTGAGAGCACACATGTATGCTCTTGAACCTACATTTCCTCTCGAGGGGGCATCCTCAACCCCTAAGCTTCATCTTCACCACCACCATTTTTCCTCCTAGTCACTCCTTTGAATGATTGGGGCATCCTTTCCAATCTAACCATCTTCTTCTTAATTCTATCTTTTAATCTTCTTTGAAATGATGCTACTTCATAACACCATCTCAAGGAGGGGGAAAATGTAGACACCTAAATTTAGACACTTACATTTGTCCAAATTTGTCCCTTTTCGTCTAAATATCCTCTTATCTGCATTAATTAAGTAATATTGCTATTATTTAATTAATACAGTTAATTCATCTAAACCCCTAAGGTATTTAGTTAAATAATTAAATACCTTACCCCTTTTCCTATCTTCAAGGAATTAAATAAATAATCCATTTATTTAATTCCCTTTATCTCTCACCCACTCACCTAATCCTAATCCATTTCTTAACCCCATCATTAGGGATGTGCACATTCCTAATCCATGATTAGGATGTGTCACATCCTCCAACTTTTGCAAGTTGGCTCCTAACCTTCATTAGCCACTATCTTATAATCATTGATTAGCTAGCCTAATCGGTACCTTGGTCAACTCTCTCATCTCCCAAGAAATATTAAATTCCTTTTATTATCCCCATACCTTTCCTAATGAAATTTTAAATTCAATTTTATCCCTCCAAGACTCTCCTCACTTGTAACATCACTCACATGTGGAGTTCTAGAACTCCTCACTTGTCACATCACTCACATGTGGACAAGTAGTTACCTTTTTGGAACCTTCTCTTATCCACTAGATATTCCCCAAGCATGTGAATTTCAAATTCACTTTTATTCCCCCAACAACCTCTCTCATTCCCATGCACATTAAAAAGGAATTTTTAATTCCTTTAGTCAACTCTTCATTTCAACTCTTGATCTTACTTACCCTCTTTCAAGCTCCACCGTCCATTTGATCTCCCTCGGTTAAATGGATAACACTTAGCCATTTTGCAACAACACACATTAGGCATTCTCATTCAACACATTCATTCAACAACTTTCAAGCTAACACACTCATTTTCACAATCAAACTCTAATACAACTTTCAATCTCACACACTTGTATCCTCCATTATTGCTCGTCTTCAAGCTTTCATCACACTTAGTTCTTGCATCTATCAAAACACCCACATCTCTCATTTGAATCTCCATCAAATCCTCATCATTTTGCATCCTCTTGCATCACATTTTCCATCCAAGGAGCATACATTTCAAGCTACATCAAGGGCCAACCAAGGAACAACACAAGTGAAAGGTATACTTCATATTTTATCTTTTTTGTTATTTGTGTTCAACATAGGCCATTAATCTTGAGGTGGTCTTGTGTTGTTTTATCTTGCATTTCTTAGTTATTTTTGCACATTTAGGATAGAAAAACACTTGCACATAGTAATATTTTATTATTAATTATGGAAGGCTACAATTGAAAATAAGGTCTTGATGAAGGTTTTAGAGTATGTTTATTAAAATGAAAATTATGGCCAAGATTTTAATAATGAGCACATTTATTTAGTTATTTATTTAGTCATTTTTATTTGTCTGATACTAGTCATTCATTTAGTTATTTTTATTTGTCTAATATTAGTAATTTAGTTGTGATTTTACCCAATGACCAAATTAGTCATTTATTTTCCAAATACTACTAATGTTAGTCCTGTGACTGGAATTTTTAGTCACATAGTCATTTATTTTCCAAATTCTACTAGTGGTTGAAGGTTGATGGTTGAGGTTTTAAGGGTTGAGGTTTGAGGGATTAAGGGTTTAAGGTATAGGGTCAAGGTATTAGGGTTAAATTTTTAATGTATAGGATAGAGGGTTGAGGGTATAAGGCATAGGGTATAGGGTATAGTGTTAAGTGCTGAGGGTTTAGGGTTTAAGGGTTGGGGGTTTAAGGGTTTAGGTTTCAAGGCTTAAGAATTTAGATTTTAAGTGTTGAAGGTTTAAGGGTTGAGGGTTGAAGGTTTAATGTATAGGGTTGAGATTGAGGATTTAAGGGTTTAAGTTTCAAGGGTTGAGGTTTTAGGGTTGAGGGTTTAAGGGTTGAGGGTTGAGGGTTTAGAGATAGGTATTAGGGTTGAGAGATTAGGGTTTAAGGGTTGAGGGATAATGGTTGAGGGTTTAATGTATAGGCTAGAGGGTTAAGGGTTGAAGGTTGAGGGGTTAAGGGTTTAGGTTTTAAGGGTTTAAGGGTTGAGGGTATAAGGTTGAGGGATTAAGGATTTAAGGTATAGGGTTGAGGGTTTAATGTATAATGTAGAGGGTTGAGGTTATAAGGCATAGGGTTGAGGGATTAGGGGTTGAGAGTCTAATGTATAGGGTATAGTGAACTTGTAATTGAGGGTTTAGGGTTGAGGGATTAAGGGTTTAAGGGTTGGTGGTTTAAGGGTTTAAGGGTTGAGGGTTTAAAGGTTGAATGTTGAGGGTCTAGGGTTTAAGGTATAGGGTTGAGGGATTAGGGTTGAGGGTATAATGAATAGGGTAGAGGGTTTATGGTTTAAGGTATATGGTTTAGGGTATAGGCTTATGGTATAGGGATGAGGGTTGAGTTTGTAGGATTTAGCGTTTGATGTATTGGGTTTAGGGTATAAGGTTAAGGTATGGGTTATAGTGTTAAGTGTCATAATTGCTTGAAGAAAGGTCTCATAGATGTACCTAAACCCACCCCCCTATTGACACATGGTGATAGTAAAAAAACCTTTCCAAAATCAAAAATTTCAAAATACGAGCACATTTTTTCTTGCTCTAAAAAATCATAGAAAAGGTAGGACACCCATGATCCAATACCATATTCTCTATTATTCTCCTCCTTCTACATGTTATCCAACAAAAAAATGCGTTTTCATGTTGTCAGGGAAAGCACATGTAGTTTTACACATTCACCACCTTTGCACCACCTTTTTCTAGTTTTCCAACTTAGCAAGGAGGAAATAATAGATTTTTTACATAAAATTTGATTATATGAACTCAAATTTTCATATTTGAAGTGTTGCAATGTTAATTATGATTTTATTGTTATAATTTCATATTATAGATTGGTTAATTCTATAGGTTTTTAGTAATTCTCTTAAGAGTTATATAGAATTGAACTTTGAAAAGGAAGCAAGTTCATGAAAAGCTCAAATTTTTGAGGAGTTTGATGTAAGAAGAAAAACGAGCTACACATAATTGGGTATTTTCTCAAATTGAATCTTTAATTTTAAGGCATGCAAATTCTTTTTACACGTACTTTACATTTTCCTTCATTCTTTTATGTTTATTTATCACTTCTTATCATTCATGCTTAATATAATGCTTTGATTTTATTATTATGATGATTTTAGGATTAGATTTTAATAAGTATTCAAAATTAGGGTGAGAGTTTTCTTGGGGTCACACAATTCGAAATGCATTAACTCTAATGCTACTTTTTTTCTTGTAGAATTCCTTCATTGAAAGGGTTTTCTATGTTGTTAACCTAAAACACAAACTTTATATTTTCTCTTAGACTCCGCTATAGTTGGTAACCCCTAACCATATCCTTCTTGGATAAAACAATAAACCCAAAATAACTCAAATATGAATACCATAAATATCAAAGACTAGAATGCACTTTTTCTCCCATTTTTGAAAGATAATGCACTTTTTTGTTTTTTATCAACACTTTCTATCCTTTTTGGACTAGTAGTCCAACACTTAAGAAATTATGTTTAATGTCTAGGGCATAATATTATTGTTCCCTATTTTGATCAAACTAAATAATTTTATAAGGAATGAAAATAGGTTTCATTTCCACTCATATGATTGCGACATCCACTATCTAGGTACCAAACTATATCAATGCCCACACCTCTTATGTTGGTTTGATATTTGGGGAAGAAGGGCTAACCCTATTTAGGCATTGCTTGTGGGTTTGAAGTGAAATTATCAACTCATCTATTGTCATCTTTAAGAGTTCTTTAATATCTTCTAGATTGCAATGACAATTGGGTCAAATATTATAGGAAAAATCCTAAGGATATTATCAATAATCATCTTCTCTTCTATAGCTTCATTATTAATCCTCGACTAATATATTAAGGTGTAAAGCAATTTGGAATTCTAAAATGGACTCATTAAATGGTTGCCCTGATGAATCAATGATAGTCATAGCTTCATTGGGAGTATCATAAGTCCATTAGGATAGTCCTAATGAATCTAGGATAGGCATAGGATCATTACGAATGTTAAATCATTACAAGTTGTCCCTCCTCATGCTCTTTTCTTCTCTCTTCATGCACAAACTTGAGAATCAATAAAAATTTCCTTAGTTTCATATTCCTTCCTGCCCCTCCACATGCCCTTTGCTACCCTCTTCATGCACAAAATTGAGAATAATAAAAATTTCCTTAGTTTTATATTCCTTGTTGCCCCTCCTCATGCCCTTTGCTACCCCTTCTCATTCCTGTTTTGGACTATCATATATTGTGTGTATCATAATTTCACGATTAATTTCAAATTTGTGTAAGATATTTCTTTACTCTATTGTACTATCGTGGAACTAATCTTTATCTCTTTTTCATGCTACAAATACAATTCTTTATCATGCTAAAGAAACAATCAAGGATTAATCTATCTTTAGGATGACTATTATTTCTAGGTGCTTGATATGATTTTACTTTTATTGTGCTTGCACTATGCTTGAAAATTAAATATTCATTATCACAAGGGCTCATTGTATGGACTATCCTCATGAATGGATTGTGCTCCACCCTTTGTATTTAACTCATGATTAGTTTTATTTTGTTGTTTTCCCTTGCTCTTATCTCAAATGCCCATATCTAATACCATCTCCACCTTTTCCATTGCACTTTGAATAGATGGTAGTAACTGCAAGATTGATGTAGCCATTGTAAACTGCCCCTTCATTCACTTTGAATGGATTCTTATCTTGTAAGATTGATGTATCTATTAGAGTAATAAGTTGTTATACTTAATTAATTACATCATATTGGTTAATTAATTAAGTCACTTATCACTTTAGTTACTTAAGCTAAACTTAGGCACATTAATAATTAATTATTTATTAATTATTAAGTGTGCACACTAGGGTTTCCTTGTAGGGTTGCATACATTGTTTTTATAAAACAATTCATCTCTTGTATTTACTCAATTCCTGAATATATCATTTTGCACATTTTCATGCAAAGCTTTGTTGTATCTTGTTTTTCTCTTGTGGAAGGTATTTCTGGTTTGCATGTCTAATCTTGGATTCTAACATGGTATCAAAGCCTTGATTTTGCAACCCCTTCTCATATTTTGGAGAATTTCAATGCATATCTTATTCAGGTTTCCTCTAGGGTTTTATTCCTTGAGCCTATTTATACAATGTATTGGATTAGATTGGGCATCATCATTGGATTTAGAGCACTGGAAAAAGTTAAGATTGGCTTTTATTTTTTAGATTTGGGTCATCGTTGAAGCAATCTATAAGGGTTTCAAGTTTAGTGATTTTTATGCAAGATTTGGGGGTTGCCTAATTTTATGGGCACTTTGGGCCAAAATGGACCTCATCGTTGGATTCACAACACCCAAAAACCCCTATTTTCATATAAAATTTGTCCAATTTGGACACTGTTGACTGGGGAGGGAAAAAAAATTTGCCCAAGGGCTGTACGGCCCAAAGGCACATTTTTTGAGGCACATAAAATGAAAAAAATCAAAAAATATCATTTTTTGGGATCCATACCAATGCATGTAGTAGAAAAATCTCCCATCGCCCCACCAACACCTCTGCTAGCCTCCTCCACCAACGCGTCCCTCAACCAATGCACAGCCCCTGTGGGCCCCTGCACTTGCTCCGGTCACATGGGGGACCGGGCGCTATGTGCCCAACTCCTGGTCACTTAAGCCCCTATGCTGGTCCTATGGAGGACCAAGGGCTTTGCCCAGTCCCCAGTCTGCAGCCCCTAGTCACGTACAGGACTAGGGACCTATGTTTTTTAGCCCCTTGGGCTACCTGCAGGCCTTATTGGCCTTTCTAGAGCACTTTTACAAAATTGGGCATAACTTTTGCGTACGGTGTCCGTTTTTCAAGAACGAGATACCATTGGAAAGCTGATTCTAACGCAAATCCACTGGTAGAGGTAGTTTTTTCTTATTTTTCTCCAGATTTATTTTTTAGGTCCTTGAACTCAGATGAAGTTTTTTCACTTGGGAGGGCATATCTTTTGACTCGGTTATCCTTTTTTTGTGATTTTTTCGCCGTTGGAAAGTTGGTTTAGTCCTCTACATAGATCTGAGGTATATTTTTATTTTATATTTATGCATGTTTAGCATTCTCTCCTTTTACAATCATTGGGTTATTGTAATAAATGAATTAAGATAAAGTTCCATCAGGCGGTTTCTTGCATAATAATCTAATTAGAGTGTGCATGCACTTTGATCTCCATCTTGATTTGTTGACAACTCGCATGGTTTATATTTGGTTTCTTATTTTCTTTTGGCCACATCTTGTCTTAACTTGACACATATCAGATTCACATCAGTTAACACTTTAGATTGAGAGCCTATGGTTAATGATCTGCATTGGATCCATCTCAGTTTGAGGGCCACCAAGCTTGTGGTTAATGTTCCAAAATCTTCATGGTACTTACTATGGAAGATTTTTAGTCTCAGTTTGGCATCAACATTGAGATACATGGCTTCCATATTTTTTCATCATTTTATCTACTATTGCTTCAAAGATTCTAGGGTTACATTCCAGTTTGTGAGTTTTCTAGTGTTCCATGGCATCAAGTCTGTTGTTGCATTATTATGATTCTGCCTGAGTGCTTCAATGAATCTCATTTGGTTTCTTGTAGACATAAGTATATTTCCTTTCTTGTTGGATTTCAGTTCCAGTGTTCTTCCAGTGCTTCTTGCAGCAAGACATCTCATTGTAGGGGGGTTTTGTCCCACTAGGTTTTCCTTCTCTACCTCATTCATGACATTTTTACATGCGTACCTGATCTAGCCTTATTATCAAGACCCATTCATTCTTTCATGCGTCATTTCTTTATTATTTTAGCTACTTCCTAAGTTCATCTTAAGGGGGGGTGTTAGAGTAATAAGTTATTATAATTAATTAATTACATCATATTGGTTAATTAATTAAGTCACTTATCACTTTAGTTACTTAAGCTAAACTTAGGCACATTAATAATTAATTATTTATTAATTATTAAGTGTATACACTAGGGTTTCCTTTTAGGGTTGAATACATTGCTTTTATAAAGCAATTCATCTCTTGTATTTACTCAATTCCTGAATATATCATTTTGCACATTTTCATGCAAAGCTCTGTTGTATCTTGTTTTACTCTTGTGGAAGGTATTTTTGGTTTACATGTCTGATCTTGGATTCTAACAATATCCATGTCAACATTCACATTTTTGAAAGAGATGAATCATTTATAATAACTGTATTATTTTTTATCTTCATTTTATTCTTGATACTTTTAAGATTCTGCTCTAAGATAAGGTTTTCATGTGCTTCTATTTATTTAATCTTAGTTGTAAAGTTTATATTTATGTTTTATCCAAGCTTATCGACAATAGCAGTACCTAGCACTTGGGAATGACTCCATTATCATCCTTGGGTAATGATAGACCCCTTTTTGCTACTCCTTAAGATGCCTTTGTGCATGCAGTGTAATGTTGCAAAGTGGTGTATTTTTTGTTTTTTTCATCATGCAAATAAATTGATAGTTCCAACACATCCAGATGGGTAGGTTTATGCTAGGAAAGGTCATGTTTTGCACCCCAACATGTCAGAATGTTCTAGGCTACATTGCACCGATGATTTCTCTTAAGAGACCAAAATGCTAAAGTGCAACAAACTTTGACGAGCTATTACTCATAAACCATGGCACTTACAAACATTTCATCAGAAGGTGCACAGTCATCTAGGGCCCCTCTATAATAGACTCTCAATTTTTCATACCTCCATACCATTTTCTAGTGGTGACAATTTTTTAGTTGATGGAAAAAGCATTAGATGCATGCGGTGTGAAGTTGCAAGGTGGTGTAATTTTTGTTCTATTCATCATGCAACCAAATTGATAGTTCCAACACATATGAATAGGTAGGTTTATGCTATGGAAGGTCCTATTTTTCACCCCAGCATGCCAAAACATTCTAGGCTACATTGCACAAGCATTTTTTCTTAAGATACCAAAGTGCAAAAGCTTTGACGAGATATTACGTAGAAATTGTGGCACTTAGAAATATTTTTTTTGAAGGTACACGATGACATAGTGTCCCTTTGCAATAAATTCTCTAAGTTTTTCATACCTCCAATCCATTTTCCTGTGATGAAAAGTTTTCAGTTGATGGAAAAAACGTCGGATGCATGTAGTGTAAAGTTGCAAGGTGGCACAATTTTCATTTTATTTGTTGTGCGACCAAATCAATAGTTCCAACATGTCCATATGGGTAGGTTTATGCTAGGAAAGGTCCTATTTCACACCCTATCATGTTGGAATGTTTCGGGCTACATTGCACTAATGATTTCTCTTAAGAGACCAAAGTGTGAAAGGGAAAATAACTTTGATGATTTGTTACTTAGAACTGTGGAACTTAGAAGAAATTTTTCTAAAAGTACATGATCATGTAGGGTCTCTCTACAATAACCTCTCTTATTTTTTCATATCTCCAATCCATTTTCCAATGGTGACAAGTTTTTAGTTGATGGAAAAAGTGTCAAATGCATGCATTATAAAGTTGCAAGGAGGTGTAACTTTTTTTGTTCGTTGTGTAGCCAAACCGATAGTTCCAAAAAATCCAAATGGGTAGGTTTATTCTAGGCAAGGTCCTATTTCACACTCCAACATGCCAGAATGTTCCGGGTTACATTGCACCAACAATTTCTCTTAAGATACCAAAGTGCGAAAGGGTAGCAAACTAAATGACAAGATGTTACTCAAAAATCGTGGCACTTAAAACTATTATGTATAAAGGTATAGGGTCATATAGGGCCCCTCTATAAAGACCTCTCTCATTTTTTCATAGCTCCAATCCATTTTTCTATGGTGACAATTTTTCAATTGATGGAAAAAGCATCAAATACATATAGTGTAAAGTTGCAAGGTGTTGTGATTTTCATTCTATTTGTATGTGACCAAACTTAGAGTTCTAATACATTAGTATATGGGTAGCTTTATACTAGGAAAGGTCTTGTTTCACACCTCATCATGCTGGAACTCTTTGGCCTACATTGAACTGATGATTTCTCTTAAGAGACCAAAGTGCAAAAGGGTTGAAAACTTTGATGAGCTATTAGTTAGAAACCATGACACTTACAACCATTTCATCTAAAGGTACATAATCATGTATCGTCCCTCTACAATAACTTCTTTCAATTTTTCATATCTGCAATTCATTTTCCCTTGGTGACAAGTTTTTAGTTGATGGAAAAAGCATTAGTTGCATTCAAAAGAAAGTTGCAAGATAGCCTAATTTTCATTGTGTTCATGTCATGTCATCAAACTGATAGTTCCAACATGTCAGAGTGGGTGGATTTATGGTAGGAAAGCTCTTGTTTCACACCCCAGCATGCCAGATCATTTCAGGCTACATTGCACTGACGATTACTCATAAGAGACCAAAGTGTGAAGGGGAAGCAAACTTTGACGAGTTGTTACTCAAAAACCATGGTCATTAGAAACATTTTGTCTGAAGGTATAAGGTCATGCAGGGCCTCTTTACAATAACCTCTCCTTTTTTTCATATATCCAAGTCATTCCACCATGGCAACAATGTTTTAGATGTTCCAAAAGTGTCAATTGCATTTAGAAAAAAGTTGTCGAGAGGCATTTTTTACATTCTTCATCTTCTGGGGGTAAACCAACAATTTGAACATGTTGGGATTGATACAAAATAGGTGTGCTTTATAATTTGTGGTCAATGTAGGTGTCTTTGTAATCTTATGACTGAATAATCCACACCAAAGAACTAGTCTCCTATGTTGATTGAACTCACTACAATCATAAATGTTTTGGTCAATATAGGAAAACATTTTTTTGAGATGAAGGAAAGTGTGGGCATGAAGAACATGTTTATAAATTTTAAGTAATGATTGGCCAACTAGAGGATTGCTACTTGAATATACTTGAATAAAATTATTGGAAATGTGGTGTAAACTATTTGTACTTTGTCTTCAATAAAACTTGATTCCATAACTATATGCCAAAAATATCTCATCCAAGACCACAAACACATACTTGTGTAGGAAAGATAATAATTAACCAACAATTATAAGTGAAATGAGTGTGAAATATAAGTTATGAAGCATGGAATACAATTAGATTTTAAATATTTGAAGTAAACCATCTACAAATATCCATTGAAGCTTGTGATTCTATAATGGAGGTAACATATTATTATCAAAAACTTGAAATCTAAAAATATAATCCTTAATTACCTCTATTTCCTTGTGTTTTAATTACATGCTTGAGAGATAAACATCTTAGCATGTTTTGAAACACTTCATTTATTACAAGGAAATAATATAGGAACATTTTTGTGAGAACAGATTGGAATAACATTTTAATCATTTATAATTACATCAAATAATTATTTATTTATAAATAATCATTTATAATGCAAATATGGACACCATCAATAAAAAGATATGTATTAACCAAATATTCATATAGGCATACATCAATATATGTCAATATAAGTATAACATATATACAAAATAGCCATATAGGCTTACAAGAATGTCATATGGGCATACAATGTCATGTAAATACAATACAAAATATATGTCCAAAAATGCCATATAGGCATACAACAAAGGACCCTAATAAATAGCCATTCCCCTCTTGTTGAAGAAAATAGATCATGGATGACCTTTGATCATTGGGGGATGGAGATGTGTATGATGGTGGTCTACTTTGAATTTGAGGGTTGGAACTCTTATTTAATTCTTCATGGATTTGTACCTATTGCAATAAAAAGTATAGACACTAAGATATAGAAATTATATTATATAAAATGAAATATTTAACAACTTTATAACTTACCCTCTATTATCCTCGAATCCAGCTGCGCCAAATTCACGGGATAACCCCCTACGAAACTTGTCCATTTCGTAGTTTCGTGTACTTCAAGCATGCCAATAAAGAAAATTTTCAACTCACCTCGACTTGTAGTCCAAAACCTCAAATAGTTTGTTTGAGTGTTTCACCCCGTTCATCTTTCGAAGAGCTTCGAAACAAGTATCTTTGTTGACTCTCAACCTTTGGGAGTTAGTCAATTTTGGACTCATGTCGGAGTGCTGATTTTTAGTGCTCCTACATGAGCCTTAAGTTAGAAAAAAATCAACTCCAAGTGTTGGAGCACTGAAAATCAGCACTCCTACACTTTGCACCCAACCTTGAAATGCACAAGTGGTGATTTTCACTGCTAGTGCATTTTTCCTTTAGACAAGTTTTTGAGATGCACAAGTAGCGAAAATCACCTCTAGTGCACTTTTGTTTTATTAAGTCATTTACATGCACAAGCGTTGATTTTCACCACTTGTGCATATTTTTTTCCTTCATCTCCTCCACCATTAATGCGAGTCGAAGTTACATTAATGACCCCTTTTTAATGACTTAAAAGTGATTTTGAGTTAATCTAACCTCATTCCATCTGCCATTCTTTCTTCCTTTTGGTGTTGGTCTCCATCCAACTCCAAGCAAACCTACGTTTGAAGATTTTTCCAAGTTTTCAAGCTAGGGTTTCGTGCTCCTTCCAGGTGTGTTGTTCTTCCTTCCTCCTCGTTGTGTTTTTACTTTCAAGGCTTTGTTTAATTTAATAAATCTATTACCATAGGTATTTCTTTGTTTTGTGGTTTTAATCTTTCCTTTTTCTATTTCTCCTTCCTCTTCAAATTGTGGCTTGGGTATTTCTTTATCTCTTTGCATGTTTTTCTTTCCCATGCCCTGGGTTGGATCTTTTCACATTTTTACTTGTCGCCATTTTTGTTTTCCTAAATGATCTTCCACCATTTCTCACTAATTCCTCAAATGTCAAAGTGGTGAATTTTTTAGTTTTAGTAGTGGTATGTCAAAATTTTCAATATTTTTGGAAGGTGATCATCCCTCTTCCCGTATGTTCGAGTGGTATAAATCACTGCTCCAACATTGGTGACTTTTCCCTTTATTATTAAAGTGGCAAAAATGTTCATCGTTACTCTTTTTGATTTTTACCAACTCCACATGTAGGAGTGGTGAAAATCACTGCTCCTACATGGAGTGTTTTATCCCCTAGTTGTTAAGGCAGTGAAAAATTCTGCCTAAACAAATGGTTTCAAAACATGAAGGATATGCTCGAGTACTGATTTTCAACGCTCGAGCATAAAGTTGATCTCCCCCTAAATGCACTGGAACCAATTTTTCGCACCCCAACATTCACAACATAGCAAGTGCAAAAAACATGTAGGAGCACTGAAAATCAACACCCCTACATGTAAAATCACTATCTCAAGATGTTGGAGTGTTGATTTTTAGTGCTCCTATAAAAAAAGTAGTTTTTTCTTCTAAAACCCTGAAATCACTCCGCTTGCGCTCTGAACCTCGTTTCTTCGCCAATGCTCCATTTTCAGTGCAAAATTGCTCATTCACACTTGCTTTGCATTGCCTGCTATCCTCATGCTTTCCAATGTTGCATTTTCTCCTAACATTTGTTGATCCATTATTCTTGCAGTTCCTCTCAAGATCTCGTCAAGTGACCGCAGAAGGTGATATCCCTTGATCCTAGTGTTTCTAGATGACAACAAAGAAGCCTCCACCATCTTCTAAGAAAGAGGGAAAAATGAAATACAAATATCAGGGTGTCTTTTTGTCTATCATGGTGATCTCGAAGGTGGATGAAATCAAAGATATCAAAGTTGGTCATGAAGACCTTGAAGATTTTGTAAAAAGAATTGAGAAAAATCCCTTAGAAGATAGCTTAATATCTATTGTCCACAACAACTTGCACCTGGTATCTACATTCCTGACTTCTTCTCATAATATAGAGTTCATTCTCCAAGTTGCATTCCACTATGTATTTGAGATCTAACAGAAGTGTAATAGATTCCTCGAGACAAGTAAATGATGAGATTAGATCCTGAATTTTTTGATATTATTTTTCGGGTTCCACACATGGAACAATACACAAAAATTTGAATTCAATAGGCACATGAGGTTTATGATTAGGATCCAACCAAGGCTAAAACATTGATTAACACCCAATGGTTGAAAATACCTAGGCCCACTATCTCAAGATGGCCAAAGGGCTTCCTTGACGTGATTTTAAAGAGGATGTCAGGGATATGATTACCCTCCCAAGCAGGGTGAAAATCTTACCTGAGTCATCTCATTTTCAGGATTGGATGTATGAATATATTCAAATCATCAGGAGAAAGAAAACACATATTGATTGGGTAAATCAAATAAGTGATGAAATTCATCACTAGGATATAAATGTGCCAACCACTCTAAAATTCTACATGACTTCCTATTTGGTGTATTTTGTTGTAATGAGGAAATTTCTAGGCCTATCTACAAAGGGAAACAAACATTCTGTACCTACATGTATAAGTATTTTTTATTAGTTGAAATTAAAAGAAATTCTTCATCATTTCAGAGAGTCGCAGATGCCTTCTTTGCACCCTTGCTACTCAGTTTTGATCCAACTCTTGAAAAGAAAAGAGTATCGGATGATGCCTACAAAGTGGTGAGCAAGGTCGGATGTATCTTTTTACAGTTTTGAACTTTCACCTATATGAGAGTAGGTTGCTATACTAGGTGCCCAGATATCCCTCAGATAAGTGGATACTCATGGATCCGTGCAGATAGTTGATCTCTGTTCACGAGGAACGAATGAGAATTCACGAACTAGGTTTCAAGTTTACACTAAAAACTGGTAGATATACCATTCAAAGTGTGCAAAAAGCAAAGTCAGTTGCTGTAAAAATGTAGATCATGACTATAAGAACATACAAATATAGATTTGAATTTGAATATCAAGATGTGAAGAGTAAACTAAAGAAAGATCATCAACATGTCTACCACTTTCAAGACATATAGGCAGACTGTAGAGATGAAGAAGACATCCACAAAATGGATTTTCGTAGACTAATAGTAGAGAAGATCAAAGATCTTGGTGTAGCTGATCTAGCAGAGGATTTCAAAGATCCTGGTGACATCATGAACTCTACCTATGAAGAAGATGAAATTTCTAGGAGACCCTTACCTTCAATACTATGGTCTAAAAAGGAAAGTGTCTCCATCAGAGAAAGGCTTGCTCCCATCTAACACAACACAATAGAATGGTTTCATAAACATGGCTTCCAAATGAAAGCCTTTAGGATAGAATCAGAAGGAAAAGCATCAAGAGGAAAAACTAGCCAATGGATGGAACTCCACACAAAAGAAAAGCATGCAAGTACTCCCTCTTCTTCCCAGAGACGTCCTAGAATCAAGTTCACTATTGGTAAGAATGTTACATAGATAGTTGAAGAACAGGAGGCCACAAAATGTGAACCAACTCATGTAGAAGGAAAAGGGCTTGCTTTTGAGGAACAAACATCTGAAGAAGAAGAAGGAAACAAAATCAAGGAATTTGATGAAGAGGGAGAGTCTAAAGAGGGAGAGTCTAAAGAGGAAGAGTCTGAAGAAGAAGAATCTGCAGAAGAGGAATATTCGAAAGAAGATGAAGGTGGAAAAGAAGGTAATGAGGAAGAACTCAGGCATGACGATGAAAAAAATCTATCTCCCCATGACAATGTTGTCAAATATCTTTCCCAAATGTCATCGCCTATTACTTCAAATATCCCTCATACACCTCCCAATCCTACCACTCCTCCACCTCCTCTTCCTACTTCACCTCTTCCCACATCTATCATACATACAGTGGATGTTTTTATTCCCCTTGGAATATCAATCGTCCTTTCCACTCCTACAGTTTCAAACTCAGAAACCGTTGATGTCTTGTCAAGCTCTCCCTCATCCATCCCAAGCTTGTTGTCTCCATCTTTTGATATCACTTTAGAAGTTGAATTCAATAAAATTCATGAATGAGTCAAAGTCAACTTGGTTTGTAGTCCACTAGAGCAATCATGACATATACTACCCCAATTATTACAATACCAATCATTTCTACAAAAGTGGTTGCAACACATGAATTGACTATAATTCAAGAAGCATATACTTCCTCTCTCCCCCTTGGTCGATATGTCAAGTATCAAAGTGAAAGAAACAAATGATCTCCCCAAATGAGCTTGATCTTGAAGAGATAGCCCCTCCAAAAGCCAAGTGGGAGAAAAAGGAAAAATTCCATTCAAGGCTTCATGTCGACAAATCTAGTCACAATTTTTTAGAGATTGGTCTACCCCCACAGGAAGAAGGAGATGTAAACATGAAGGACTACACTATCACGAGATTCCAGCTTGGAAAAGTGACAAATGCAAGTGCAAAGGAAAATGCACAAGTGGTCCTAAATGCATTAGCAAGAAGGCTTGACAAGATGGAACATGCCAGGAATATGTACAAGGAGAAAGTTGAGCATTATGTAGCTATTTTGAGGAACCTTGTAGGCTCTTTAGGGAATGTACAACCTATGGCTATGGTAAGCTTTAAGGAACCAACAATACAAAAGGTAGAGAAGTTTTCCTCCAAGGGTAAGGTGTTGTATGATTTCATTGATGAAATGATAGAACATGGTTCATAGGTCATAGTGTCTATGGATGAGAAGACCACTCAAATAGTCAAGCTAAAATTAGAGCTTGATAAAGAAGAAAACATACTTTCCCAAGAGCAAAAAGAAATGGAAAGTTGTGTCTCATTTTGGTCATGAATGAAAGGGGAAAAGCTGAGTAAGTTGGTGGAAGTTGGGGTAATTCCTGACAAAGAGAAATATGTGGAGTTAAGAAAATCTCTCAAGCACCACATTCAAGTGGTCAAGTTTCTTATTGAAGATATCCACCAATTAGAAGAAGATGTCGAAGGGCATCATGTTATCCTAGTAAATGGAATTGAGGAGTTATTGGGTAAGCTCCTTGATGAAAATCATACTTTCCTCCTGGTCAATGAACTTTGTCAGATCTATAAGGAAGCTGTTATGAAACAGATGGAAGATGCCAACTTTTCAAAGACCACCATGCATGCCATTTGTGATATACAACTTTCTCTTGATAATCTCCAGATGCGTCTTGATCTAGATGGAAGAAGATTCACTCATTTTCCAGAAGATCAATCAAAAGAGTCCACACCATTGTGGATTACACCATTGGTCCAGATGAGACATTCATATTGGAGACCAAGAAGAAATATGAAGACTTTCATTCCCAATGCAAGGAACCATAAAGAATTCTTATCTCTAGTATTAGATAGTTCTATGTTTTCATTTACGCATTTTGTAAATACTTTTTGACATCTTACATGTCTTTTTCCAAGATGTAATCACATGTAAAAACAAAGATGTTTTCCCAAAATGATGGACAACATTTTTGAATAAGTCAACTTGTTAGGTGAGATTTTCCTAAATTTTCTCGCCTAACTTTCCTAGATTCACTCATCTACTTTTCCTAGATTTTCTCTCCCCTCTCTTTTATAAATAAGAGAGATTTCTTTTTTAAAGGTTACCTTTTATCTTTTGCAACAAAGTGCTTCCCATTTGAAGAAAAATACATGAAACTTTGTGTTCATCTTTGTGAATTTGAATTTGATCAACAAAGAAGTGAAGTTGCATATTGGAATTTTTTTTGGGAATCAATTATCTTATGGCTTGAGAAAATTGGTGGTGATTAGTAACTAAGATTTGAAGGGCTTTGAATAAATCAGTGTAAACTTTGTGTTGCACTCTTTGTTTGAATTTGTGATACTGATTTAATAACTATTAGTGAATTCTCTACAAGACTTTGTGCTTGTATTTATTCATGTTGTTCATGGAATTGTTGTGAAATATCTAGAATACTTTGTGCTTCTAATACAACACTGGTTACATATCTCAAAAGATCCATTGGTGAAAGCTACAGAAGAACTTTGTGCCTTTGTGAGCTTTTCTTTCCTATTTTATCCTTTATCATTATCATGCTGGTATCCCTAGGCTTTTCTTTGACAAGATAGGGATATTGAAATTTATAATTATGTTTTTAGTTTGAAGTTGTATTGAATTAGGAACTTAAAAATGTGAAGCATTGTAAAACATATTCTCTGAAAAAAAGAGAGAATTATGAATGTGACACACCCCCATCTCTTAATTGTCGTGTACATTGTTGTGAATACTTAATTAATTTTACTTAGTTTCAATAAGCAGTAAGAAGGGTGCCTCCCCTTTTTGAGAGGAGAGATTGTATCTCACACAACTTTGGCTGAAATTGGGTTGTGTAATAAGAAGGGATTACATAATTTTTACCCAACACCATCGTGAAATGATCTCTAGATCCTCATTCAAAAAAACTGCATTCTCATGATGTGGAATTGCAAATCCCTATAGAAACCATCTAGATAACTATTAAACTAAAAATCAATAATCATTTGATTTTTCAATAATAAACAACTAAGACAATGAATGTAATTTGAAATTTACTAATCTACCTCATAATCCCATTAAAGGCATCGAGCTCTCTATTATAGTAGAAAAATTGTGCTCCATTTCCCTATCAATATTAGGAGGAGTCTCTGCTTACATCATCTAAAAATAAAACAAGATTATTCAATTATGAAAACTAGAAGAGTGATGCAGGTCATGGCTTATAATGTATGACATAGTCAACAAAATTTTGAGCACTTATTGAACTATTTATTGCTTCATATTTTAATATGTAGTTAATGGAATATTATGTTCCTTGGGATATATTAATACATCAAATTCTATTTCAAATCTTGTTTTATGATCAAAACCCTTCATGAACAACATGGTGAACAAAAGGTTGATAGAAGAGAGCAATATTGCCTAGAGAACCAACAAGACAAAACCCAATGCACAAGAGCCATATTGGGAAATTTCTAAGTTGGTAGGAAGAATTTGATAGAGGAAGAGATTGTTATAAGTGTATCTTGCATAGTTAAGGGTCTCATGAATGCCAAGGTAGGGTTGTAATAATAGAATGACAGGTGACAGAGCAATGTGATAGTTAAGAGAAATAAGGAGAATGTACAAAATATCCTATCCTCTTGAATATGGACATAGTACTCTCATATCAATAAGATTGTTCATGAGTATCAATTGAATGTCAAAGGTTTGCATGTTTCATGAGGATAATTTCAAAAGTAAAGGATAGTCACAAGATGATAGTCCTAGGGACAATCATATCATGCAAGCAAGGGACAATATCATGATTTCATAAAGAAGTCATGCAAACCCTTGTTCATGTGAAGTGTGAACAATTTTTGAAGTGGGGATAATATTTATGGAAATAATGTAAAGCATGACAGTGAGATGCATGAAAAGAAGCAATAATGAGCGTTGTCAACTAAGAACAAAATGTAGTGATAGTGAGCAATGAGGGGACCGTGGTCCTAAGATCTTGATAAAAAATCACACCTATAAAGACACTCCATGATTTTCATAAAACCTCAACATTCTATTCATATTCATGGGTGAATCACAAAGAATAGATAGCTAATAAATGGAGTGAGATATCTTCATGATAGTGGATAGTGTAATATTCACATAGGCAAAGTGGTGATCACAAGGAGAAATGGTGAATAAAGGACAAAAAATGAACAATAAATGATTAGCATAAATAAATAACTTTAAAAGGATAGTTACATAAGACTAGATATGATAATCCAAAGTCACAAGATGTAATAGGATAGTCACATGTATTTCAATACCAAAGAATGCTTCAAGGGATAATTATGGAAGATGATTTTTTTATGAGATACTTTAAATATGTTTTCAACCAAGATAACTCAAGATAAAGAGTGCATGACATACATGAATGTTGTGGTAATCACATGAAATCTTATGCTATAAGATAGTCTCATAGTAGAAGCAAAAAATTTAGTACAATGGTATAAGAGGAGCATGCATAGTTTATTATTAAAGGATAGTTTAGAGTGACAATGCCCTTTTAATGATCATATTTGTAGAGGATAGTCCTTGTGAAGGGATAAAAAAGTGGACAATACCTTGTATATGGAGTAGATACTGTTAAAGATAATTGATAGAAGATGACAACATACATTCAAGAAAGCAAGAGATTAGTCATCTATGATGTCAAGCACTTCAAAGGTATAAATAAAATTCTATGTACAACCATAACATGAATGCAATAACATATTCATCATGATAAGTATAGTCAACATAGGACAAGGGTAGTAATAAAATCAATATCTCAAGATACATTCATGAGCACAACAGTGGCAGAGAGATGGTATGCTAGAAGCTAGTGATGCCACTAGCCTATATTTTTGGAGGTCAAAAACATGAATAAATGAAATTAATAGATTATGAAGTGCATAACAACCTGAAATCAAATTAATTAAAAAGTACAAAGCATACTTACAAATTATCTAAAACCTTCAAGTTGTTAAATATTATTCAATTACCAAATACAATTTTTTTATTTTAGAAATATAAATAGTGTGCATTACCCAAGTGAAACTTTGATGACCACCTGCACTAGTAGGGGTTATCATAAAAGCTCCAAGATTAGCCTATATTACATCTAAAATGAGATATAAGAATACCATTCATATAATGTAACTTAGCTATTCACATGTAATATTTAAAATTCTTTACTAGTTACAAACCTCTGCAGTACATGTGGTCATGTAATAGGGAGTGGAGGACTACTGAAAATAGAGTGAACACTATGACCCTGAAATTTTATTATAATCATTCAAATGATTTAGTTAATCTTTCATTTCAATAATGAAATTTAATAAATTAAATTCAATGAAATTGCTAACATTTACCTAACTATTAAGGTCAAATGTCTCATTAAGGAGGGAATATGTCATCACCATCTAATCAACTGCAGATGTACCATAGGCACCTACATCTTGACTATCCACAGGATCATAAACACAGAGTGACCCACTAGCCTAACAATAATGAGGTGGAACTCTACTCCCCAAAGACTTACTTGGCTCACCTTGTGCTAGAGGATTGGTATGTTGTATGAGGCTTTGGGTGAGGGAACTAATTGACTACAATATATCCACCTCAACACTCTCCTTCACAATGAAAGGGATAACCACATACTCATACATTGGTCTAGTGAGTGCTTGTCTCACTGGCCACTATTCATTGATATGTTCCCCCACTTTGTCCTATGTGGAGCCCCCACCTCTACCCTAGAAGTCCTGCATGTCAAAATAGTTTGAGATTTTATAGAGGACAAACTCATAGTAGAGTTTCCTCAAAAAATATTGTGGCATCTCATTGTTGTTGCATGGAGGATGGTCAAAAACCATCCACCACCTTATCAAAATATTATTCTTTATCCCTTGGTGGTTGCACCAATGGATAGGGAACCTCTTTCTTGAAGGATGTAGAGGTCAATTTGTTCCAGGGTTCATGAATAGTGCACACAAGTCAAATATTGTATTTTTTTCATCTTTAACTTCTTTATATGATAGTTTATCTACATAAAATTATCTAAACTCTTGTCTCGTCTCCAACCAACTACTTATTTTCTTGTTAATTGAATCTACATGTGATATTATCAATTCAATTGATTGAGTGAATGTAGTTCTATTTGAGGTTGTGCCTACAATATCTCTTTCTCTTTTGTAATTTTCAATTTTCCCCATTATATTTTCTTGAGTTCCTAGAGCATGTTGAGAAATTTTTGGACGTGTTTGTTGGGGTTGTTCTTTAGGAGGGATCTCAACATGAGGTGAATTAGGAATTTGAGGAGGAGAAGGAGGTGCATAATCATTTCCTAAAAATTAAATAAATTCACATAAAAAAAAAATTAAATTTTCCTATTTAATACCAAATTCACACAAAAAATAACAACAAACTACTCCTTTGACCTCTTGAATATCATGGTGGCATTTTGATGAAGATTTAGTGAAGAAACATAGCAATTTTTTCCTTCTTGGAATGCGAGTGCATTTTTGAGGGTTTGTAGGCCACGAACCAAATTAGAAAGAACAAGAAATAAAATGAAATGAACTTTGTTTTCTTTGTTTAAATGAGGAAAAATTCTCTTGCATTATAATATGAGCACATTTTGTCCTTGTAGTGGTCGAGCTTGAGACTTGATCACTCCAAGCCATAACACAAGTGCATTATAACACACTTACTTTTTTTTTTTTTTTTATAAAAATGGTTGGCCACTTTTTGGCTCCCAATCTTTCTGCACCCACCTGTTGTGGGCAATAAATGATTGTTCAAATCCAAATTTACAAGTCTAATGGGAAGGTGACTAAACATTGGACTAAAGATATTTTGGTAAGAGGTAAAATTTTTATCATAGATATTAAAAAATCTATGAAGAGATTGAGATACTAAAAACAAATAGATGGTGAATGGACTACTACCAAGCATGAAGAGGCCATTTTGTTAAAAAATGACAATGAGCTTAAACAAATGCTCAATATGGGATCAAAAAAATTGGTGACTGAATAGGTCGTGTTTAGTGATGAGGATAATAGATGCCTCATGTAGAATAAAAGCATCAAGTGGAAACTCACTTTCCTAAAACAAAATGTGCTGGAGCAGAAAAAATTGCTAAAGAAATGCAAGATGAAGGCTAACATCTAAAAAGATCTTTTAGATATTGGTGTTCATCTCCATAGGGAAGAATATACTTAGGAAAAGGATGTGGAGGCTCTAAAGGATGAGTTCAATCATTCAATATAAAAGCTTCTAAATAAGCAATATTTTGATATTGAAATATAAGGGAACAAAGTAGTGTTGATTTCACTCTATCCCAATTTGTTGGTCGTGCAACAACTCTCTCTAGTAAAGTGGACTTGGCACAATGAAAAAAGGATTTGTGGAAGCTAGGGACCAAGAATTTGATCATCCTACAACATGGTGAGATGCCTGTAATCATCAATTTTTTTCATGTATACAAAACTAAAAGTACGATACAAGTCACCCAATCATCTGAAGAAGGAAACACCAAAAATGTTCCACCTCAGTAATGGATTTTCTTGTTTTATTATTTATATTTTGTAAAGAAACTTTAAAAGTCCAAAAAAAAATTGTGACTTTAAAATCCTTTTTTAGATAGTTTTCAAGAAATTGTTACACTCGTGAAAAGTATATATGCATGATATATTGTATTAAAAAATCTCTCTTAGAAATTTTTGGGAAGAGATAGTGAAAAGATAATTAAACTTGATGATTGTACATGTCTATGAGCCTACAGTTTTAGATCAATGCATGAATGAAATTCATTAAAATTTGTGTTTTGTAATTAATTTTGTTAATTGTTACATATTTTTGTATGTGTAATAATCAATTTTGGCATTTGAACTTTTTGAGTTCTAGGTTATCTTTGATTGAAATTTTAAATATTTCTTGTGGAATATAGTTAGTCTGTGTGGTAGATATCTTTCACAACTTGAAATCATATACGATAAGGATTCATCAATAATATTTGTAATTATTTATTGATTGAAGCATTTTCCTTTTCTACTTTTTGGTTAAAAGCATACCCCATTGAAGTTTAATTTTCTAGAAAAGTATAACGAGGGAGCTAGGCATACCCCATTAAAGTTTAATTTTCTAGAAAAGTATAATGAGGGAGCTATACCTTACAACAAATAAATTTAGAGGGAAATTATTTCACATAGAAATAATTTTCCCAACTATTGGTTGGTGATTTGCATTAAGATTGGGTAACGAAGTGAAAAATTCTAAAATTCAAATAGTGGATAATTTGTTAACCAACGTTGTAAATAAGAATATAGTGAACACTATTATGTTGAATTGATAGTCACATTATATTATATTGTTGGCCTCTTAGAGGGTGAAACTTCCTAGAGCCATGTTCAATATAATACAATTCATCAATAACCCATTCTTTTATTAAAGCCCTTTGTTTAAACTAATTGTATTGAGGATAACTACCAACTCCCATGCATGTGGGATACACTTACTTAGCTAAAAGAACAACTTACAATGCATATGCATCTAATGTTTTTCTTAATTCCACCTTAAGAAAAAAATAATTATTTAGGAAGATATAGTTAGGATTGCAAGTGCTAATAGAAAATGTGTCCCCTAGAAATTTTTGTAACCTTCTAAAGTAATTCATAATGTTTTTAATCCAAATAGAAATAAAACAAAGATGAATTTGGTGAATCAAAGAACATAAACAAAATACAAATATACAAATATGATCAAATATGGATAAGAAATGACAAATCTATAGATACACAAGTGATCCAAAAGTGCAGAATCAATCATTCTAAACTAACAATAAAATAATTCAAAAATAGTGATTAAAATGATCCATCTTTGATTATTAAGCTAAATACCCTTATATTTCACATTTAATTTTCTAAAATAATATCAATTTACATTACCCACAAAACTATCAATTAATAAATGTAAATTAATTTATACATATACATATACATATATTGTATTAACTTAATGTAAATGAAAATTTAAAAAATGTTTTTTTTGATAAATATACAAGTTATGTCACATTTCCAAGTAATTTTACCTTCCATATAAAACTAAACTATCATTGTAAAGTTAATAAATTTCACAATCTTTAAATTTATTTTCACACATCTTAAAAAGGTCTTAAGTATATTTTATACATTATTTTTTCTCATACATAAAATTAGTTTTAACATAATTTAAATACATAGAAGATTTTAATTACACAATAGCATTTCCGTCACTAAATTATAGATTCAATTTTAATATCATAAATAAAATTAGCTTCAAACTCTTTAATTTTTTATCTCTAATAAATAAAAAGAAATTTAATATAATTTAAATAGAGAACAAAAAAGTAATTACATGACCTTCACTACTATGTATGGATCGCAATAGTTACATGGGGATTTGCGTCTTTGATTTTATTCCAATATTCTCCACCTTTCATTAAGGTATTCCACCAAGCCTTCATTCCTTTGACAAGCAAAAAAATCACTCGTCTTTTCAAACGCTCCAATCCCTCCGTTTTCTTCACTTTCGACAAATTAAATTTATTAATAAGAGTTAGGGTTATGGTTAAGATTCTATTATGATTAGGGTAAGAGTTAAATTAGGTTACAATTAAGTAAGGGTTCACTTATGATTAGAGTTTAATTTAGCAATAAATTAGGGTTAGGATTCTAATTATGTTCTAACTATAACTATAACATACTTTGGAGGACAGTGTGCAAGAATTTATTCCAAATATGATTGACCCGAGTTATAGCAAATATTTAGATCGAATACTCTCCTTGGAGGAAATTGAACAGGCTCTGTTTTCCATGAAAACATATAAAAGTCCTGGTTTTGATGGTCTTCCTGCTGAATTTTACCAAACCATGTGGGCACATATTAAGGATGATTTTTATATGTTATATTTGGAAGCCTTTAACAATGAGTCCTTAGGTTCTATTATTAACAAAGGTATCATTAAACTTATTCCTAAGGGTAAGAATGAGGATAGTATTGCTGGTTGGCGTCCTATCACACTTCTAAACACTTCGTATAAAATTATTGCAAAGGCTTTAGCTATCAGAATTAAACCCATTGTGCAAATGATTGTGAGGGCTGAACAAACAGGGTTTTTAAAAGGGAGATATATTCTTGATAACCTTATGCTAGCCTGGGAGACTGCGGAATGGGCACAACAATTAGGACAAAATGCTTTGATAGTCAAGTTGGACTTTGACAAAGCTTATGATAGAATCCGCTGGAGCTTTATCTTTAAAATGCTTCAATGGTTGGGTTTTGGTCCCAAAATTCTTAAGCATGTTCAAATGTTGTTCCAAGATGCTAATGCTCATTTTATTATTAATAAGAATATGTCAGACTCCTTTATTTTACAGCGTTCCATAAGGCAGGGATGTCCCCTTTCTCCATTTTTGTATGTTCTTACAACTGATGCCTTGGGCTATTTTCTGCATAAAGCTCATCAAATGAAGCTCATAAAAGGGATTTCTATCCCTTAAGATAAGGTGGTCATTAATTCCCATTTTGTAGATGATAGTATGTTATTCCTACATAATTTTGAAGAAGAGGTGAACAATGCTTTGGAAATGATTCAGCTGTACTGTGAGGTTTCTGGATCGCTTATTGCTCACAATAAAATTGAATTTTTAATGACTCAGCCCTATTCTAATTCTCAATGGATACCAAAAGATTGGCGGCAAATCAAACATGGTGAGATAACTAGATATTTGGGTATTCCTTTTGATTTGGGAGTTTCTCTTTCTGAAATGTGGACTTGGTTTTTAAATAGAATTAAGCATAAGCTGTTCACTTTTGGCAATAAATTTCTGTCCTTGGCTGGTAAGATTCAAGTGGCAAATAAAATTTTCATTGCTTCCCATGTGTACTTTTCTTCTTGTTGGATGCCTTCCAAGCAAGGCTATGAGGAACTCAACAAAATAATTAGAAGATTCTTGTGGTCCAAATGGGATGTAATGGTGGTTTTATAGCTTCTTCATGATCTCACTATATTCAGCCAAAACATAAAGGTGGCCTTGGACTTATTAATCCCCAAACCCAAGGGATCTGCCTTGCTGCCAAATGGATTATAAGAGCTGCTAGTGGAGATGAACCATGGAAGGTTTTAGTTCGTCAACGTATCATGGATGCTTCTATTAAGAAGAAGTGGCAAGGTGTTCGTTGGCTTGATAAATTGCTGCTGCCCTCTTCTTTTAAACTTAGAGCTTCTTTTCCCCTTCAATCAGTTTGGAAAGCATGGCAAAAAGTTAGCAAGTTTTTATATTGGAATGGTTCACCTTTGCAAACTGGGTTCAGCTTTGTTTCGATGTCCATTTGGTGGAACAAATTAATCATGTATCATGATCAACCTTTGGCTTTATGCTTCCCAAGACACGCTTACTTTTTATTTAAAAAGGGTGTTAGACAGTTTAAAGATCTTTGGGATTTTGACCTTTTTGACTGGGCTCCTTGGGTTAAAATTAAGGAACAGTATGGGCTGAGTTCTGGATATGAACAGTTCATCATTTTTATTAAATCTCTTGTGCCAGTGGATTTGACTATGAAGTTCTGTACTTCAAGGGATTGTTACTTTTTTCGAGATTGGAAATTGTTATCTTATCGTCATTTCAATAATTTTCCTTTGAAACATATATATTTTAAGCTTTTACCTAGTTGTAATATTGCTACTCGTTTGAACCAGAAGTGGAAATGCAGATTTAGCAGCAAATTTTGGTGTCAATTAAGTGCTCAGATATTGCGTTCTAAAGTTGATTTTGATCCACAGGTGTTGGTTTGGAAAATATTGCACTGCAAGCTACCTGTGGGGGAGAGATTGAAGTGCATTATGGTTCAACCAGCAAGCTGTCCTTTTTGCAAGGGTGTGGAAAGTTTGAAGCACACTTTTTGGGATTGCATTTATGTTAAAAGGCTTTGGTTTTCAGTTTTTAGAGATTTGTCTACTATTTTTAAGCATGATTTGTCTTGGAAAGAGGCTATCTTCGGTTTTGGCATGCAGAAAGATGTTATTGCTGATTCTATTCGACATGTTGTTTTGAAAAATATATGGAAGATTAGGTGTGCTGCTATGTTTTCTAGTAACTCTTATCAGACTGTTGGGACCTTACGGCTTTATTCTGACATATATCTTCAGGTGATCGTTCTTTTTTAACAGATTCGGGTTATAGGTAAGAAGAATGATCAGGCTAAACAAAGGCTACAACAAATTATTATGCAGATGGTGAAGTTTCAACTGGGTAATAAGATGGAGCATTGTAAAAATGTTATACAGATTTTGTAATTTGTCTTTTTGTGGTTGTTTATTATGGCTGTTACCTTGTTCGGCCTCTGATATTGTCACTTGGATTATGTATATCTGATTTTTTTGATTTCTGCTACTGCTGGTAGCTTTCTTCTTGTAATTCTTTCTGCTTTGTTCAATAAAAATAAAATAAAATTATTTAATAAAACTTATAACCATTTTATTTTAATAAGTTAAAAAAAATCAAATCAATATTATCTTACACATTTTACACAGAGGGGAGCAATTAATTAATATGGAAATGCACGGAAGAAAAGCGATCACATTGAATTTACCCATTTCTGACACATCTGATGCAAAAAAGATGTATGCCCCATGCTCATGCATCCATGCCCCAATGCATTCCTGGGGCTGGATAGCCAACGCCGAAAATGAAGGGACCCACCCAGAGTAAATGCTAAAATAATCAACATCACCCATGTGAGATATCCGTGCAAAATTGAGACGCGTTAAGTCTTAATTAGGTAGCCCATCCAAATTGCGTTAAAGTATAGGCAAGACCATTCATTTCCTGTACAGTTTTCATTTTCAAACTTTATGTTGGAACTACTCACAAGTGACAAATGTCCACAGAATTTTCTTTACGCGGTTTCTTCCCTTCCAATGAATTTTGGTGAGGATAAAGACGTCTAAAGTCGAGCATCGTCCCCCAAAAAATCTGCGTGTTTATCTTCATCGTGACGTTTAAGTCCACACATTCAATTTTAGTGCTGGTTTGCTTGCTTATTTATACTTCAAATGCTGTGCAATCTTTCATACAGTGTACGTTTTAGTGTAGAGTTATAATCTTCACTAATTTTCACTAATTGCAAGGATAGCTCATATTTATTAATAAGGTTCTCAGGAATTACTGATTAATTGCAAATATAATTCTAGTCTATCTTAAGACCTTAATTATATAGATTTTCAGTGAAACTAACTTTTATGAATAGGTAATTTTTCTTTTTATTTTTTTTATCTAAGTTTTTATATATTTGTATAAAAAATGGGTTAATTTAGTAATTTTTCAAACAAATTTCACTTCAATGTGTTTTGAATCTTGATGGCAAAAATAACAACACAACAACTCAACCATCACATCATACCACTATTGACAGTAATTAAATATAATATAATATAAATATACTTTATTAATTATTATAATCACTAATATAATATTAACATATTAATTATATTATTAATATTTGTTATAATACATTAATATGTTACACATAATTTGTCCTTCGGTTCCCTTAAACATATAAATTTTAGAGAGGGATAAAATAATCAATCATAGCATCAAATTTTTATTCTAGTTGCATCTTTGGGATGCATAGTTAGTTTTTCCTTACCAAGAGTAAAAGGTTGAGACAATTATTTTGAAATATCAAGGTTAAGAGACATAGTAATCTAACCTTAAACTTTATTGCATGTTCTTAATGAAACACTAAAACCTTGTTTAAAGATTAGTGTAAGATATGGTATCTACTATTGGTGATAGTAAATAGTTAATAATTTGTGTAGCTTCTATCTAAAGATTATGGTGTTTTATTTCATTTGTAGACCAGTCATTGCATTTAGGACACTCTAATTAAATTGGGTCCAAAACATAAGTGAAAAGGGTACGTATATGCAATTTTTGCTATAATAATATTATTGTTTACTAATAATCTTGGTATAATGGGATTAAAGATCTATATGGATTTCAAAATATGAAAATGAATAAAAGAAAGAAATTGAAAGAAGTACAAAACAATTAAATGTGGAAATATAAATAGAAATAATGTTACTTAGTTTCATTATTGGAGGAGTGATTCAAGTGAATGATCTACAATCTAAAATGTCTTGAAATCTATAATAGATAATATAAAACTAATATTCCACTAAGGATCAAAATACTCCTCTTCATTGTATAGGGTTGAGTCTATAGTCACAAATTTATTCTTACTTTATTTTCAAAAAATAGAGAAAACTGTGTAGAAAACCTAATAAAATTACGTTAGATGTGCAGAAAGTCTATGATATCACTAAATATTAAGAAGTATATTTGTTATATTACCAAAGACAAAATCTTGGGCTATATCATATTTTAGATGAATATTTCTATAGACTTGGATATAATCAAAACAATTCTCAAGTTTCCTCTTCTCAGAGGCAAGAAAGTGCAAGATCATTTCCTGGAAAGATAAAATTTGTTTGAAATTTTGTATTAGGATTCATAAATATTGTTCATTCTCTTAATAAGAAGTGAAAATTAGTGAAAAAAAAATAGTAAAAGCCAGTGACAAATAGATAAACATGATAATATTGTTAACCCTACTCTATGAGGAAACCCACCATTACAAATAGATAATGAAAATAATGAAATATTTATATTTCTACATCAAAGATCTTGTCTAGCAAGTGAAAAACATGATGAGAGAAATAACTTAAAAAAAAGTGATATTACCAACAATGGACATATTTTCTAATGGACTTGAAAGATGTAACTATTTATATGTTCCTCTTGAGAGCTCCAAGTTGTTGGGATGAGCAAGAGAGTGCAAGCTAGAGTGAAATAGATACAATATAAAGTCGGTAGAGCTTCCCTAAGAGAGAGGAATAAAGTTTCTAGAGAGAGAAAATCCAAAAAAGTCGCTTGCAAATGAGAATAAAACTAGTTTTTTTCTCAAACAAGAAAGAGGCATTACTTTCTCAATTGGGTGTTACCACACATCACGAGTAAGCCACATGAAAAGTATATTTTTGAACTTTGGGAATACTTGGGGTGCTAGTGGGTCACATGGATGTCTACACATTGTGCTATCATAAAAAATAATTCTAGAAAAAACAATCCATGTGTTCTTAGTAATAAACAAAATACATTATGCTCTTAAATGAAGGAATTTTTTTGTAAAATATTAAAAATCATACTATTAAAAATAGATACTAAAGTGAGTTCATAAGATCAATTGTAGCCATGGGTTTTTGAATGGCGAGTTGATTGGCACTTGAGGCTCTGCAACAATGTGGCATTGGGAAGCATGACAAGCTAATTTGTGCATTGGGTGGGGGAGGTTGGGTCAAACCCCACACAGGTTTGACACTCCGAGCACCCTTTGTATGCCTCATGGCTTTCTCATTTATTACCCTTTGTATTATGCTTGTGGTTTCCTATTTATTGGTTTTGATTCTGCATGTTATGTTTGTGTCAAGGGCTTTTTCAATCTTCATACTCTACATTTTGAAGGGTCCTTGACTCTTCTTGGTTTAAATGGAGGGGGTACAAAACCCACTGGCACCAATTTAATGAAGGAAGTTAATGCTTTTGTCCCTTATCATGCTGCAAAATCTTTTAAAGATGTCGTTATTGAAAAACCATTAACATACCTATGAATGCTAAATTTTTGGTAGCATCTAAATGTGATCATGGCAAGGGATGCATGTGGATGAGGCCAAAGTAACTCTTCCCCATCTGGATGCTTGTGCTTTGGTTTCTTTAAATCCCAAAATTGAACTCCCTAATAGGATTATCATTGAGGAATATGATTGCTAGTTTGGATGCCCTATCAAAATTTTTGGGGGTATTAATGTGTGCTACTTGTGTCGCAAGGAAGGCCAGATTTGGAAAAACTATCCTTTAATATAAGAAAAAATCCCAACAAGGAAAAACTCTTAACTAGCTTGGATTCAATCCCAATGGCTACTGCCTTTTGTTCAAACGTTGACTCGAATCCCCCCATTGCTCCTACAAACTTGGGCAACCAAGGTAGTTCGTCCCCTTCTTTTTTCCCTAACGAAAGTGATTCTGTGATCCCTCTTTAGGGAGTGGTTAGTGCCTCTCCGGTGGTTGATAGGGGTAGCAACCTTATCCTTGGAAACTCCTTCGAGGATCAGACTGAGCAAGATTTCCCCTCATATTTCTCAATTGGTGGGGGTGATACTGCTCCAATTGCTCCTCCCCCCATAGGAGGCAATTCCTCCCCCAAAGCGATGCTCTCTAAAGACAAGGAAACTCTTGAAAAAATAAATTCCCAATGTATGTTATCTCCATGGGTGCAACATATATTGTTTTGGGAGTATAATAGGTTACTACTTTGGGAACAATTGAGATGAATTTCCAAGAATTTTTCATGAGATTCCAATCAGAAGGAAAAATAATAGAGCTAAAAGGGTTGAAGGAAAAGTACCCACAAATAATTAGCTCTCATCAAATGCAGAAGGGTGAGTGTAGGATCATGGGGGTCCAAAAAGTGGTGATCTGACAAAAAAGTGGCTCATGATCTTTTTTTATCTGAATTTGATGAAATGAAAAGGGTTTATTGAGAAAAATGTTAGCTTTCTACCAATACAACATATGCCTAAATTGGAATTAAATAGATAGTTATTATTTATTTTCTAGATGCATTTTGACTAAAGTTTTGATTAATAGGTTGATTAAAAAACATCTATAATTCGTAAACAATTTAACATTTTTTGAATCTAAAAGATGTAGCACATTCTATGATTCCCATAGTATAGGATAAAAAAATAGAAAATGAATTTCATAAATTTTTGACCAAGTTATTGTTAGAATTAACTGACTCAATCCACAGCTCCCATGAAACACCTGCAAGTAATTACCTATCACAATAGAGAAGATCAACAAGCAAGATTGTGCTCAATAACTTGAGAATTGTATTGATGTAAATAACCTAGATTTAACCATGTTACTTGGATTAATTTACAAATGAATGTGCATGCTTATATAAGCAACACAAAAGCAAACCCTACATGCACTACAACAAATCCCTGTGATTTGCTCCATTTTTTACTCTATTTTTTGCTTCCACCCACTGTTTTAATGTATTTTTTGCCAATATTTTAAAAATGTCGGCTCTATTTATCAAGATGGTGCTATTTTGGCGATTATTTACATCAATCAAGACAAGTCGGTGCTAATTTTGGCGTTACTTGGCACCAACATTAGTGTTTCCTTTAGCGTCGGTATTGGCTTCAAGTGTGGCACCACCTTTATCGCCACCTTTGGCACTGAGTTTAGCTTCAAGTTTAGTGCCAATTTTAGCTCTGACTTTAGCTTCAAGTTTAGCTTCAGGTTTAGCGTCGGTTTAGACGCCCCTAGATGTCAAAGAGACTTATTTATATGTCTCATCGATGATGTAAAATAGTGAAATGTCAATAAGATACGAATATATCGAGGAGAGAATCACTGACGTCACATCGACAAGGTATATCTACAAGTGCTCAGTGAAACACAACTCTTGGATATAACGAAGTAATGTCGATGAGACATTGAGATATCAAAATGCTAAATAAGATTGTCTCATCGACACTCTTCAAGTAATGATCAAAAGAATACACCACCAGACAACTAGGAAGGTGAGCAACATATGTGGTAGAGCGATATACACCGCAACCCCACAACAAGAAGCCTTGAGCAAGGCAGTAGTGTGGTAAGCAACAGAAGGGAAGGGAAAAACATCGTCATACTAGAGCAGGTATAGTAAGAGACTGCAGTAGTACGGTAATTGTGGCATCATTACAATTTACAACACTAAATGCAACAAATCACGTTAGTCACAATCAAGAATATATCCTGCCAAAATTTTGTTGAAATCTTATTTTTAGGCATAGCCTGCCAGAATCGAGTTTTCATTTTAATAAACATACAATCAAACCTTTGTTGAAACCTTATTTTCAGGTGTAGCCCGCCAAAATGGAGAAGTGTTTTAGTAAAGAATGAAAAAGAATGGTAAGGAGATGTGCATGATAGGAGGCATAGGATTCATTTTTGTTTATCTCATTCCTTCTCTAATCAACAAGGGTTACAATGTTCATGCTACTGTTTGTAATCCAGGTATTTAATTGACATATGTTTGCATAATCTCAAATTTCTTCATATGCTTTTGAAGTATCAATGTATCCTATATAGGGTTTAGAATGACTTCTTTTAATTTTAAAAAATATTTCAGATGCTTTTGAAGTATCAATGTGTCCTATATAGGGTTTGGAATAATTTCTTTTAATTTAAAAAAATAAATAAATGATGTATTTTCTTGTGATTAGATAATGTGGAGATCTCCTAAATCTACCCTAGCACATTGTTCACTTTCACACTATGTTCATTACTCTAGCTGCTAGGGTTTTGCATTTGACATCTTTAATATCTTCATGATAGTGGCTTGTAAGTAGATCTCAGTCTTTGCTTTAATCTTTATCATGGTAACCCTTTAGTTCCATAATCCACCTTCAATCTCTTCTAAGAATGTTGTCTTAAGCTAGACTGCATAGTATGCATATAAGGCAAGTCCATACTTGTCATTGTTCCAAACCACCACTCACCACCTTGCTTAAAATCTTGCCTCCATAAGCACAATAACATGTTTTAAAATCATGGTTGTCAGTGTTTTACCATTAAGGTCACTACTTTCATCAAGGTATAATTAGATTTTTGTCTTCAAACTTAAGACATTATGCAAGATAACAAATTGTGAATTGTTTGTTATGTACAATTTGATTTCCTTGCACATTTACTACTTTGGTAACAACCTTTAAGACTTGATATTGCACCATCAGCTGCAATCTCAAACAACTCACTCACTATCACTTGAAGATTCCTTTCATGAGCATCCTTGTAGAAAATCAAACTATGCCCTATAGACTGCCTACTTACTAATATAGGGTACTCATTGTTTCATGGTATTTTGAGTTTTATTTAGAAGGGGTTAATATGTGGCATTTTTATGTGTAGGAAGAATAGATTGTGATGCAATGTTTGGGTATGGACGGTTCGAGCGAAATTGGATTGCTATCGGTGTCATAACTAGGTTGGATTGTACCTTGAGCTGGTGTGAAACACTTTCAAGTGTTTTCGCTCGACAACATAACCTAACTATAGGGTGAAGCCATAATAGTGGTTTACAATTTGATAGAGGAAGGAAAACTCACAAAAAATGAGCCCATGGAATTTTTTTTGATTTTGGGGGTTCAAACCAACTTGCACATTTGAACGAACCAAAAGAACATTTGGTCGAACCATGGTTTGACCGAACCAAATTAATGCATGCACAAACCAAAAAGTTTGAAAATCCCTTTTTGGTAAGGGGGTTCGGTTGAACCTGTATGGGTTCAACTGAACCCCCCTTTGCCCTCATTCTCCCCCTCGGGCACTTTGAAAACCTAAATTTTTATGATTCGAAGCTTAGGTTGGGGATGAAAATGGAAGAGTCTTCACAAACCCAACTAGAATCAGGTAGTCCTCAGAATGAGCTATCCAACAAATATAATTTTAATATGTTTTGGTTTTATTATGTATTTGGTTTTTTAGTTATATTAAACATAGGTTTTTCATCGAAAATGAAGGTCTTTGTTCTGCACATGTGGAAAAATAGTAGATTATCAAAAAAAATTTGAAAAATATGAGTGCACTAGATATTGAAGTCCTTGATTGAACCAAAAAAAATTGAATTTAGATATATACAAAAAAGTTACGCGTTATACAGTTGCGCTATGTCTGAATTGTAATTGGTTTGACTTTGAAACTTGATTAAAGAAAATATATTCAATAAAAAACTATCTAACCAAGTGGAAGCACTAGATATCAGAGTTGCAAATCTAAATTCAAAAGAATTAGAATTTTATCCTTCATGGAAAAAGAATTTATGCATTATACAGTGTGCGTCACTTTTTAAAAATGTTGTTTTATGAAAAAACCAGTTTTCATGGGAGATGGAAAAAGAAGTGCAATTTGATTCCAAAAATTTTGAAAAAAATATTTTTAGAATCTACAGACAAAATGTGACGAGACTATAGTTTGCATCATCTTCAAATTCCTCACGATTTAGCCACTATAGGTGCCCGAATGTGAATATTTAGTTAAAAATAATATTTTCAGTGTCCAATTGGCCAAATATTGTAAATCACTATTGTGGGATCACCCTGTAGGAATTTCCAAATATCCAATAAAGGAAGTTCTTACATTCTAAAAATAAAATCATAAATCTGCTAGTCCAATTGGACATCCAACCTGAGATCTTTAATATTTGATAGAGAAATTTTTTACATTCTAAAGATAAAATCATAAATCTGTTGGACCAATTTTAGATCCAATTTGAGGTAGTGAAGCTTTAATAGAGTAAGTTCCTACATTTTAAAGATAAAATCATAAATTTTATCGATCCAATTTTAGGTCATGAAGCTCCGACAGAGAAAGTTCCTACATTCTAGAGATAAAATCATAAATCTATTTGGTCCAATTGTAAGGATTTGTATTTTTAGTTATACTTTCTAGCATTTTGTGGGTATGTGCATGATCATGATGGGCCAAAAAGTGGCAATATGATGGGTATTTGTAGGGTATGTGAATGACGACTTTTTTTTTACTCAAAATTAATAAAATGAAAAGGGTTTTAAAAGGAGATTCTTATCTTTTCACCAATATAAATTATTCTTTACTTTGAATTTAATAAATAATTATTATTTATTTTCTATTAGAATTACGACTAAAGTCCTAATGGATAGGCTGATGGGAAGACATCTATAGCTTTCAAACGACATCACATTTTTTGAATCCAAAACATGCGTCACATTCTATACTTCGTATACTATAGGATTAAAAAAAATTCATGAAGTTTTGACCAAGTTAAGGTGGTTAGACATACTAATTTTTATATTTTTTAAAATTTGTAATAAAAAAATAATAATTAATTATTTACTTGAAAAAAAATTACCAAAAATATGTCAGACATGAGTCCTCTACTTATATCTAAAATATTATAAAAAAAAATTATCATTTTATTGTGGTTAGGGTTCAGACATCTACTTCTTTATTTTTTTCCTAAAATTTAAGTAATACTGCATTGAAATTTTAAATTTTCACCAAATTGATTTTGTTTTAAAAAAAATAAACCTAGTATTTTAGAAACTACATTCAATTTTCTACAAATTCTGTTCTTACATATTTTTGAAATAATATAGATAACTTATTCAAATTTTTACATCAAGTTGCCTAACTCTAATTTTTCTAAATTTTTTGCCACTTAAGGGCCTATTTTTTCCATGATGATCCTGCACATACCCTTGTCTTGATACAAATTGTTACTTTAGAATTATGGTATTTCTTTTCTTCTAATGTTTTCAACCCTCATTTCAAGGAAGAGCTCCGAAGATGGTTCCTTCTGATGGAGACTACACTTTTCCACTATGGGTTCCATCTAGAAACACCATAAGCTCAGGTACAATAGAGTTTGAGGTTACCTTGTTCTCCTTGATATAAAATGTTTTCCTTTAATCCCTCTTAAGAAAAATTCACTATTATGGACTTCATCATTGTACCTTTCATGCATTCGATTTAATTTGTTATGTGGAAACATGTTGTCTCTGTCTTTACAAGTGATGACTATTGTGTAAGCTTTTAATCTACATGACTTCCCCTCATGTTCAATTCTTGTGACTGTTATGATGCTTGGGGCTACTTAATTTTAACCAAACTATTAATGAAAACTATCTTGCAATCCTTGATGATCAGTTTTGTCAGAATCATGGCTATGTTGATAGTGGAATGTTCTTATTAATAAGGATAAATCTTTATCAATAAGGAGATTACCCCTTACCAACATACTCCACTATCCTTGCAAAGATTGATCTTTAATGCTTCATGGATGGTTTACTTGTGATTATACTTCTCAAATGAAATAATAGGGCAGCAGGTTGGACTCAGCCCTTGTGGGAGCCACATTTCACTCCACATGTTGTAGCCAGATAAACAAAACAACAACCTAATTTTATTTATACCTTCACAATGAGAAAACATGTTAGATAAAACCAAGCATATGATAGATATGTTTGATAACTTTCTTGTTTTCCTGGACATCTATGGTATGCAAGTTATTTGAATGCACATGATGATCAAATTAAATGTTTATAGATGTACGCACATATTTTGACTGGTCGTGATCCTTCATTGCTCTAACAATACTCTTCTCACTCAAATGCAGGAAACCTAGGAGCATCAAGGAATACATCAACTTGGAGGCTTAGACAAGTGGGAAGACTGAAGATGATGCAAAACAAAGCAACTGTGATTCATCATTGAGGCAATGATGGGTCCCCTTTCTCTTTATGTGCATTTTTCTCTTTTGTATCTATAAATGTATAGTTTTTTGATCATATGCATTCAAATAGTTAGTTCCATAGCTTGTGTGGAACAACATACATTTACATTATCAATAAAGACTACATTTTTGAAAGGATTGTGCAATCTTTCCTATATTATATGCATTTGCATAAGTGCAATCTAGTAATGTAATCTTCTAATTTTGTTTATGCACATGAATGTAATGTAGCAAAAATAAAAATGTACCTTACTCTTCATTTTAAACTCACAAAAGCTCTACCTAATTGAGCTATTAAATTTTGTGTCTTCATGAACATATGTTGATACAAAAAGAATGGAAGAAGCATCCAATTAATCCTAATTTTTTCTGCCAATAATTCATTCCAAAGATTGAACAATTTAAGGATATTGCAATAGGTAATTTGCATTGACACAAATAATATTACTGAAGCATTTCACAATTTAGGCTTTCACAATTTAGGCCATAAGAATCATCCTTTTGTAAACATGGATTGTGTTGTAGCCAAAATTCCATCCTAATTATTTTTGCATACTTTCATTTTCACTAATCTCTTACATCCACCATATGCATAGAATTCTTGTCATAATAAGTTCTATAATTTAATAAAATCCCTCATGTGAGCTTCCAAATAAAACCCTTGATCACAACATCAAAGTGTATTCCTCCTTTGAAATACTCCTATGATTGCTCATAGCATATCACCAATACAACACCATGTCGATGAGAGTCCCTCCAAAGTCTCCCTGACATTAGCACTTAGCATAGATCAGAAATGTAGATGAGACACCCCTATGTCAAAGAGACTTATTTATATGTGTCATCGATGATATAAAATAGTGAAATGTCAACAAGATATAGACATATCAAGGAGAGAATCACTCATGTCACATTGAAAAGGTATATCTACAAGTGCTCGGCGAAACACAACTCTTGGATATAACAAGTAATTGTCGATGAGGCAGTGGCATATCGACAAGAGACATTAACTTGTCTCATTGACACCGTCACCCAACATTGGAGGAACATAAGATCTAATGTCGACGAGGCATTGGAATATTGGTAAATTGTCTCATCAACACTCTTTGAACACACAAAGATCAAAAGCATACACTGCTATACCATCAGGAAGGTGAGCAACATATGTGGTAGAGAGGTATACACCACAACCCTGCAGCAAGAATCCTTGAGCAAGGCAGTAGTGTGGTAAAAAATATAAAGGAAGGGAAAAACACCACCATACCAGCATATCAAAGAATGAACGCGCATTTTAATTAAAATTCTCTTCGAGAGTTATGAAATGATGATTAGTCCAATTGATGTGACTAACAAAAATATCGATGAGACTATTGCTATTAATGAAGAAATTGATCATAAAGGTGGCATGAGCACCATTTATGAACTAGGGTTGGATGAAGTGTCCTAAAATTTGATAAATACGGCCTCAAAGAAGTTGAAATCATTGTGAATTGTAATTGGAGGATTTGGAGAACCAAATTGGATGACAGTAGGTAGCTGGAAATTTGCAGCATTTATCCAAGTAAGTGGTCTAGACTCAACTCAAAGTATTTTCTCAATAAGTAGATGAAAGCATTGCATGAGTAGGGTTGAGATGGAAAAAACCTCAGGAAAACAGAAAGCAAAAAGATAAAAAACTAAAGCTAGGCAATTGAATCAAGACTTAATCGATCAGTGTCCTGGGTCTAGGAAAAAATCTAGAAGAATAGCACAGCTTAACCCATTGTGTGTGACATTAGAAGATAAACAAAAAAATATGGGAGATGTATGGACTCCGTGTAGGGGTTATGACCTCTTTATTTATCATTATAGGAAGAAATTTTGACATAGCCCAGTGTCAAACCCATGGAATTTGAATTTGGGTGAACTTGTAGTACCCAACGTCTTTGTGAACATAGAGTTAATCAAGGTTTTGGAAAATAATTACAATCTAAAGATGAGAGAAATTCATTTGCTTGATGGGTCACAGTTCATGGTCATAAAGCCAAATTATATTTCCATGATTTTTCAGCTAGACATTTCCCTGAAAACAAAATTACGAATAAGAGACTTGTTGGAGTAATATCACACCATGGACACAAGTTACAAGAGGTGGAAATTGACAATACATAGGGTTAAAGGTGTGGGTAACCAAACTATGAGGTACTCTAGTGAAGATAATCCCTCATTCTTTGTGGATTTGTTTGAAGAATACTTTCAATACACTTATTACTCAACTGGTCAAGTATTGGGAATTGATGTTCCTAAGAACATGACAATTGCTTCCATGGTTTTAGCCACAGACATCCAGAGCCATAATGCCCGACCCTATGCTTATGTAGAGTATTTATCAGAGGCCATCAATGATAACCTCAATATCATCAAGAATGACAGTGAAGCCATTAATTTCAAGCATTATTCTCTTTTCATGCACATGATATTATATGAAGGGTAAGTGATGGGGATATGGGGTGAGGAATTAAGAATAAAAGACTTGGATAATGATGGAAATTCAAGTCCTGTACAAATGTGGACATTTGTGTGGGAAAACAGGTGTGGGAGGTCCCACTACCTATATTTTGAGGAATATTTTGTCAAACCACTATACAAGATGCTAGGCCACAAATGTGACTACAACCTCTCCCTAGAGATCTTAATATTTCTCCAACAAAAAGATATGGGTCATGAAGCAGGGATATGATGTCATCAAAAATTGTGAATAAAAACAAAACATGATGAGAATGAATGCCTATAGTAGGGTTATGATGGATGAGGCTTGGAAGATGAATAATAACCCAAGCTACGTAGGGGCTTTCCTTGAGGTACAGGACCCCATAGAAATAATTGAACAGTTAAACCTCCATGAAGAAGAAATGATAAGAGATGTGCCTCTTGTGGAATTTGAAAGATGAAGGGGCATAAGTCCTAGGAGGCAAGTAGAAAATATCACACCACTAGATCACTCATCACCTTTAAAGCCTACTCCTGAAGTGAGCTTTTTAGTTGGTTCCCCATCCATGGAAGAAGATAACACTAAGGAGGGAGAAGAAGTCTCATAGTTTAATGTTCCTATTATACCCTAATATGAGATTCTGTTGGAAAGAAGTGTGATCATATTTGAAGTTGATGAGCAATCAGATGATGTGAGGCATCGTGCAAGTCAGAAATTTGTTGGAGATGATACTTTTGTGTATAACAATGAATTTAAGTGTTTTATATATGAGTATAAAGGAAGACTAATAAGAGAAAGGTTAAAGGATATTGACCTTGAGAAAGAGGCTTATGCCTTGAAAGAGTTGCAACATGAAGTTGATAGGGAAATGAGAAACATGACTGTTGAGAGAGGAAGAGCATTATTGCAAGAAGCTGGAGTTAAGCTCCTTCCTGGGTGAGATATTAGTTCAGCCATTGTGTTTGACAGCTTTTTGAAGAGAGAGAATAAAACTTTGCAAATAATTGATGAAGTAGGTACAAGGTCTATACAGGGTTAGGGTACAATCCTAATAATACCACTTTGCAAATTTGGGCTATTTACCCCCCATGCAAGAAGCCTTCTCTCATTGACCATGATCATATTTTTGGACATCTCCTGGTGCAAAGAGTAGGGGAGACAAATCCCTTGGAGACTGCTGACTTGAATGTGAATGTAGCCAAATTCACCAAAGCCGAAATCCAAAAGCTAGTAAGAGATAAGCAGTGGCTGATAGAGGAAAATGATAGGTTGAAACAAGAATTAACCAACTACAAAGATAGGCTACCTGCTTCTCCAAGGCTTTACTCTCCTTTAATTGAACATGAAAGAAAAGTGTTAGACGTGCCATGTTTGAGACTGCTCAATGGAAGCATAAATTTTAAAAGGCTCAAAAGGAACATGAAGAACTAAAAAGAAAATTGGAGGCTACTACTTTTGAAGTAGCATCAGGGATAATTTGTATGAAATTCAAAGATATGCACACCAACATGCAGATGGTGTCTGGCATGCTCATAGTGGAGCATGGAAAAATTATAGATAGGATGAAGGAAATGGAATCCCATATCAAGGAAAAAGATGGAGATAATAATGCTTTTCTCCAAGAATGTCAAAGCCTCATGAATACACATGAAAACTTCCAGAATATCTTGACATAGGAATTGAGTGACTTCAGCCAGCCACTACGTATGGCCATGCCAAATTTCTTTGAAGAAACATATTTGAAGGATCAGGAAACCTAGAAAAATGAGATATCAAATTATTTTTTAGGCATCCTTGATGACATCAATGATGTGGATGAGGTACTTAGGAAAATGTATAAGTATCTCGGGAGGATTGCTGAATTGGAGAATGCAATGACATACACTCTACATAATGCAAACACTTATGCCCAGGAGAAATACATTGATCACATGTTAAAGGTTAATTTGATCCTTGCACGAGCTGTATGAGGAGGTAGTCAAATTTTGGTTGTTATGGATGCATTAACATGGTGTTTGAGCCTTGAACAAATCTTAGGTGGTCACGAGTGCTTGTTGATGATTAACAGACTCTGGTGCATCCAACAATAAACTCTTTTTAAGTTTCTATGTTATGTTAATTATGCTTTAGTTAAGAAACAATGTAACTTTTGTGAATGGACCTGAAGCTTGTTGCTTCCTGTACAAATAGGGAAACCAAGGTCTGATTTTGATCATCGTATCATCATCAGAGTATGTGCAGGATCATCATGGAAAAAATAAGCGCTTAAGTGGTAAAAAAATTAGGAAAAATAGAGTTAGGCAACTTGATCTAAAAATTTGAATAAGTTATCTATATTATTTCAAAAATATGTAAGAATAGAATCTATAGAAAATTGAATTTAGTTTCTAAACTACTAGGTTTGCTTTAAAAAAAATGTATTTGGTAAAAAATTGAAATTTCAAAGTAGTAGTACTTAAATTTTAGGGAAAAAATAAGAAGTAGGTGTCTATTTGACCACCCTAACCATAGTAAAATGATAATATTTTTTTATAAGATTTTAGATATAAGTAGAGGACTCATGTCCCAATGTGATGCATATTTGTTTGTAATTTTTTCCAAGTAAATAAATAATTATGAATTTTTTATTGAAATTTTTAAAAATATAAAAAAATTTGTATGTCTGACCACCTTAACTTGGTCAAAAATTCATGAAATTAAATTTTTCTTTTTTTAATCCTATCATACACGAAGCATAAAATTTGACGCATGTTTTGGATTCAAAAAATGTGATACTGTTTGAAAGCAATAGATATTTTATAATTAGTCTATCAATCAAGACTTTAGTCATAATTTGAATAGAAAATAAATAATAATTACTTATTAAATTCAAATTAAATAATAATTTATATTGGTGGAAAGCTGAGAATCTCCTTTAAAAACCTTTTTCGTTTCATCAATTTTGGGTAAAAAAAGAGTCGTCAACCACATACCCATCATGTATTACCACTTTTTGGCCCATCATGACCCTACACATACCCATCATTTCAATCCATTAGAATAGATACTAGACCATCTCATCCACTTATTCATATCAAAATAACTCATGTTATGTATGTTTATATTTTGAGCAATATAATGGAGCAGATACATTAAAACTTGTAATCCATTTTTAGTGTTCAATTGTTGTGTCAATTTTCATGCTTATTTATTGCTTTTCTCTCTCCAAAGTGGTCTTTTCAAGTTGTTTAAATATGCAAGATTTATTAGGGCACATTTGTTGTTACTATGTGGATGCTTTGATTGGTTTCTGGTTAGGTGTGAATTAAAGTACTTTAAAATAATTTACTTTAATTCGTTCGTATTAAGGATTAAAGTCCTCTTAGAGATTGGCACCCTCTTATGGTCTAAAAACCTGTGTTTTTGAGACCCTATAGATTGCAAATAACTCTGAAAGTTTAGAAGTCTATGGAACAGTGTATATATTCTTGTACTTGTAAATAATCTTGTATATATTCTTGTACTTGTATATTCTATGAAACATTCCTTATTTTCTATGAAATAGTGTTTATATTCTTGTGCTTGTAAATATTCTTTTACTGTTATGTCTATTAAAGAAAATAAAGTTTGAATAAAAAATGCTTCACCCTTTTTTTGTAAGTATGTGAATTATTGTTTGAGGAAAAATCTTACAATATTTACATTTTCAATTTACTAGTTTCAAATCTTCATTTGCTATGTATATAAAATTGTATGTGCTCTTTATCTCTAATGACATAAAACAAGAATGTCATTAGAATTAGGGTTTTCAATTTCAACATCATCATTGCCCACACTTTTCATATCTTGTTCACTTTTAAGTATTATAGACACGTAAAATATACCGATTGACATTGTGCATCTAATCCCAACCTACTAACATCGTTTCATCCTGAATCATCCCTCAGTCTAACCATTTAATTAAATCCCCTTATCTGATTAAATTCATCAATTTCCTTCCCTTAATTAAATAAATCATTTAATTTAATTTAATCTCCTTTTTGTTAATTAAATCAATCAATCCGATCTAATTATCCCTATTTAATTAAATAATTAATTTTACTTCATTAAATCTCTAAAGTCTATCTATTAAATTAAATAAATTAAAACTTTATTTGGTTTAATCTAACACCATCTCTTTTAATTGAATAAATCAAAATCTTTATTGAATTAGTCTCTTTCATATTCCTCTCTTATTTGATTTAAATAAATTCATAAATTTGAGTCAAATAGGTCACATCATCTAATCTCTCATTAAATTAATTAACCCTTGATTAATTTAATCTCTCATTATGTCCCATCCTCTAGATTTTGCAAGTTGCACATGAAAATAGATTAAATTCATTTATTAAATCTCTATTTTCCTCACAAGGCATCTTTTGGAATATCATTCAAGTTTGAATTCAAAAAATCCAAGTGGACATGTACATCCAACAAGGCAATAACTCTATCTTACATGTCCTTTTCCTTGAGCCAAGTGGCATTTATTGCATTTTCCCTTCCCTCTTGCAAGTCATTTCAACAAAATTCAAATTAAAAAATATGCATTTATTGGCACAATCCTCAAAACTTGCACATCCTCCATCCACTCATAGATTGACAAGTGGCATCTTACCATTGGATGAATGTTAATCCCACATTGCTCAATTTTGGACATCCATCCATCTTGGCATTCTATAAATAAAGAGCTCATATCCTCATTTGATCATCCACAAATTATGCAAAGTTATTATACTAAAATATTTAGCCATTTCCATCAAATATTATTTTATTATAGCTAGTTTATGCAGGTTTTTAGCTTGGAAGCATTCATCCTTCATCAACAAAGTGGATCACTCATCAACATATCTTCAACATATGAATCTTGCATCATAGGAATTGAGAAAGGGCCAATTTTCACATCAAATTGGCACCAATTCCCCCATGGGATCATGAGTTTGCAAATTTAAATTAGGATTCAATCTATTTTGTTGCTTTTATTGTGTTCTTCATTGTTTATTTTCCTATTTTGAGTTTTGTAAATGGATTTCATGGGGAATCCTTGTTCTCTCTTGCAATCCCTAACTTAATGTGTTTGTTCTTATTGTTTTGCAGGTATTTGGATTGGGGTTCACATAAGTACAATCATAAATTTTTTATTTTTATTTCTTGTCCCAATTAATCTTGATTCCTTTCAACGCAACACAGTAGGTTGCATGTTAAATTTCAAACATTTTCTTTACATTTTTTTTGTATATATTATTTTCTCAGTGCATCATTATGTAACAACAATTTCACTTTTGAGATATACAGTAAAAATAAATGAAAGCACATGTTTGCTTTGTCAAGGGAAATGTATGGTGAATACCCTATGTCTTTCAAATAAGTGTGCAAGTGAAATAAGACATAAAGTTGATTGAATCTAATTTTCTATTGTACAATTGTTTTTTTATGTGCTTTTTACTTTTTTCATGTGGATTACCCTCAAAAATAGACTACTTATCTTTTCTTAAATGAAGCCTTTACATTTCCTTTCTACGAAAGGAATTTACTACTCGACAACAGGTTCGTGAACTTCATACAAATTAAGATTGGTGTAAAAGGCCATCCCCGCAAATGTTGTTTGCTCTAGAATTATAATGGAAAATAAAATAACTTGCTAGGAGAATAAAACAAGTTTTCATTTGTCCAAGTACAACATAATATTACTGAAGCATTTCAAATTTTAGGCCATAAGAATCATCCTTTTTTAAACATGGGTTGCAAATAGTTCTAAAATTTTAGAAGTCTTGGTCATTAACATTATTGTCTACTACAATGTCATCTAGTGTATTATTGTCAATGTTCATATTTTCTTTCAAGTATTTAATATTATCATCATCCTCATCTTGACATGCATCATCTTCATCATCATTGAAATTTGACTGTAGACCATCTATATTGTTAGCAAATGTATTTGGATCATCATTTTCTATACCATCCATATTGTTGTCTTGGACATAACATCATCTAACTTTGGATTGTTGTCTTCTTGTGCTTGAACATAACCATCTTCAACATCATCATGGATGCCAATTTTTTTGATGTTCTCTAATCCCTCTCTCATTTTTTTGGCCATCATTGTTTTTCTCAGTATCCACTAATGCATTTTCAAATACACGGCTTAATCTTGGATTATAATGTGTGACAAATATCCATTTCGGGTCCAAAATATCTTCATAGAAAAATACCTGCACATGAACGACATACATATATTAGATACATATGTTATAAATTTTTTATTGATTAATAAACACATGTATATATTCGCAATAAGCTATGAATTAATAGATTAATGGTCACTACCACTTCTTGTTTTAGTTAAAAAAATACCTGCTCACAACAAATTGGTAGAACATAAGGCTCCTTATCCTCTGGTAGGAACGATGATGAATCTAAAGAAAATAATCCACTATGGGTATTGTTACCTAATTTTCACCCTTAGGCCCAATCAGGCAAGGAATCTATGTTGCAAGTGTTCATAAGGGCCAAATGGGACATTTCCATTGAGGGTTAGTTCATGCATCTGATGACATTTCACAGGGAGCTCAGTTGGGAAGCCTACTCTATTAGAAATATGCCTCAATATCACAGGCTCAAGCCTCCATTAGACCCAAGTTGGTATGACACCTTCACTATCTGGCCGACTAGCAGCTTTAATACATTCTATTTTGAATAGGTCGTGACCTAGTTTCTATCTTGCCAAGCGTCTTCCCTACAGAGCCTATCACTGTGACAAGAAAGGTTCGGTATGACCTCTTATCGCATGGAATTCTTTGGCCGATAGGCCATTCAATCGTCAATCGAGGAGACTCATGGTGACCACAGGCTTCTGCATAACCTATAGTGCTCAGTATGAAGTCCCAATGAGGAGGCAAAGTCTCATCGATAACAGTTGGTTTAAAGTCATCGAGGAAGCTCTCATTGGAATAAACATTGTCGGTAGGTCCCAGCGATGTGAGAAGGTCACACCGACTGCATTCATTCAGGGTAACAAAGAGTCTCGAAGAGAAGTCTTAGCAAGAATGGAATGTCTCGCCGATGGTGTTGATGTCTTCAATATAACTCTTGGCGACAGATGGATACTTCGAGGTAAGTCTTTGAGCTTGCTAAGAGTTCTTCGCGATCGAGAAAGTTTTGGCGACAACCAAGGGGGCTTGGTGTAGCGTTTTCCCTTCACCATAATGTCTTCCTGACTGATGGGAGTCACACCGAAGAAGATCTATAGCTCGACATGATGAAAAGACCTCGGTGTGAGGTCTAGGCAAACATAGGATGTCTCACCGAAGGAAAGTAGTGTCGCTAAAGAAGGGAGAGCTCGGTGGGAGGTCTCTTCGACAATGAGAGGTCACATCGACATGCCTGGCACCTTCGGTGTAACATGAGAAGCTTGCTAAGAGGTCTCCCTGACTCGGGATAGTCTCACCGATTCTAAGCTTAGCGATAGATAATGAGGCTTCGATAAGACGTCTCATGAATGCATAAATGTCTTACTGAATGGGATCTTGGAGCCTGAGTCAAAATCAAATCAAGGAGGTCTCAGCAACAGGAAAAGGAACTTGTTGAAAGGCAAAGCATTCAGTGTATGGTCCTAGCAACCAAGTATGTGACCCATAGGAAATGCGAGGCTCAAGGTGATCTACGGAGCTCGCTGAAAGGTCTCATCGACCTGGTATCTCTTGCCGCCATCTAGTGTGCTCACTGTGACAAGAAGGGTTCACTAAGATAGTCTCCCCAAACATATGATCTCTCATCGACAGCGATGGAATCGCCCAATAAAGCGGCATTGGTATAACTCAGTGGTGCTCGCTATGACTTCTCCCCAATGCCGTTTGACTTGGCGATGTTTTGGCGATATCAACGTGACTCCTAAGTTCACCAAGACTCTCATCGACTATCGTGAATTGAGCCGATAGTTTCATAGGACATAATCACATTGGTGAGACACTTTCAATGTCTTGTCGAGATGCGATTCTTTTCAAAAGAATTTTGACCGCCTATAGAGCCTGCGTGGAATACACTCGACCAACTAGGAGGAGTTGAGGTGAGCTGTGGTAGTCTGATCAAAATGAATAATTTCAAGGGGATGAATGCAACACGTATTTGTTGTAAGCTTAGGGCATTCAAAGCATTCAGCTAAAGTGGCCCGAACAAGACACGATACCAGGATCAAAATGAATGCGGTAGCTGCGAAATATCTAAAGAAGGCTTCTCCAGGGATGACTCTTCACCATCATGGACATGCAGGGTCTTGCATTTAATTCATCCAAAAGATCTAAGGGGAGATTTTTTTGGGGCTTGATATTTTGTAAGCCCTAAGGGGCCGACACAGTTTGATATATAAGGCATTTTTTCCTATTTTGTAAATAGTTCGAATGATACACTCTGAAGAGTTAGTGATTTTTGTCAATCCTTTCTCGACTAAATGTATGCTTTGTAACTCAACTAAAATATGGAATGCAAAATATATTTCACCTTGAAAACAAGTACTAATGCTCTTACCACTCTCATTTTTGTATGTTAGCTTATGTATGTATTTCTTTAACAGTGTTTTTCTAAATCTGTATTCATACCACAAAACTGTGAAGTTTGTTTCTTCCTTCTTGAGATATGTATGTAGATCAAACCTGTCAAGAGTGATGCATAAGTCTAATGGGGCTATGTTGAGTAAGTAAAACAGTTGCAGTCTAGTTTCCTCAGTGTGGTTGCATCTTGTTTTCATTTCCTGATTTCTTATCAGTTCAGTGTATCGCCATAGTTTAGTTTCATTTTGTATGCACTTCTTCTCCCTTTCCCTTCAAAGAATCAATAGTTTAGGTGACACCCAAAGGAATCCAACCTTCTCCGGAGGTTCACTCCAACCTTAGGTGACCCACAGCCTTGGAGTGATCCAATGTTTCACTAGAAAGCTCAGTTTTTACAATTTTGCATAGGGTGCATTTCTAGGTGACAACAGTTTCTAGCACGCCCAGTGGGATAGAGAACTGACTATTTCAGTTCATTTTGTACCATGGATTATTGCTATTTGGTGTGTACAATAGTACTTTCTGCCTTTGGAGGCAAGTTTTTAACATACCTGGTGACTCCAAGCTTGAAGTATCTGGTTTCAACAGTCTAAGTGTTGGTTTCATGATAGTATGTCTTACCATTCACCATTTCATGAAGGTATGGTGTCTACATCTTTTTATCAGTCATACCCTATTGAAGATACCTCTAGTTTCACTCAAAATAATTATATAGCAGTGGGTTACCAGTAGGCTAAAATCGCCTACCCACCCACCCCTGCACAAGTTCAGCAGCAACATGCTCATGCTCATCAACAACCCCAAGAAGATTATTTTATCTCCAATCAGCAAATTTATTCTTCATATGAGCCTCAAAATTTAGATGGAATGAGTATAGGGAATATGTCTTTATATTTCCAAAAGTAGTTTCAAGAAATTGAAAATTGGCAGGAGGTCAATAGGCAGCAAGAGGAGCATGCTTATAAAGCTTATATTCATCAGCAGGAAGTTGAGACATAAAGAGGATCCCATTTACTGCAAGAATTTGAACAAACTCAATCTAACTTTCCTGAAGAGCAACTTTCTTGAATGCCCCAATCAGCTGCTTTCTTTTCAAATCCATTCTTTGATGAAGGATTTCACTACATGATATTCAATGTTCAAGGCTTTGAACCGAATGAAACTTCTGTCAAAAAGAAAGCAGAGGAGGAGTAACTTATTGATCAAGATGACTTAATCCTCTGGGAGAAGCTTAAGAATGGGAATCCTTTGCATTTAGCCATTAAGTGTTATCAATTACAGCAACAAAGGATTGAGTAGCAAGAAGACACCTATTATGATGAATCCTTGACTGTTCTAACCAATCAGCAAGATCAACAAAGTAAGTCTTCTAATTCTTCAATTAAGCTCCCTAAGTTTGAAATTCCAAATTTTAGGAGTTATCATCCTGTGCAAAGGCCTCCAATTGAGGAAACTTAGTCCATTATCCTTGAAGAGTAGTCTTTTCAATTACAAAGTCAGCCTAGTGACAAGATAAAAGAAGTTTTTGAGGTAGATGAAACTCTTTTGGGTATTGATACATTTGAGCATGAAGCTCAAAACAAAAAATCAGGGTTGTTACAAGTGGTTGATGAGCAAGGCCAGTTAGGACAACAAAGTTCTAAACAAGAAGTGACAACTGAACATGGAGTTATGTCATATTCATCTAATGAGCCTCCTAGTTTTGTTGAACAAAGTGATGAAACCCTAATTAATTTGTTTTCTGAACTTCTTGGTTTTGATAATGAGGTTGAAAAAAGCATGTCTAAACAACCATCAGTGATAGGGTTTCAGCAGCAAAAAGGTTATAACACCAATGACAATGTGTTCTTTCATCAAGATCAGCATGATCAACAAAAGTATGTCTTGAAAGATCATATAGATGCAACATAACATACATATTTCTTCCCTCAAGAGTGTTGTCCTGAGGAAAAAAATAGTCCTTTTATCAGTAAGGGGACTGGTACTATGCAAAATGATGAGGATTTGTTCTGGGATGACCTGGAAATTTTCATTTTAGGCTTGGATTATAAATGACCTTTTAGTGAAGCACATTAGGAAGATATCAGTATATCAAATGAAAAAGAGCCTGTACGTCAAGCCCTCACTGATTTACTTGATGAGCTTCCTGATTTTATGGAGGGAACTGAAGGAAAATTTATGATACAATCCCTAATGCCAAATGTGGATCAACATACTAAGGAAAATGGCAGTGTGTTGATCAATATGCAAAAAATCCAAGACAACCATGACTTGACAACATTTGACCAATTTGATAGGGTGAATGAAGCGGACATTTCCTTGACCTCTAAACCAATTCCTTTAAATGAGATTACCATTGTGCAAGATAGAAAAGAAGTAGATTTTTACAAGCAAACCAACATTAAAAGAAAAGGGTTCATCCTTTCTAGAGGATGCCCAATTAAAGATTTGATTAATAGAGTGCCAAGGAGAGCAAAGTGTGCTACTGTTCCAGAAAATTTTTATGCAGTTACAACATTGGGACAATAGGACATATTCACTTATCCATTTGTAGACATCAGTTTTTGTGATCAATTTGAAATGGTAAGTGGATTTATCCTTGTCTTTCCAAGTGTTCTGCGATTAGTATGGGCATTTTCTCTTTTTTGTCATGTATCGTCTGCAAGTCATCAACTTGCAATTCATATTGTATTAGTCAGGAGGGGTAGTTATTTCATAGAGCCAGTGAATGGTTATGCCTGACCAACTTCTTTGTTGGTTAGTTTAGGTTAAAGTAGGTTTAGTTGTTGTTTCAATTCCCTAAGTGTTGTTCCAACACAAATAAGTAGTTTCCATTTAGTAGTTTTCCTATTTTTCAATAAGTTTCTGGTATCCTGTGATGTTCTATAAGTCCAAATGTGCTATATTCATGTACAAAGCTGCTCCATTTATGTTCCTCAGTTTTCACAATGACTCCATGCCCAATGGATAGGCCTAGGCTATTAGTTTCTATATTTAGCAGGAAAACATCCAGCAAAGGTTGCTATAAATGTTACCTAATTTTCACCCTCAGGCTCAATCAGGCAAGGCATCTATGTTGCAGGTGTTCATAAGGGCCAAATGGGACATTTCCATTGAGGGTTAGTTCATGCATCTGATGACATTTCACAAGGAGCTCAGTTGGGAAGCCTACTCTATTGGAAATATGCCTCAATATCACAGGCTCAAGCCTCCATTAGACCCAATTCGGTATGACACCTTCACTCTCTGGCTAACTAGCAGCTTTGATACATTCTATTTTGAATAGGTCATTGTGACCTAGTTTTTGTCTTGCTGAGCGTCTTCCCTATAGAGCCTATTGTTGTGACAAGAAAGGTTCGGTATGACCTCTTATTGCATGGAATTCTTTGGCCGATAGGCCATTCAATCGTCAATCAGGGAGACTCATGGAGACCATGGGCTTTGGGATAACCTATAGCACTTGGTATGAAGTCCCAGTGAGGAGGCAATGTCTCGCCAATAGCAGTTGGTTTAAATTCATTGGGGAAGCTCTCACCAGAAGAAATACTATCGGTAAGAGGTCCCAGTAATGTGAGAAGGTCACACCGACTGCATTCATTCGGGGTAACAAAGAGTCTCAGAGAGAAGCCTTAGCCAGAATGGAATGTCTCGCCGATGGTGTTGATGTCTTCGGTATAACTCTTGGCAATAGATGGATACTTCAGGGTAAGTCTTTGAGCTCGCTAAGAGGTCTCGGTGACCCAGGAAATTTTCAGTGACAACCAAGGGGTGCTTGATGTAGCGTTTTCCCTTCACCATAATGTCTTCCCGATCAATGGGAGTCACACCAAAGAAGATCTGCAGCTTGGCGGGATGAAAAGACCTCGGTGTGAGGTCTGGGTGAACACAAGATGTCTCACCGAAGGAAAGCAGCATTGCTAAAGAAGGGAGAGCTCAATGGGAGGTCTCTTTGACAATGAGAGGTCACATCGACATGCCTGGCACCTTCGGTGTAACACAAGAATCTCACTAAAAGGTCTCCCTGACTCGGGATAGTCTCAGCGACTCTGAGCTTAGCGATAGATAATGAGGCTTTGGTAAGACATCTCAAGGATGCATAAATGTCTTACCGAATGGGATCTTGGAGCCTGATTCAAAAGCGAATCAAGGAGGTCTCAGCGACAGGAAAAGGAACTTGTCAAAAGGCAAAGCGTTCGGCGTATGGTCCTAGCGACCAAGTATGTGACTCATAGGAAATGTAAGGCTTGGGGTGACTTACGGAGCTCGTTGAAAGGTATCGTCAACCCGGTATCTCTTGCTACCATCCATTGTGCTCATCGTGACAAGAAGGGTTTGCTAAGATAGTATCCCCAAATGTATGATCTCTCACTGACAACGATGGAATTGCCTAATAAAGCAGCATCGGTATAACTCAGTGGTGCTTGCTATGACTTCTCCTCGATGCCGTTTGACTTGCCGATGTTTTGGTGATATCAACATGACTCCGAAGTTCGCCAAGACTCTCATCGACTGTCGTGCATTGAGTCGATTGTTTCAAAGGACATAATCACATCAGTGAGACACTTTCAGTGTCTCGCCAAGATGCGATTCTTTTCAAAAGAGTTTTGACCACCTACAGAGCCTGCATGGAATATGCTTGAAGAACTAGGAGGAGCTAATGTGAGCTATGGAAGTCTGATCAGAATGAAGAATGTCAATGGGATGAATGCAACGCATATCTGTTGTAAGCTCAGGGCATTCAAAGCATTCAACCGAAGTCGTTCAAATAGGACATGATGTCAGGATCAGAATGAATGTGATAGCTATGAAATATCTGAAGGAGGCTTCTCCGGGGATGACTCTTCACTGTCATGGACATGCAGGGTCATGCATTTAATTCATCCAAAAGATCTGAGGGGAGATTTTTCTGGGGCTTGATATTTTGTAAGCCCTAAGGGGCCAACATAGTTTGATATATAAGGTATTTTTTCCTTTTTGTAAATAGTTCAAATGATACACTCTGAAGAGTTAGTGATTTTTGTCAATCCTTTCTTGACTAAATGTAAGCTTTGTAACTCAACTAAAATCTGGAATGCAAAACAGAGTTCACCTTGAAAACAAGTACTAATGCTCTTACCACTCTCATTTCTGTATGTTAGCTTATGTATGTATTTCTTTAACAGTGTTTTTCTAAATCTGTATTCAGACCACAAAGTTGTGAAGTTTGTTTCTTCCTTCTTGAGATATGTATGTAGATCAAACCTATCAAGAGTGATGCATAAGTATAATGGGGTTATGTTGAGTAAGTAAAACAACTGCAGTCTAGTTTCCTCAGTGTGGTTGCATCTTGTTTTCATTTCCTGATTTCTTATCAGTTCGGTGTATCACCATAGTTTAGTTTCATTTTATATGCACTTCTTCTCCCTTTCCCTTCAAAGAATCAATAGTTTAGGTGATACCCAAAGGAATCCGGCCTTCTCCAGAGGTTCACTCCAATCTCAGGTGACCCACAGCCTTGGAGTGATCCAATGTTTCACTAGAAAGCTCAGTTTTTATAGCTTTGCATAGGGTGTATTTCTGGGTGACAATAGGTATCATGTCTTCATGTCCTCTCAAATGCTTCATACCATCTACACTTAAAAATACAACATTTAAAAGAGTGGTAATCCAACTCAAAAATTTCTTGTATTTTCCCAACATATTGTAGATTCCCTTCAATTATATTCTTATCTTTTGAGCTTGATCGATTGGATTGCTTGAATTCAACCATGATGCCACAAGTAAAGAATCGTCTCTTTACGTCTACACTTTCTACATGATAATGTCTCCCATATGCCCACATTGCTAGATATTTCCCCACTTGTGAAAGACCATTTATTTCAATGAAAACAAATATAATGGAGAATATTAAAATAGTTAATACTATCAAAATTGTAAGGAAACAACATTTTGTAAAATTCCAACTGTACCTTTCTTTCACATCCTCTAGACATGTTGATTTCATCTTTTGTTATGTTTGAATCTGCACCTGCATCTTCTATTTGATTTTGAATTTGTTCAGTAACCCATTCTAGTGTGCAATCTTTGTCCCATTCCCCAAGCAGATGAGTGGGAAGTGGAGTATTCCTTGGGTTTGATCTCTTAAATTGTCTCCTTGCTTTTAACACTTCTCTCTTTTTATCATACAGATCAATCCATTTGTTCATAAAGTCCATGTGGTACAAAATGAACTTGTCGAGTATAGAACTTTCGTCTACACCTATAACATGTCAACATGTTTATTTCAAACTCCAAATGTCATGCTATTAATTTGACAAATAAATTACAAAGTAAATTAATGATTGCAAGAAAAACAACCACAGTGATTGTGAATTTACTTACTAATTTGTACTTCAACACCATTAGATTGTGGTTTTTCTCCATCAATAATATTTGATGCTCATTCTTCATCCCATATGCATGGGACATCTTCAAAATCCTTACCAAGGAATTCACACACAAAGAAAAATGTTTCATTCAATACATACCCTTTAGTCATGTGACCCTTTGGATGTTCCTTTTGTCGGACATATCTTTTAAGATTTTTCATATACCTTTCAAAGAAAAACATCCACCTCATTGATACGACACCCTCCAATTCAATTTCATCAACTATGTCTATAAGTAAATGGACTTGTAGGTCCATGAAACTTGTAGGGAGCTCCTTCTCAAATACACATACAATTTCTGCAATTTCCTTCTTCCACTTTAGCACTTTAGATTCATGGATCTCCTTGGAGGTCACCCACCTAATATAAGAATAGTAAATTAGTATGAACATTTAGTCATAAATTAAAATTCAATATAATATCTCTATGTCTCTCACACGTGAACATTTCATATAACCACATACCTTGTAAATGTTAACAATTGACTTATGGCATTCCTTAAGTCAACTATAAGATAGGAATCTCCCCTAATTGTCAATGGCATGATATGCTATCAAACACATTTATGAAAAGGTCATTAGTAATTTTTTCTCACACAAAAAAATATCAAAATAAATTTAGTGCTTAATCAATGTTACCAGTAAATGTTAAATGTTGATATATAATACCTTCATTAAATTATGAAAATCATGTGATATATCCATCAACTGTTAAAGCTTTAGCCAATGATGACCCATAGCCAATAGGTGTCCTTATTGAACGAATGACATTTTTTAGTTGGTCTAGCTCTTTTTTTTTTCAAAATCCATGGAGCCTCTGCATATGTTTCATTTTCCCTATTTGGCCACAAATGTTTTCTATCAAATTTGGTATGCAAAAGAGCAATATTTCTCCTCAAAGACAAGGTGTCCTTCTCTTTTCCTGATATGTGTCGAAATATAGAATCTGGGACATTTTTGAAGATGTGCATAGGATCTAATAGGTGAGATATTAATAGATCCTTCCAGTAAGGGAGCTCACAAAATATGGATTTCCTTTTCATTCCTTCTGGCATATTAACTACAACTTGTTCTAGTTCTTCAATTGAATCACTTCGATCAAAAAAATCCTCCCAAGCTTTCAATTCAACATCTTCATACTTCTTAAGCTAATCACCTAGACCCATAATTATGGGAGGGCCTCTATTTTCAACTTTTCCATCAAATTGATTCCTCGGGGAATTTTGAAACCTCTGATCTAGAGGTAGAAAAACCATGTTTGTGTAAATAAATTTATGTAGATCTTTAGAATACCACCCTTGAAATTTTTCTACACATCTTGGACATGAAAATATCCCCTTTGTTTGAAGCCCTACAATTCAATAAGTAATGTTAATAACATAAAAAAAAAATAGTATAAAAATAAGTATGAAAATTGGGATGAAAATAAATTATGAGTGTAAATACGTAAATATTTTATCTTACTAGAACAAACACCAAGTCCTAGGAAATCATGAATAGTCCAACATAGCACACCATATAACATGAAGGACCTATTTGATGGAGGATGTGATATGTCATACATTCTTATGCCTTTCCATAGTAGTTGCATCTCATCAATAAGAGGTGCAAGATAAACATCCATGTTTTTAACTTGATGTTTTCTTGGAACAATGAGAGTCAGCATAAGGTCCTCCTTTCTAACACTCATCCATGGGGTAATATTGTATACTATCAATCCGACTGGCCAAACACTATAATTTGAGTTCAATAAAGAGAATAGGCACACTCCATCAATTGCAAGACCAAACTTGATACTACAGGGTTCATCTTTGAATTTTGTTGGCCATTTTTCCTCTATGTGTTTCATTGCTTTGGAGTTAGCCAAAATTCACATGAATCCATCTATACTTTTTTTCTTTGCATGCCAGTCCATCAATTGTGCCAGTGAATTGCAACAAAACATTCATTAAAGTCTAGGTATATAATTGGATGTGACGTAAAACCTTCTTTGGAACTATAGGACCTTGTACATCTGTATGATATCTCTTCTCTTTGCATACAGGTCATTCTACCTTGTTTTCATATTCATCTCTATATAAAATGCAATCACTTTTACATGAATGAATTTGCTTATATTCAATCCCCAACTCAACCAACAACAGACACACCTCTCTACAAGTTGATGGCAACACATTCTCTTCAGGGAATATTTTAGTTTTTAGTGCCTTGTAAGATTGCCATAGATTAAATCAATTGAATGTTTGACTTATGATGAACATGTTTGATATGTCAATCTATACTAGGACTATTTATATACAATACATGGTTTTAAAATCCCCTTAAAGAAATATAAATGAAGTTGATGAATGTTTACTAATTATGTACACTAATCGACAATGCAAAGTAAGAAATAGATTTCAACTCACTTCAGTAGGGTAGTGAATCCATTGTGTTACCAACCAAATAGTGACTTGAATTCTAATAATATTAATGTGCATGCCAGTTTTGAGGTTCTACTTGTACCCGATTTGAACATAGGTTTCTTCGCTGCTTGCTTGATGGAGTCTTTGATGTTGTTATCATCAACATTATGTTGGTGGTAATTACCCCTGCTATCATCATTACTTTCAACCATATCATCATTATTGTCATCATTGTTTCCATCCCCAAAGAAACCTATAAGCATTTCATTCAATCCTTCTTCATGCAATGCATTTTCACTATCATGATCATCATCATTAAGGCTAGGTGGCATGTCATTAGTGTATGCGACTCTCATTAGCTCTTCAAATTTCTCAGGTGGCAGTGTTCTCTTCAATCTTGCTCTTCTTGCCCTGGTATGGTTTAAAGGATGGTTCGGATCATCCCATCCAAATCTTAATAACCCAATTGGATCCTGGGTATTAGTATGTGTTTCATCAAAATCTTCTACCTATCAACAAATGCAAGCATTATTTAATTTTTGGAAACAATTGGATAAATCATAAATGTATCAATTTCAAAGAAATATAATCAAATATGGCTTAAAAAATAAAAATAAAAATTGTATGAACATATATACATCAATTGAATAATGGAACATTATTTTACAAACTACCTTTTTTATACAATAATTTAAATAAAACAAAATTTTGACAACATAGTTTATAAGACATCAATCCACACTCATTTATTATTATTTGGTTTTAATCAATTGTAGGAGGCATACTACTGACTAGAAGATCATCATATATATAATGTCTTTGTACAATCACTCGTTTGAATTATTTCTTTCCATGACATACTGAACATCCACAAACAACAATTTTCTCAAAGTATTCATCCCATGTACTATAGTCCTAACCTACCTCTACTTCAGTGCAATCATTTGTTGTGTTTGTAGTATCCATTGTGATATCCTCTTCAACCCACTATCATCTACATGATTTAATAGTTTTAGGTTCACGTCCATGTACATATCTTCTTCTTTTGCTAGTTGAATGCTTAGGCTCTGCATTTGCTCCAATCTCCATCTAAAATAATCAAGAACATGCATTAATTTATGTCAAGATTGGATAATACATTATAAATTTCAATAATACTATGAAAAAAGATGGACATATCACAAAAATCCATCAGATCATTTTTTCCTAAGTTAAGTCAAAATTTGAGTACTTGACGTCCCGCTTCATCCGTTGTGTCCTCATTTGATATGACATGATTTGTTGTCATGGCCTCGTCTTGCCCCTATAATACACAACATAGTAAATAATGTTTAGTACACCAATTATATCATTTCAACATGTATGCTATCCAACACAAAACCTCACTTTAGTCATATATTTGACATATTGATATCTCCTCTATGTTGTAGCATTTGTGAATTCATAAATTCCTTCCTCCTTTGGTTGAGGTTGCTTTCTCTTCTTACCTCTACTATATATGTAGATTCTGTTGTCTCATCTACTTCCACCCACTTTCCTCTCAGTTATTTAGTATTTCTATGCCATCCATGTCCTCTCTCCATGGCCTCTTATGTGAATAAAAATGCTGCCATAGAAGCTTTCACCGCACTGCCTCCGAGAAGGAAGAAGCAATTTGCGGGACCGCACAGTAAAAATTGCTCTACAACATCGAGCTGATGAAGGAGCCACATGACAATGGTGGTCACTACACTACCACATGCCAATGGTACAAGACTTGCAAGAATCATTGCAACACTGCCAGGAACAAAAGGAAGACTCAAGTACTTGCCGCTAGAGAAGCTTTCACGACACTACCACCAAGAATGATGAAGCACCCTGTGGGACTGTGGTAAAAACCACTCTACCACACTGAGCTGATGAAGGAGCCATGAGACAATAGTGGTCACAAAAACAAGGTAGGAGTTGGAATTATTTCCAACAGTCTAGATCCTGTGATACACAATAATGAAAATAGTCACTATACAACAATGATAGGCCCTGAATTAGGTGCACTTGGTGCCCCCTTATGCACCCCAAATAGATTACATTAATAGCCAAAATTTGACACTCAAGTTGGTGTTAACTAATGCCGACTACTAAATCAAAATCAAAAATTAAAAAATTTCTCGTGTGAAGGAAGAAATTAGACAACAAAAAAGGGAAAAATGTTGCGCGAAGGAAGAGAGCAGGGCACTACCAACAACTAATGAGATATCTGATTTAGTTTGCGACACCATAGGTAAGGTTACAATTTTTTTTCTTGGTTGAATTCATGATTGTTTCTCTTTGTATTGCATTTGAATTCATGATTTTTTACTGGTTCATGGCCTAACTTGTCCAGGAAAGCTCTAAATTGTCCCATCATCATAAATTGTAAAACCTTTGAGAAACCAACAAAAAAATTTACCTTACCCATTTGAGCTTTGGCTCAAAATATTATAGCACAAAGCCAGGATGCCTCTGTATTCTTTCCCTAACTTGGGTATAAATTGTAAAACCTTTGAGAAACCAACACAAAATTTTAACCTACCCATTTGAGCTTTGGCTCAAAATATTATAGTGAACTGCTTGGAAAATCTGGGAATTGGGTTGGTCACTACTGAGCAACTACTGAAAATAAATGCAGAAATCGCTTGGTTTTGCCCGGTCGTGCCATAGTCACCGATGCCATGAAAAATTCATACAATATTACATTATGAAAGAGTTTTCATGATGAGGTTATCAACATTAAGCAAACCCAACGAACATATTTTCCCACAATACCACAAACTGGACGAAAACATTCATACCTGACAGTGTGTACTTTGTTTGCATCCACAGTCTGGACGAAAATAATTTTCCCTAGGTCACCTCAAAATGTAAAGCATAGAATTAAGTGAGCATTGTTAGTAGACTCTAGCCACAATGAGGTAATTCATTGTCAATTTATAGATTTGTAAATGTTTCCATTGTTTCTTTGAATTTTACTTTTTAGTTTTTTATTTCTAAATTTAAAAGAAGAAATATAATTTATATATATATAGGGACATGAGACTGACAAAGATAAAGAGGAATTGTAGTTTTTAGTTTTTTAATTCTAAATTTAAAAGAAGAAATATAATTTAAAATGTGTGTGTGTGAAAAAGATAAAGAGGATTTGGCTTCCATATTGGGGGTAGAGGTAGTGAGAAAATTGGTTAATGTGGATTGGACAATGCTTGCCAGATACATAGAAAAATAATCTGGTAATGCCCCTCAAACATTACAAACAAATCAATTGTGTCAAAGGGAATCAATTGATTCCCCAACCAGTCCTAGATTGAACAAAAGATCCAAGAGGAAATTAGTGACAGTAAACTCTAAGAATGTGGAATAGGGAGCAAAGACTTCCAATGTCCCAGCCACTCCTAGGACAGAGACTTCTTCCACCATGCCATGTTATCAATCTTGCCTTGGTAGCTACAATGCAAAGATAAAATACGAGGTTGTTTCAGGGGAAGTTCGAATGACAGATGCTGGGAAAACATTTGTGAATAGGTTGAAGGAATCTTTCCTTCAACGGTTCAAAGACCATCTACATTTTGCATTCTCATAGATACCCATGCAACTGAAAAAAGAAGTTATCCATGACATGGAGACTGATTTTGGCACAGGTTGGTCTGTAAAGAAGATAAAGCTACAAATGTCTCAAAACTGCAAGAGATTTCGATGCAACCAAATAAAGGAGATCAAAAAAATCCCTCTTGAGCTAAGGCAACAAAGAAGGCCAATTGATGTAAGTGTGAAAGTATGGAAAGATATTGTAAAATAATATGAGAAGTTCGATGCATGGAGGAAGTCCGGTGAGGAGAGTACATAGGTATTTGAATTTTCTCATAAGATTATATCAAATTTATTAAATGATATTTAAATTTTATTTGTGCATAGTTAAATTGAATTAGTATATGTTTCAGGACAAAGCCTCCAAGGCTAGGCTTGAGAAACTTTTTGCCACGCATAGCAGTGGCCAAAAAGGTTTACATGCCTTGATTTGTACATTTTTAAGTATATTTAATATGTTAAATGATATATATTTTTTTATTTCCTTGGAAAAAGTAAATGATTGCATATTAATTAGTTTAACTAGTCCATGTGCCATGTTTTGACAAGAGGAGAAATATGGATGCCATCCAAAGCAATTTGAAAAGAATATACTACAAAACAAAAAGTGGAATGATTTTGTAATATGGATGGAGAACAAGGTATCAATAGTTGAGTTTCAATAACATAGTTGGATATTGTTGTGTTAATATGTCAATTTGAATCTCTTGTGTTGAGTTGTTTATTGATGTGTACGATGTGTAAATAGAGCTCAAATCGTATGATTACAAGATGACCATTTATGTGCATGAATAAATAGTAGAAGGATGTAGATGAACTCAATTCGTCTAAATTTATGCCTCTTGGTAGGAATTCCTCTTGAATCTCTAATACCAGGTGCCCGAGACTTCCCTATAGATTTTACCTTTTGTTGTCACCTTTCCTCTTCACTATCAGACTCATCTCCTTTTTCCTTATCTACATTTTTGGCTTCAAATTCTACTTCATCCCATGTCTTACCTTCCTCCTCTTTAGAATCTTCTTATTCTTCTTCTTCCTCCTCTGACTCCATAAGAGATTCATCTTTTGAACCTTCCTCATCTGATTTTGATTCCTCTTCTACATCAGAGGGTTTATATCCTTGATTTGACTCTTCTAAATTATCAGAATCAGAATCACTAGCTTCCATATTAAAAAATTCCCAACCACCATCTTCAATAAATTTATTTGGATCATCAGTAATACTCTTCAAAATATGCCACTAGTTCAAGTTCATTCTGCTTTCATAATACTTTATATCCATGGAGTTCAGCCATTCCTTGATTCCATCAAGCAAAGATTGAGGAATGGCATACATGTGGAGTACTTCTCGCTTGAAGTATTTGAAAACAATAGCCATATCAAATGCCTTTTTCCCAAGTCATACTCTCTCAAGGTTAACAATTCTCAATATCACTAATAGCGATTACTAAGAAAGGTAATTCTACCAACTCTACCAAATAGATTACCATAGGAACAATAAAAGTAGAGGCTTTGAAAGGAACTCCATGAAAACCAAGCTCTCTAAATGGTATATCAAACTCTAGTTCAAAATATTTTAGATGAGGCTACTCCCATAGCTCTCTTACTCGCTTGAAAAATCCTTGAAACTTTGACTTCTTAACATTCGAAAGATAAATGGAATGTCCTCAACACCCAGTAGAGCTATCCAAAAAAGATAACTAAAAACACAAACGTGCTCCCACACACAATGGCCTAATGGTTGGTTGTCATAGAAGTCAAACTATCGAAGTAACAACACTAATCTAGTTAACATATATGCATCATTTGCATTATTAGCTGAAATGTGTAACAAATGTTAATCAATACATTGAATTTTGAGATGTGTTGAAATAATGAAAAAAAAACATTTTTTGGGGAAAATATTAGTAGCATGGGGGAAGATAGAATTAACCCTAATAAAATCATTTATTGTTGTTCTTGATACACCATATGTAAGTTTTCCTTGGATGACAGTACTGAATTTCTATATGTTGTACCCCTTAAATGTCCTACATGTTACAAATATGGAATAACAATGCACAACTTCATATCGAGTCCAAAGGCCAAGGCATTATGAATAAGGGTAGCCAAACTTGATAAGGATGTAGTCATTATTACACGTATTGACAATCCAGAATAGTCATGTAAAGAAAATTGCTTGTGAAAACCATAATCAATCAAATTATGCACATTCAAATCTAAGTTTGAAAGCTTGCATTTTAGTCCATGCATCTAAGTCCTTGTTGAAGATTGAGGGTGTCAATAGCAAAGCTAGAATAGCTCTCCTTAAACCATAGCTAGTTTTAAAGTGCAGTATTTCCAAATTCAAATCCACTTCTTAGCTAAGGAAAGGAGGTAGGATTGTCAGGTGCTTCCTCAAACAGAGAAGGCCATATAAAACATTGAAATAGAAGATCCAATAAGTGAGATGACATAGTTGTAGACCATAGATAATCAAAATTCTTAAAATACATAGATGCTTGTGATACAAAAAAAAAGTGCTTACACATTGGCTAAATATATCCTCATCAAAATGACTAGAAAGAAATTTCAAATTTGTAAGTAAAACTTTGAAAGTCGAGAAAAATAGTCATAAAAATTGGAAGTAAACTCTGGTAGACATGTAGGTGAACTTAATTCATCTAACTTTATTCCTCTTAGCAGACATCAAGATCTCCCCTCCTAAAGTTTGGAACACATCCATTACCTCTACATAAATTGGACATCCTTGGTATTCTTGGTTCCCATGCCATGATATGGTTATGCAAATGAAAATGAAGCAAAGTAATCATATCCTTCTCTACTAGCTAAAAGAATGCATGTTTAATGTTTTGACACATGATATCAACTCTCTCTTCTACTCTCATGGTTGAATATCGAAATCCATTATGGTGGGCTTCCAAAGTTCCAATCATCTTTCATCCTCTTCCACCAAATGTTGGCCTAATCCACACATTTGCTAGCCTAATTAGCTTTGTTTTTGAAAGTTGAAGTTTCTTCTTTGACAATCAAGAAAAACAATCTTAAAAATTTGAAGTAAACTTTGGCAAACATGTAGGTGAACTTAATTCATCTAACTTTATGCCTCTTGAAAAACATCAGGATCTCCCCTCCTAAATTTTGGACCACATCCATTACCTCCACATAAAACTAGACATCCTTGGTTTTCTTGGTTCCCATGCCATGATATGGTTATGCAAATGAAAATGAAGCAAAGTAATCATCTACCTCTCTGTTGGCTAGAAGAATGCATGCTTATTTTTTTGATACATGATATCAACTCTCTCTTCTGCTCTCATGGTTGAATACTAAAATCCATTATGGTGGTCCTCCAAAGTTCCAATCATCTTTCATCCTCTTCCACCAAATGCTAGCCTGATCCACACATCTACCAGCCTAATTGGTTTTGTTTTTAAAAGTTGAAGTTTCTTTTGAGTCACTAGTGTAGCTCTCTCTGCCTTTTCAGACTCTTTCATTGCTACAGATCATCTCTAGGATTTAATCATTTGTACCACATGGTTGGTGTGCTTTGAATCCTTGCATCTAAAGGAAATTTCCTTAACATAATTACTGCTAGGGAATTTCAATGTTTCCATTATAGTTGGCATTAAAGCTAGTACCTGCAACATTGAAAATTATCCTTATATAAAAATTCCCTCCATCTTGTTGGCTTGTAACACTCTTGATGGTGGATACATGAAATCTGATTCTAATTCCTCTTCTACATTAGAGGGTTCATATCCTTGATCAGACTCTTTTGAATTATCAGAATCAGAATCATTAGCTTCCATATTCAAAAATTCCCAACCACTATCTTTAATATCCATGGAGTTCATCCATTCCTTGATGCCATCAAGTGAAGATTGAGGAATTGCATCAATGTGGAGTACATCCCGCTTGAAGTCTTTGAAAACAATAGCCATATCAAATTCCTTTTTCTAAAGTTCTACTCTCTCAAGGTTAACAATCTCAATCTCACTAATAGTGATTACTAATAAAGGTAATTCCACCAACTCTACCAAAAAAATTACCATAGGAACAATAAAAGCAAAGGATTTGAAAGGAACTCCATGAAAACCAAGCTCTCTAAATGGTATATCAAATTCTAGTTCAAAATATTTTAGATGAGGTTGCTCCCATAACTCTCTTACTCGCTTGACAAATCCTTGAAACTCTGTATTGATTTTTTTTTTCTTGTCCCTCTCTTGCTATTCTTCCTCAATTTCATTAGGATCACACATTGACCTTCTTTCCCCTCCTAAATTTTGGACCACATCCATTACCTCAACATAAAACTTGACATCCTTAGTCTTCTTGGTTCCCACACTGTGATATGGTTATACAAATGAAAATGAAGCAAATTAATCATCTCCTTCTCCACTTGCTAGAAGAATGCATGCATAATGTTTTGATACATGATATCAAATCTCTCTTCTTCTCTCATGGTTGAATACCAAAATCCATTATGGTGGGCCTTCAGAGTTCCTGTCATCTTTCTTCCTCTTCCACCAAATGTTGGCCTGATCCACAAGTCTGCCAGCCTAATTGGCTTTGTTTTTGAAAGTTGAAGTTTGTCCTGACTCACCAGTATTAGCTGTAACTTTTTTGAAATTTTATTATGGTATGTGCACTTTTATATGATGTAATATGATTTTGGTTTTGTCTCATATTTTGTAATATTAGATATATAATAGAAAAATAAATTATTGCATGAAATAAATAATAAATTTTCATTTTAAAAGTTTTTTTTTGCAAAACACGGGTCTTCCAGAAGATCAAGATGATCCTCAACATGATATGGATCCACAAAATATTGGTTCTACCACTACATATCACATGGCAGAGGATGATGATGACACAGATATGGAAGAAACTAAGGCCAAAGACAATGATGATGATGACGATGATGATGAAAAAATTGATGATCAGGATGGTGATGATGATGATGAGACAGTTGGTGATAGTAACCAATGACATTCATGATCATATAGACTACATCATGGATCATTGATGATATTTTGTTATGATGACTCTTTTCATGGTTGCTATCATATGTATAATTTTCATGTCCTACTGTACTATATTGTTGAGATGTATCATATTGACATGTATCATTTTCACTATATCATTTGGACATGTATCATATTGACTTGTATCAATTTGGGTTACATAATTTATCAATTTTATTTATATCATTTGTACATGTATCATTTTCACTTATGTCGACTGTTGGACATGTATCATTTTGACATGGTTTTGATGTACTGACATATTTGACTTTCACTTGTTTTAGTTATATATGATGATGATCTTATCAATATTGACCTGTCAATTTATATATATTAAAAGTGGTTGATGATTTTTGGATGGATATTCATTAAGTATGATGATTTTAATTTACTACTCAGGTTGGATGTCAAATTCAATAAAATTATAGATATTTGACTCACTTCTTTTAATTATAGATGATGATCATGTTACAATAATTATATTGTTATTTAATCATATGAGTTAAATAATTAAATTACTTACTCTATAATCATATGAGCTATTTAAGAGGCATGATATATTTAACTAATTAAATTCAAATAAAACATATTAAATTAATAAATGGAAGCAAAACAAGAAACATTTTTAGAAGCAAAAATGGAAGCAACAATGGAAGCCAAACTATAAGCAAACCAGATGAAATCTTGGAAGAAAAATTGGAAGCAAAACCAGAAGAAAACCTGGAAGCAAAACTGGAAGCAACTCTGGAAGCAAAAATGGAAGAAAATATGGAAGCAAAATTGGAAGCAAGCCTGGAAGTAAAATTGGAAGTAAAACTGGAAGCAAACCAGAAGCAAACTTGGAAGGAAATTTGGAAGCAAAATCGGAAACAAAATTGGAAGCAAAACCAGAAGAAAACTTGAAAGCAAAACCAAAAGCAAAACTAGAAGCAAAACTAGAAACAAAACTAGAAAGAAACTTCGAAGCAAAACCAGAACAAAAGTGGAAGCAAAACCAGAAGCAAAACTGGAAGGAAAACTGGAAGCAAAACTAGAAGCAAAACTAGAAGCAAAATTGGAAGCAAACTTGGAAGCAAAATTGGAAGCAAACTTGGAGGCAAAATTGGAAGCAAAATTGGACATCAAATTGGAAGCAAAACTAGAAGCAAAAATGGGAGTAGACATGGAAGCAAAACCAGAAGCCAAATTGGGCACCAATTTCAGTGCCATTTTTGTCGTTACTTTTCAGTGCTATTTTAGGTGCTAACAAAGGCGCTATGATTTTTTGGCACTAACTCCAACAGAAAAGTCAGTGCAAAATCTGATGCCGAACTGATCATGCCTATTTGTGCTGACTTTAACTCTAGCCAAATTGTTTAATTCATGCACTCAAAATACACTAAAATTTGGCACCAAAGTCTATGCTAATTACCTATTATGTTGTTGTGATGCAGATTAACAAGATAGTGGCAAGTGTTTTGATCTCATGCAATGAGACAACTTTTCCTAAATTTAGTCCAATTTAATAATAAGAATCAAACTAAAGATTAAATATCAACTCCTAAGTTTAGCTTAAGTGAACTAGAGTAAAAAAGCCTCTAATAATTAATTGATGATTAATTAATTATCAGATAATGACTTATTTACTCCAACATCCCCCTTAAGATCAACTTAGGAAGAAGCTAAAGAACTGATAAAGGAAACTAAATGAATGTAGAATAGGTCCCAGATATAAGGCTTGATGAGGTACCCATGAACAAGCAACTGAAATCTCTCATAACTAGAGAAAAGGAGAAAACCACATGGGAAAAATTCCTCTCCAAAAAGAGAGAAAAAGAAATGATTGTACTAGAGAAAGAAGGATAGAAGGACTCAATGTAACCCCCGCAAAGACTGCTTTTTTCATGCAAGTACGATAGATGTCCACTTGATAAGAGAGAGAAAAAAGGATATAAATCCCCCCATAAAGAAAGAGCTCTTATGTCAATGATGAACATCTGAAGACAAAATATGATCCACTGCCTGCAAAAGAAAATTGTCCCCTTAGGAAGAAATAGATCCACTGGTGATTCGAGAAGCCAATCCAAAAGAATGGGTGATTATGGAATCCAAATCTAGATTGTGTGCCTCTGAGAACTGCTCGTGTCTACATGTCAGAAACTAATGATGTCAATCCAGAATCCTATGAAGACTGATGTAGAACAAGTTGCAAAGGTGATGCAGATGGTGGGCCAACAATGTTGATGTGGCTATCAACAAAGAGGAGATGAATGTCCTCAAATTAATCCTCCAGATCTACAATATAGGACTCCACAAACAAGGATGACATGTCTATGAGATATGAATCCCAAGTAGCTATGTCTAGAAGATGTATGATGTCTTGCTACACTTAATCAATAAGATCCATGGATTTGGTGATGCCAAGTTGATCAGGAACAATAGAAGATGATGATGGGGTGCTAGCAAGAAGTTGAGTCCACATTTTGGGCAAAAAGTGGAAGTGTTTTCCCTGATTTTTAGAATTTGACACATTTGACCTTAAAATTTGAGCACTTAGAGATGAAATCTTCAAAAAAGTCTTTACTCATAAAATGTAGTACTCAGAGTCTAGTTTCCAAATATGTAATTTATTTCAATACCCATATGGTACAAATTGAGTTTCAATAGGCATTTCTAAAAACCATTGTTTAAAAGTCACTTTATTTTACCATACCATGCACGTGTACGCCATCCATATTTTGACCTAAATTATCATATTTTTCTAAATCCTTTTGGGAAAAGATTTTTAACTCACTAAAACATGTTTTTGATATTTTTTGTAATTTTTTATTGAATTTTTTTTGTTAATTTTTTATTAGCCATATTTGTCGTTTTGAAAAATCATCGTGTATGTCACGCATAAGATGACCTAAAATTATCCTTTTTTTTATTTTTTAAAATTGAAAAGAATTTTCTGAAGTACGTTCGTGAAAATGTTATGTTGATAAAAAGTTATTAAAATAGTAAAAAACCCTGATATTTCAAGTTTATGGACTAGTTTCATCATAAATTAATTGAAAAATAGAAAAAATAATCTAATTGTACAAAAAAATTACATATTTGGAATCTGCACTATCTCATCTATAATGGGTTTTAATTTTGTGGAAAAATTCTACAAAAAGGTCATTAGCCATATGTCCAAACTCAGTATTTTTCTTTGACATTGTTAGGACCATCAACTTGCAGGTCAAATCAAGATGAAGGCTTAGGTATGGATTCCCAATGCTTTTCCCGAACCAAAATACAAGCCAAAGACCTGACCACAAAGCAAATGGGATTTCAAATTTTTAGAAACGGGATCTTGTTTTGTAAATTGAGATCTTGTTTCTTAATATTAAATGCAATTACCATTGACAGGGAAATGGGATCCCACTTTATAAATGAGATCTCATTCCTTTGTTAAGGGTCCCTACATTTAATAATGGGGAATGAGATTCTGATTATGAAACATAATCTCGCTTGTAATAAATGGGATCCTGTTTGTTTTTAACCCTTTTTTTATAAATTTACTAGCAAATTTTACTGTGAAGTCTGCAACTTCACATGGTACGGCCGATTGTGACATATTAAGCTATTTTTCTTCAAATTTTGTCTTTAGAGGTGGTGAACTTGCATTTTGGATTGAGTTTTTCAAAGGAGGCATCATGTAAACTATTTTTTAAGTGGAATTGTGTTAGTTTTCTACTCTTTTGGAGGAACAAAAGGTCTTCAACTTGCAATATGGATTGATTTTTGAAAGGAGGCATGAAGAAAACAGTTTAAGTGGAATTGTGCTAGTTTTCAACTTGTTTTGAGGAACACAAGAGGAATAATTTTTTCCTTATAGGTCTTTAGCTTGCAATTTGGATTGAATTTTCTGAAGAATTTCACTATTGACATTCATTTGTGCTTGAGAATTTTATAATCATGGGTTCACGGGATCATAATAAGAGGAAAGATAGGAAGATATTGACTCCTGAAGAAATTCAAGCAAAGAGAGAGAAGGAGAAACAAATATAAAGAGAAAGAAGAATGAGAATTAAATCAATTAATGATGGTTGAGCATCCAATTCCATAACTATTGAAGATTAAAACATTGAGGAGACCATGGTTGTAGACGAAGCTAATTTGCAAGAAGTCAATTTGGAAAATAAGATAATTATATAAACACATCCTACTATGTCTTCAAATCCCTCTTTCAATGCTATGGAGAATGTTTCAATAGGCACAAATCCAAGTACGTCTTCAAATCCACATGTTAGTGAAATGGTAAATTTGTATATAGAAGTTTTACAAGATGTTGGACTTAATGATGTTGACATTGATAATATTCAGAGAGATGAAACTTTTCTAGAATTTGTTGAAAATGAAAAAGAAAAATCTTTTGTTGAAAATGAAAATGAGAGTGAAAAATATTTTGTTAAAACTGAAAATGAAAAATATTTTGTTGAAAATGAAAATGAGAATGATCTTTTTGTTGAAAATGAAAATGAAAACTATTTTGTTGATGAAAATGAAAATGAAAACCAAAGCCGTTTTGTTGATGAAAATGAAGATGAAAATGTAAATCATTTTGAAGTTGAAAATGAAAATGAAAATCTAGAATGTGATGTTGAATTTAATGAAAATATATTTTTTAAATTTGAAAGTAATGTTTTGGATAATCTTCTTGGTAAGATTTCTTGGAGGCAAATAAGAACACATGCGAATAGAATATACAAAAATTTCTTTTATTGTAAAAAAATTGCATTTCAATGCCAACTAATGATGTAATTGATGAGAATGCAAAACATGAGGAAACTAATGAAAAATTTAGGCTTTTTTGTTGAGCCAAAAAGAAAAGATCAATCATTAAAACATGCAATGTCTATTGTTTCTAGTGCCATTCAATCTATTGGGAAAAATAGTCGATTTAAAGATAAAAATGTAGCAAGAAGAGCTATAACAATTGCTATAGTTGATAAAGTAACTTTGAATAAAAAAATGGTAAGCAAAATTAGTGAAGTTTTAAAAATGCATCCTAAAACATTGCTAAGAGCAACAAAAAGAAGAGAAAGTATAGAAAATGATCCTATCAACCAATGTTGGAGTTTTAGTGGTTGACTTCCAAGGTTTGATATGAAATTGAATGTTGAAATTAAATCTTTAATAAAAAAAAATTAATAGTAGGGTATCATCTAATGCTAGAGATGTTTTAAAATTAAGGGTGGGGTCCAAAAATAGCGATCCTCACCCAAAACACCTATTAGATACAACACAAATTGAAGTTTATAGAAAATTTTGTGGTGATTTAGTGTTACATGGTAATATTAAAATAAGTCAAAGGTCTTTTGAAAAATGTAAAACCTAGTATGTAAAAATTAATAAGCAATGAATATCTTGTTGTTGTAAAACGCATGTTCAATTTTGTTATTTTTATGATTTTTTTGATATACATGTTGTACCTTGCATACTAACATGATTTTATAGGAACCTGGTATTAATATGACACTTGAAGTGATAAAGGAGTTTATATCAGGTTTGTTTTGTGAAAGATCTAATGGTAAATTGTTTTATTTAAGTTCTTGTATTTCTAGACAATGCATTAACTATGGAAATATTTCATTTTTAAGAATTTGGATGCATGAAAGTGTTGATAATGATTTTGGACAACAATTAATAAATGTTAAAATATTTAAGAATGTTCACTATTCTTTAAAAGATGGAAAAATAGGAAAGTGTTGTGATTTAGTTACAGAAAAAGTTAGTGTACATGCATTCATGAGTGAATTTACAAATAAGATTGTACCAAAATATGTCATGAATTCTCAACATGCTTGATGGATTGATGGCCAATTTTGCACATGTAGAAACACATTTCTAATTGGTAGTATACTTTTAGTTGTTGATTTTGCAAAAAAATATACTCTAGCTCTGCAAGAGGAAATTCAATCACAGTATTATAATTCAGTGCAAGTAGCTATGTTTTTCCATATTGTTTATAGAAATGCAGATGACAACACTAAGGATGATAGAAAAGTTTTGAGGGAGTATCATTTTTATTTGAGTGACAACCGGTTACACTCATTAGAGTTTTTTCAATACTGTTTCATTTTTGCAATGCTAATTTCATTTTTCTGGCTAAGGCAAAAACTTCCACATTTCGGGGTGAAGCCACAATAGTGGTTTACAATTGAAGTGAGGAAGGAAAACTCACAAAAAATGAATGCATGGCAAAAAAATTGACTTCAGGGGTTCATACGAACCTATTGGTTCGACCGAACCCATTAGGGGTTCACTAGAACCTAGGTTCGAGCAAACCCTCCTAATACTTTCCCACCAAAAAAGCCATAAAAACCCCTTATAGAAGGGGGGTTTGAATGAACCCTTGTTCGAGTGAACCCCTAGGGGTTCGCTTGAACCCTTAGGGGTTCATTCGAACCCCCTTTATTCGTCATCCCCTCCTTGAGACAAAAAAACTAAATTTTGGCACTTCAGAGCTCAGGTTGAGGATGAAAATGAAGGAATCTTCACAAACCCAACTTGATTCAAGTATTCCTCAGAACGAGCTATCCAATGAATATAATTTTAATATGTTTTGGTTTTATTATGTATTTGTTTTTTTAGTTTTATTAAACATAGGTTTTCTTAAAAAATGAAGGTCTCTGTTCTGCACATGTAGAAAAATAGTAGATTATCAAAAAGAATTAAAAAATATGAGTGCACTAGATATTAAAGTCCTTAATTCAACAAAAAAAATAAAATTGAATTTTGATATATACAAAAAAATTTATGAGTTATACAGTAGCACTATGTCTGAATTGTAATTGGTTTGATTTTGAAACTTGATTAAAGAAAAAATATTCAATAAAAAACTATCTAACTAAGTGGAAGCAGTAGATATCCGATTTACAAATCTAAATTCAAAAGAATTTGAATTTTATCCTTCATAGAAAAAAATTTATGCATTATACAGTGTGCGTCACTTTTTTAAAATGTTGTTTGTTGAAAAAAACTAGTTTTCATGGGAGGTGGAAAAAGAAGTGCAATCTGATTCCAAAAATTTTGAAAAAAATATTTTTAGAATCTATAGACAAAATGTGACGAGACTCTAGTTTTTATCATCTTCAAATTCTTCATGGTTTAGCTGCTATAGGTGCCCAAATGTGAAGATTTAGTTTAAAAAAATAATTTCAGTGTCTAGTTTGGCCAAAAATTGTAAACCACTATTGTGGGATCACCCTTCGTGGACTCAACTTTGTGCACTTACTCGATGTAGACCTATGATAAACTCAAGCTCCTCTAAAGTATCGTCATCAAAGGGTATACAATTTGCATCTGCAAGAGGGATGACCCAATTTCTATAGTAGGATCCTCTGAGTATGGAGAGATATGAGGGTCTCCACAGATCTCCCAAAGTTGTGTCTAAAGTATGTGGGGACATTCAATGTCTGATACAACATACATAGTGTCAAGATCAACACTAAAACATATAACCCCTACAATATGATATCTAATGATACCCCATGCTAATAAACTCCTTGGTGTATTTGGTGTACAAGTATGAGTCCATAAAAATAAGGAAAAATATCAAGCCACTTGAGATGTGTTAGGATGCCATGTCACCAAGACTTATAGTTATCCTTATCCAAGTTAATCATAGAAGGATGAACAAAAAACCAATGATACTCAAATGAAAAAATCATAGACTAATGATCTCAATACTGATAAAGTAGATCAAAATATCATCTCACACAAACAAATCCTATCTAGGTGCCAAGATGTCCAAGTAATTAAGCAAAGTGTGAAAACACAAAATAAAAAATAAAATGTGTCTGGGATAGATTCTAGAAAAAGTGTGTGAATAGATCTAAAGATCTCTAAAATAACTTTCTAATGCCGCTTGAACTATGAAAATTGAAGATATAGGCAAAAAGTTATGAGCTTGGAAGCACAAAATGAAGATCTGACATTGACTAAGTATAGTAGGAACCACTGGAAAAATCTAATAATGAGACCTGCACCACTGGAAAGTTCGTGGAACCAGCTTTCGGATGATATCTTGTTTGCTCGATTTTGACACCATATGCGTGTGATCCCACAATACTGGATTACAATTTTTGGCCAAGCTGGACATTGAACTAATTTTTTTAACTAAATCTTTACTTTTGGGCACCTATAGTGGCTAAACCGTGAGGAATTTGAAGACAATGCAAATTAGTGATTTGTGACATTTTGTCTATAGAATCTAAATATATTTTTTATAATTTTTTTGGAATTATATTGTACTTCTTTTTCCATCTCCTTTGAAAACTAGTTTTTAACAGTAAACACCATTTTTAAAGAGTGATGTTATTGGCTAACACATAACCTTTTTTCTATGAAGGATAAAATTCTAATTTTTTTGAATTTAGATTCATAACTATTATATCTAGTGCATGGAATTGGTTTGATAGCATTTCATTGAATATTTTTTCTTAATTAAGTTTCAAAGTCAAATCAATTTCAATTTAGACACGATTTACTAGCTAAAACAAAAAAAAATTGTACATGTATCAAAATTCAATTTTTTTTTTTACATCAAGGACATAAATATCTAGTGCACTGATATTTTTCAATTTTTTTTGATAATCTTCTATTTTTCCACATGTGTAGAACAAAGAGCTTGATTTTTGGTGAAAAATCAACATTCACAAGAAATAACAAATAAATATAATAATCAAATTAAATATATTTAAAATTATACTTTTTGGGAATCTTATAATAAGGACTACATACTTACAAAAAAAAAAATTAAAATAAATTCATTTGATCCCCCAAAAGGTAAATCAAAAGTGGTTTTTTATCAGCATTTTGATAGGTGTAAAGGATACTCTATTATAGGTATGGTTTAAAGCTAGTGGGGTTCTATCCAAGGGGGTTTGAGCAAACCCTCTTCAATTGGAATCCTTTATTTTTTTAAAATATGTTATTTTAGCAAAAATCAGAATGTCCCAAAAAGTGTAAACCACTATTGTGAGATCACCCATACCCAAGTTATGCCAAAAAGAAAAAAACTACTCCTTTAAAAGGAAATTCAAGATTAGAAGGGGGGCTTGAGACCTGTTCGTATGATGACATCACATTGAAGAAATGTTGAAATCATCAATCATTGGCTTAAATTTAACGAGCATATGGCTGTCACCGCAAAAAAAAATTCCCTTCACCAAGAAAAATTCAAGTTGTTAGGAAAGATGCAAAATTTTCAAAATATTTTGTTTTGTCCTCTACTTATATTAAAAGTTTCAAAAGTTTTTTTTTTTGCTTGTACTTAGGTTGGTCAGACATACACTTACTTTTTATTCTTTCCTAAAAATTTAGTACTACTACATTGAAATTTCAATTATCACCAAATAGATCTACTTTTTTCCAAAAAAGGACTAGTATCTTAGAAACTACATTCAATTTTCTACAAATTTTGTTCTTACATAATTTTCAAATTATGTTAATAACTTATTCATATTTTTATGTCAAGTTGCCTAACTATTTTTCTGAATTTTATTGCCACTTAAGGGTCTAGTCTGGACCCCCATGATCTTGCACTAACCCAGAAGTTGCTTAAGAAAAGAGTTGATGGATTTGTGGCCTAGTTATGTCCATTAGAAGTATCTCAATCTTATGCTCACACCCATCCAAATTTATAAGAAATAATTCAGCATCACTCAGTGGTTTTTGGAGATATTCCTAAAGGAATTCCTACTCAGAGGGATCATGATCATGCCATTCAACTAGTTCTAGGGAGCCAACCTCCCAACATCAAGCCTTATTGGTACCTGCATATACAAAAAGGTGAGATATAAAAGATTGTTGAGGAGATGTTAGAGGTAGGAATTATCAAACATAGCCAAAATGCTTACTCCTCACACATGTGGTGACGGTGTGGAAGAAGGATGAAACTTGGTGCATGTCTCTAGAATATAGAGTGTTCAACATGTACACCATTAAAGATAAGTTTCCTATTCCAATCATTGATGATTGGCTAGATGAATTGAATGGAGCTATGTATTTTACAAGGTTAGATCTTAGATTTGATTATCACCAAATTTTAATTAAGGAAGAAGATATTTGTAAGACAACATTTAGGACTCATGAGGGCCATTGTGAGATTTTGGTTATTCCATTTGGCCTTACCAATGCTCCATCTACATTTCAAATTTTGATGAATTCCATCTTAAAAAATTTCTTGAGGAAGTTTGTATTAGTGTTTTCGATGATATATTAACTTATAACAAGACATGGGAAGAACACTTGCAACATGTAGATCAAGTATTTCAAGTTCTCGAAGAGCATCAACTCTATGCTAAGTCATCCAAGTGTGATTTTGGTCTTAATGAGGTGGAGTACTTGGCACGTGTAATTTCACATGGAGTAATAGTGGATCATAACAAAATTAAGGCTACCATGAAATGGCCTATTCCTAAAACCATTAAGAAATTGAGGGGTTTCATGGGATTGACTGGATACTGTAGAATATTTATGAAGAATTATGGTCGTATAATAGCACTCCTCACAACTTTATTGAAGAAGGATTCTTTTCATTGGAATGAATCCGCTAATTTGGTATTTGAAATGTTAAAGGAGTCTATGTGCACAACTCCAGTGCTTTCCACTCTTGATTTCACAAAGGATTTTATTGTGGAATGTGATGATTTGGGAAATGGTATAGGAGCGATTCTCATGCAAGAAGGTCAGCCCATTTCTTTTGAGAGTCATCAATTAAAGGGTAAGAATCAACTCAAACCTATTTATGAGAAGGAAATGCTAGCTACTCTTCATGTAGTAAAACAATGAAGGCCTTCTCTAATGGGTAGACACTTCAAGATTAAGACAAATCATGATAGCCAAAAATAGTTTTTGGAACAAAGATTATCTTTCAAAGAACAACAAAAATGGGTTACTAAGATGCTAGGATATTATTTTGAGATTGTATCTAACAAAGGGAAGGAAAATGTTGTGGAAGATGCAATATTGAGGAAAGATGAGAAGGATGAAGCTCTATTGTGCACCCTTTCAATATTAAAATAAGACTGGGTAGAAGAATCCAAAGAAGAGTATAAAAATGATGTGGGTACTAGTAATCTCATTCAAAAAATACATAGTGATCCTAGTAGTTTAGATAAATTTTGTTGGAAGGGAGATACTCTATGGTATAAAGAGTGATTGTATCTTTGCAAAAAATCCCCCCTCAAATAAAATATTCTCACAGAGCTACATGAGTCTCCAGTGGGTGGTCATTTAACTTTTTTGAAAACATATCATTGGGTCAAGAAAGACTTCTTTTGGGAAGGGCTAAAAGGGGATGTTCAAAAATTTGTGGCAGAATTTTTTGTTTGTCAAGGAAATAAAGGGGAGACAATTAATACACCTAGTCTCTTACAACCCTTAGTTATTCCTAACTAGTATTGAGAAGAGGTCTCCATGGACTTAATCATAGGGCTTCCAAGATCTAATGGTAAGAATTCCATCATGGTATTAGTGGATCACCTCACTAAATATACATTTTATTGCATCATCACATCTTTTTATAGCAAGTACAGTGGCAAAATAATTTTTGGAGAATATTCAAAAGCTACATGGTATACCTAAGGAACTATTATTAGTGATTGTGATCCTATCTTTACTAGTAACTTTTGGATAGATTTATTTAAATGTTTGGGTACTTATTTGGCTCATATTTCTTCATAGCATCCGTAATTTGATGGGAAAATTGAGGTTGCTAATAAGGTATTTTGAAGGATATCTATGTTGTTTCACTTCATATAAATAATCTCAATGGATAGATTGTCTACGACTAGTAGAATGGTGGTATAACACTTCCTTCCATAGCTCATAAAAAATGTCTCCATTTATGGCATTGTATGGATATCATCCTCCTTCCATAACACCATCATTAAAGGTGTCACCAAGAGTTCATTCTATGGAGGACAACATGATTCATCAACAACAAGTAGTTTCAGGACTTAAAGAGAATTTGTCCATGGCACAAAACTGAATGAAGCAAGAGGCAAACTCACACCATAGTGAAAGAAGTTTTGATGTTGGGGATTGGGTTTTCTTGAGATTGCAACCTTACAAGAAAATTCCACTGAAACAACATTCAAAGAATAACAAGTTGTCACCAAAATAATATGACCCATATAAAATCATGTATAAGATAGGTAATGTTGCCTAGAAGATTGAATTTCCATCAACAACAAAGATACATCTAGTTTTTCATGTTTCTTGTTTTAAGAGGGTAATTGGGAATAATATCCCTACTTAGAAAATATTACCAGAGCTTGATGAAGAAGAATCATATTGGAACCAGAATGTATTCTTAAAAAATGCACAAGGAAGCTAAGGACTAGAACACTCACTCAGTATCTCATCCAATCGAAGAATTTACCAATAGAAGATGCTACATGGGAGGATGAGGAGTTCATTCATTTAAAGCATCCAAAATTGATAGTATTGAGTAAAATTCTTATCTAAAGAGGGGGAGCATGCTATACCCTTAATATTAGAGTAGATTGGGTTATGAATAGTTAGCTTGTGGCTATCTTAACTCCCAATTAAGTCATAGTATCATTATTATATTGTTATTTAGTTGTTTAGGTTGGCATAGGGATTATATAGGGTTATCTAAGTTTTCCTAGGTGATATCTTAGGCATAAATAGGTACATAGGAGGTTGTGAGTCTTATTTTATCATCATATTGTGAATTGTTTTCTCACTGGAGATATTTGGAGTTTTCACCCCTCGAAGTAGCTTATTATTCTTAGTTATTATCAGGTATTTACTACATATTTTCTATCATATTCTTCTATTGTGCAAGTTATTTCATTACACCTTAGGTATTGAGGATAAGAGAGAGGAAGTGGTTGTGGGTTAGGTCTAAGAGATAAGAGGTTGAGAAAAGTATAAATTATTTAAATTTATCTCTTTACTTTTACTTTTTGTTAGGCTACAAGGTGGAATTAGTTATTCTATTTATGTCGAGATTGCATATATATTTGTTTATCACAAGTGAATGAAATTATAGTGTTTTCACAAAATAAATGAGATACATATTTGATTCAAAAAGAGGGATTCGACATAAGTACACGTTGGAGGATAATATATAAGGTAAATGGGAAATAACTTTCCTCATGGGTACCCATTAATAGGGTCTCATACATCAAATTAGTGTCTTACATGACAATGATAAGAAAAAAATATTTACATTTTAAAACCATTTTCAATAACTTTTCTAAACAGTTAATAAATACTTTATTCAAAATACTGCAACATGATAACATTTAATAGAAACATGTTGCTGCCTATCATGGTCTCAAGTTGGCTCAAACCAAAGGTTATAGGAAAGTTTGGTTGGAAGGGAACTCTTTGAATATCATTAATAACTTGAAAAAATGTGTTCCCCCTTCTTGGACTATTGATTCTTTGATAAGGAATTCCATTTAGATTTTGAAGTCTTTTGAGGAATGTTATATATCGCATATTTTAATAGAAGGTAATGGGTTAGCAGACATATTCGTTAACATTGGTGTTAGAGAGCCTAGGGAATGGGATCTGAATGATCCTCTTCCTATAGAGGTAATTGCGACTATTAACCATGATGGAAAATTTTCATTTGATTATCTTCTCATTATGGTTGGCAACATGCATGTATTCCTTCACATGGCTAGTGATTATGTGAAAGAAAGGTAAGCAAGATTCAAATCAAGTGAATGGTATAGGGGTTGAGTGTTGTAGGGAACGAAACTCTAAGTTCTTTATTTGGCCCTATCCCATCTCTAGTTTTACACAAATTTTGGGTGGTTTTATCATTATTTTCTAGGGCTTGCTTTGCATTGTCTTTGAAACCTTCAAGTTGTTACAGTCTATGAATTGTGAAGATATGGGTGGAGATAGAAATCAAGCTAAACCTTCTTCTTGTGAAGCTGCTAAGAAGAAGGAGGAGGTGTGGCAAGTTTTGGAGAAAGGTGGGATTACCCCTTACCTGGAGAAACTTCATGGCAATAATCCTCAGACAACTACACTTTTTGCTAAAGGGTGGAATGATAAGGCATTGAAGCTTTATGGGACAAAATTTGATGTCACTGAGGAATTTAATTATAGCTTGTATCATTGGTTTGGCTATGGACGAAATGAAAGTTTTTAGGGATAAAAATGAATTGCAAAATGCAATGAAAATCTTCTTCAAGGATGATGAAAAGAAGGATTTGAGGCCTGCGAGGAGTGGAGGATATTAGAGAAGTTCTTTTAAGACTTTATGGGATAAGTTGCAGAAGAGCTAATGCATTTCATGACTCTAGAAGGTTGTTTTTTAGTGGTTAATGCCTACCACTTCATCTTGCTTAATCACTTCTGACATAAGAAGAGAATCTCCTTTCCGTATTATCTTTTCATGTCTCTTGATGTTGGTCTTAAGGATCACAAGAAGAACCCTAAAGACCTGTCTTGCATGTGGGCTTCATTCTCCTTATCTCCAATTACGCAAAGAATTTTGAGGTTGCAAAGCCTTTTATCACTCCAAAGGGTAAATAGGTCAAACCTATTGAGGAGTATGAGATTGCTTCTGAAGAGGAACCAACCAATAAAAAAGTTAAGAAAAGGAAATTGATTTTGGATAAAGGGACAAAGTCAGAGGAGGACGTGGATTTTGCTCCTGATTCCCTTGCTTCGTTGGAGATGGGTCCACATTCACCTACTATGGGAAAGTTGAAAAAAGCGGGTTCAGGGGTTAATGAAGATTATTTGACCTGTAGTGATGAGGTGGTTGTTGTTGTGTCAAGTAGGGGTACGAAGGGGAAGAATGATTTGTATGGTGAGACATCTTCACCTCCCCCTTTTGCTAAGCAAAAGGAGTTAGAGGAGGGAAGCAGGAAGAAAAGGGTTTTGAAGACTACAAGCCAAATTCTGGAAGACTTTCCTCTCATTATAGTGGGCCGCCTCTATGTTGATGATTCCCCAAGTGTTAAGCTGGTTGACCAGCTGAAAGGTAAGTCTTGGGTTGTTGATGTTGTTGTGGAGACCTAGAATGTGGAATTAGAGAGGCTTAAGAAGAGGAAGGTTGTGGCAGACGAGATTGTGAGATCCATTCAAAAAATCAAGACTCCGGTTTTTGTTGGAAAAAGGTAAGGTCTCCCCTACTGGCTAGAATAGGGTTAGTTCCTCTGAGGAGGAAGATGCTTTGGGGAAAGTGATTTTTAACATTGATAGAGAGGATTTTTTTGATGTGCTTGGAACAGCTCGTGAGGGTTCTATTGTCTTGTTCAAACTTTTTAAATGGCATTTTCATGAACTCAATAAAATGAATGTCAAAGTTGGGGGGTGGTGAGTAAGGCTAAGGGGTCCTCTGTCCAAAAACCGGATTGATAAGTTGTTTGATTCTTTAAAAACTGTGGTTGATACTATTGTGGAGGAAACTCTCAAAATGAAACAAAATCTTGAAGGCAGAATCCTCAACCTTGAGCATCAAATGGTGAAAATTTGGGATACAGTCATGAGAGGTGGGGAAGAGCATAAATCTATTGGTAAATTTGAGTCTATTGTTGTGACTTCTCCTATGATTAGTGCTAAAAATCATAAAGATAGTGCTCATGTTGATGATGTTGGTGTTGCTGGTCAGTTGATGGAGGAGGAGGGTGCTGTTGGGAAAGGTGGGGAAAAAGGTATTGTTTTGATTACTGAGGTAAATACAAAGGGTCTTGGTGCCAGGACTAGGAACAAAATTAAAGCTCAAGTTGGATCTGGGAAAGTTAGTTTTGTTGTTGGGGATGATGCTCATAAGGATATGGTAAGAGATGTGGAGGCAACATATATTTTTGAAAAGCATGTAGTGCTGCTGGTGGGGTTCTCCTTTTTGGATAGTTTTTTGCTAATGAATCCTATCATTGGGTTGTTTTTTGGCTTAATATTAGTATCTTTATATTTACTCTTTGTACAAGTATTAACTTGTTTTCTTGATCCAAACATCTACATGAAGTCAATATTGACCACATATTCACATCAAATAGTTACCCTTAAATTTTTTAATTATACTTTGTAGTCAAGGCCACTTTGCTTTTTGTGCTAGTTTTCATTTTCACAACTTTACTTTTTTTGTGAGTGACAACTGACAACTGGCAATAGATAAGAAAATTATTACGATGAGAATCTTCTTGTCTACCATTGAAATCCATCTCAAGAAAAAACATGTAATTGAAGATTCTTCTTGTCTGCCATTTCGATTTGTACTTAATTGAAATCCAGATTTGATTGTTTTTTAGTCTAGCCAATTACGCGTCTCTATGTGCACAGATTTCTCATACGGGTGATGTTGATCACTTCAGTTTTTTTCTCAAATTAAATTATATGAATAGATAAATTATTTATGAAATTTTATATATATATTTGTATAAAGGGTTGGGTTAATTTAATAATATGTTTATATATAAACATAGTAATTTGGAACATTAAATAAATAAATTTTAGTTAATGAAATAATTTGTTTTTGAAATATTATTAAAATGAAAATTGTAATAATGCATTTAACAAGAGAAAAAAAAAGTTCATTTAGTCATTATTTCCATTCAAGTTGCATTTGCTACATTTACAATAAGTTTCATTACATGTATGTCAAGTGTGGAAGTTTAGTAGACACCCTTAAATTATAACTTCACATTTGCTAGTATAATATATGTCATTAAACTCCTTCACTTTCATTTGTTATGATAGTGTTATTTTAATTACTCCTCCTTTTATAATACTTTCTTTTTTTGTTAATATAATGTATCATGTCAATTAATATGTTGATTAAATTATATTTATATATTATTATACTAATTAAATATAATACAATATAAATACAATATAATTATACTTCTATTAATTATTATAATCAATCATATAATATTAACATGCTAATTATATTATTAATCATTGTTATAATGTAGATTAATAAATTATACATAATTTGTGATTTAAATTTTAGAGGGATGAATGTATAATTTGTGCATCAAAATTTTTATTCCAATGCACCTTTGGGATGCATAGTTAGTTTTTCCTTAACAAAAGTAAAATGTTGAGATAATTATTTTGAAATATCAAGATTAATAAATGTAATAATTCAATCTCAAACTTTATTACCTATTCTTAATAAAACATTGAAACCATGTTTAAAGACTAGTCTAGATTTTGGCATTGATAGTTGGTGATATTGGATAGCCAATTGATTGTTTAGATTCTATCTAACAAATATAGTGTTGGCATGAGTTGAATTCATTTAAGAATATTCCATTTGTAGATTAGACACACTATTTAGGATGCACTAATCAAAGTGGGTCCAAAGCATACAGGAAAAAGGGCATGTGCATGCAATTTTTATTAATAATCTTAGCTAGTATAATGAGATTGAAGATTTATATGTATTTTAAAATATAAAAAATAAATAAACAAAAGAAAATGAAAAAAGTACAAAATAAGAGAGAATATAATTTGATAGATGCTACAAGATAGAGTCTTGATGAAAAAGATGGAATGTGCTTTGCTAGGGTTTTGTCCTTTGTCTACATAACTTTCCTTCCCTTGTGGTTTTTCCTTTTTTCATACCACATTTATTACAAGATTTTTAAGGGCCTCTCTTTATATGGCCTCAATCAGTTTTAACCTAGAAGTTCTTGCTAGTGTTGATGGTTTGGTGACTCTAAATCATGACTCCTCTTAACAAGAATCCTGAGAAATTTGTGTCATAAGTATTCTATGAGGCATGTCTATTGAAACTCCAACATATGTCATTCTACCCGTCCCTGAATTTGATAGTGCATGTAAATGGTTAGGAACCATACTATTATTAGTTACTTTGTGGGGAGAACTTTGATTGAAAGCATGCTAAGGGAATGGATTGTCAAATATTGGGCCCCACATGGGGTGTGCCTAGAGATGTTCAAAACCTCAGTAAGGGGTTTCTTCTTTTTGTAAATTCCTAAGGCCAATCATGCCTAGGCCAATCTTAAGCATGGCACATGGTATGTTCGGTCATATTTCTTTGTTTTTCAACCATGGGCCTAAAAATTTTCCATCTTAAATGATAAAAAAACTTTGTGTACGTATATGGCTTAAATTTCTTGGTCTCCCCTTTCCTTGTTAGAATTTTTTGCATGTTATTGCCTCCTCTCCAGGGAAGGTTGTTTGCATTGAAATCATATTATTTTTATCAAGCCCACCCATAAAAATGGGTTTGCATTGAGGTGAATTGGTCTAAAGAATTGAAAGAGTTGATAAACATCCAAATTGGCAATCTACATCACTCTCAACTAGTGTTGTATTTAAATTTATCTAACAATTGCTTTATATGTCAGTCTTCTAAGCACAAAATTAAGGATTTCCCTTTGGTGACACCTAGGATTAAGTATCCACTATAGGTTCTTGAGCCTCATGACTTTGAGACTACCACCTCAAAAGTTGAAGATAAATGGAAAATAATGACTCATTGAAGAGGAAAATCCCCCTTTTGTTGGTGGTACACAAAATAAATCTCAAGATTCTTTGACTACTATTCAAGCACAACCTACTATTCCAACCCCATTTTAGAAGGGGAAGGAAGTTATGGTCACTTCAACTAACCTTCCTTCTCATCCAAATTATTCTTAGATTCCTCAGCTAGCAACATTGTACTTGATAACACCTTTTCAAATTTTTCATGGTGTCATGTTGTTACCATTCAAATCTTGAGTTTGATGATCATATCTCTAAGCTAGGAATTTTAAAATTTTATTTGTTAGGTCTCACCATAGGGTTAAACCCCTCTTTAAATCCTTAGAACATTAAACCCTTTTCTTTATTTCTATTTGGTTGTTGACCTAGTTGTGCCTGTTCCTGATTATTCAAGTCATGTCTTTTGTCATTGACTTCTTTCGTAAACCAGCCTCATTGCCTAACTAAACCGATCATTATTCTGTTTGAAATATTTACCTATGCCTAATTTTATGTGAGCTTGAAATATTAAAATTTTGTGCTATGTATAAGTCATAGGTTTGCAATAATATAAGTTTAATTTTTCATCGACTTAGTGAAGTCCCCTTCTTAAGTTGCATTTAGCTGCACATGTGTTCAAAACCTTTAAGTCATGATTGATAGGTCCCATAGTTTACACTCTATTGGCTCCTCACCAGCCTACACCATTAAAATAATTAGCTTAAAGGTTGTGTGAGGCAACAGGCATGTGCCGCGTGTCCATACTGGTGATGGGTCATACAAGCTTCAAACGTAGTGGTGATCAAAGGCCTAAAGATCCAATGACTCCTATGAAATATGTTGGTTGAATCCTGACCATTCCCTACTAGCTTGAAGGGGACCCATATGAAGATTTAGATTCCTTGCAGGGCAGCGGGTGGCTACCACATGGCACAATCCACAATGTTCAAAGGATTATTACAACAAGGAAATATTTCATTGAAATATTTTTGGTGTCTACAGAGGATTAAAGGGTGAGAAGTTACTAAAGTAATTTTTAGCGCATGTGGTCATAAGGTATTATGATGGAGGGAAAACTCACATAACCCTCACACAAAATAATTCAACACTACCAACAACAAACAAGATGTAAAAGTTTACAACATAATTATTCTTCTTTATTTAACCTGCAACAAAGTTTCTCAACTTTAATAAAATCTGATTACACAGTTTTTTTAGCCATTCAAGCTGAAATAAATCAATACAAAATAGATTATAATCTGATATGAAACATCAAATAACCTCACTACAATTCTTCTTCTTCAAATCATCTCCTTGCACTGTGAAACTAGCTCCCCAATCTGCAATCTTCAATCACCAACTTGCTAATCTTCAACCATGAATTTCATAATCCATTTGCTACTGCAACACACACTTTCTCAAACCTACAAAATCATAGCTTCTATCTTCTCTCCTCAAAAATCTACACTTGGGAAGCACCACCTTCAATTTGGTAGGAACAACCACCAAAAATGACCAAAATGAAGCATATAAATTAACTCTTTCAAACATTTCTTGTAACTCCAATTTTTCTATGCTTGCAAATGGAAGATATGATTCAAAAATGAATTAAAAATCATTAAATGTTGAAAAGGAATCTTTTTGTAACCTTCATCCATGATTGGCCAATAAAAAGCAGCCTCTTCCTCATAAATAGGAGCCCCAGAATAGAAAAATCCAAACCACTTGCTCTTGGGCGTCCAAATTCTTCATGCAAAAGTTTAGAAACAATAAATTAGCTGTTATAATTTGTAACTCCCAAAATCCCGTGCCCAAGAAGTCATATATGAATATTTTTGCCTTTTTGAACTTCAAAAACTTAAAATTTACCTCATAAACTATCTCCAACACCACAATTTTGCAACAATAAAATAAGGCCACTTATTTTAATTCTATATTTTGGCCTTAATGTCACATTTATTTCTCACACAAAATTATTAAAATCAAAATTTAAATCACTTCTTTTTTTGGTTGATGTTGATCACAGTTTCACCTATGATGCTCATGCATCAGACACCCCAGGTAGAAAGAAATGTTTCATGAGTTGTAGTCATAAACATTTGTAGAACTTGTGCTTGTTTTGGATCTACCTAATTTATTTATCTATTAGAGTCTTCTCCAAGCTTACAACTTTATACCCTTTCATCTTTACTCCTCTACCTTTCATGTATTTCACAACTTTTAATCTAACCTTCGACCAATATACTCCAACAGAATTAACAATCAAACAATATATACCTCCACCTTCAACAAAATAAATTCGCTTCATTACCTCTATTTATTTTTTACCTTTCTCCTCTCCTTCCACCATGTCTCCTCCATTTTCAACACCTTCACATAATTCACTGCAATCTGATTTGTTTCACTCAAAACAATATTAGTACCATTGTCAAGAGACTCAATTTCCACTTTCCCTAAAAAGGAATCATATTCACAAATCAAAACATCTTTATCTCCACTTTTCTCTAACAAAGATTTATTAGAAAACTCTTCATTTACCCTTCACTTTACACTCTTCAAATTCAACTTTATCAACTTGATCTACTGCTATAATAAATTCTTCATCAAAGCAAACATCAAATTTTGATTTTACCTCACCTCCTGCTACAACCTTTTTTTGACTTGAGATTAACTCATCCCACTCTCTTTCAATTGCTTCCATTCGCATCAATAAATAATCCCCTTCACTTTCTTCTATTTCCTTTAAAGGAAACTCTTCTACTGCAATTTCATTATAATCACATTTATCTTCATAAAAATATTTATCAAAAATAAATTTTACCTAAGTTGTATCATCCACTGTCGCAACTTTTTCTTCCCTTCCAATAATTTGATCCCATTCTCTTTCAATCTAAAGGAGTAAATTATCCTTTTCAACTTCATAGGTGTTCTTTAAAGAACTCTCTTCTACTAATGCAATCACTGTAGTCTCATCCTTCATGTCTTCCAAAAGACATCCTTTAGCTTCAAGTTCCTCAAACTTTTTGAAGTCATCCTCTTCCTCTTCCTCGATGTCACATGCATGACACTCTACTGCATCATCTTTCTTTCCTGCATTCAAATTATCATTAGAATGATAAATAAAATTATCATCACCTCTTTTCTAATGAAGTGATTTTATCCTTTCCCACTCTTTTTCCAATTCTTTCACTTTTTTCTTCAACTCCCTAAATTCTCTCACTTTGTCCTTCCTAAGTCTCTCTTTAATTTTCTCAAGTTTAGGAATCCACAAAAACTGTCTAATGAAAAAACTACTTTTCCTCTTCCTCTTTTCCATTTCATGGCCTCTCAAATCCTCAACAACACAACTTTTCAAAACCTTTAGGTTCTTCACATGTAAACTGCCTCACATTCGATGACCTATTTACAAAATCTCCACTCTTAGGTCTTGGGTCAAACTACCTCACATTCAATGCTCTACATGCACACTCAGAAACACCCGCTCTGATACCACTGATGGAGGGAAAACTCACATAACCTTCACAGAAAATCATTCAACACTACCAACAACAAACAAGGTGTAAAAGTTTGCAACATAATTATTCTTCTTTATTTAACTTGCAACAAAGTTTCTCAACTTTAATAAAATTTGATTACACAATTTTTGCAACCATTCAAGATGAAATAAATCAATAGAAAAAAAATTATAATCTAATATGAAACATCAAATAACCTCACTACAATTCTTCTTCTTCAAATCATCTCCCTGCACTGCAAAACTAGCTCCCCAATTTGTAATCTTCAATCACCAACTTGTTGATCTTCAACCATGGATTTCATAATCCATTTTCTACTACAACACACACTCTCTCTATCCTAAAAAATCATGGCTTCTATCTTCTCTCCTAAAAAATCCATGCCTAGGAAGCACCACCTTCAATTTGGCAGGAACAACCACCAAAAATGACCAAAATGAAGCATATAAATCAACTCTTTCAAACCTTTCTTGTAACTCTCAATTTGCTATGCCCACAAATGGAAGATATGATTAAAAAATGAATTAGAAATCATTAAATGTTGAAAAGGCATCTTTTTGTAACCTTCATCCATGTTTGGCCAAGAAAAATCAACCACTTCCTCATAAATAGGAGCCCTAGTATAGAAAAATCCAAACCACTTGCTCTTGGGCATCCAGATTCTTCATGAAATTTTTTAGAAACAATAAATTAGCTATTATAATTTGTAACTCCCAAAATCCCATGCCCAAGAAATCATATATGAATATTTGTAGTACCCCTCCATTTTGCTTATGTTTTCTGTTAGCATGCTTACACTTTCATAGACTTTGGTACTTTGTTTTGATGTACTGATCGCTGACATTATAGCGATGGTGGATTTATTTTGTGATATGATGATACCTTGTATGGTGGTAATTATTTTGACATGCTTTATGTTAGCATAGATGTTTACTTCAGATGTTATTGCTATCTATATGCTTATGGTAGATTAGTTGATGTTATTCTGTCAGTTTGATGTGATGTGTATTGGTGTGGAGAATGGAGTTGCATCACTCGCTTGCGAGTGCCCTGTGATTTCTATGATTTTCTCCGCACGGTGTGTTTGATTAATGGATTATATGTATGTATGTTATTTGTTTGATTACAGGATTGCAGGTACATGACACTAACTCCACCTGGTTACTCAGGTCTGAGCGTGTCAAGACTCAATGAAAATGTTGATTGGGAGGTAGTAACAAAGTTTTTCCTAGTCTAGTCTCAAACCCAGTCATAGTATGTCGTCAGTTTAAGTCTGGTGTCATTGGTGGTCTTGTTTGTGTCTGATTTGATTATTTATTTTTGAAGGGCAAATTTTGTTAATTTAATATAAGATTAATGTTCTTTTAATTTGATGTTTATTTAAATTAATTTTAAATGTTGTAAATAAAAGCTTTATATTCTATTTAATTAATTAAATTAGTTTATTTGGTTAAGTAATTTAATCATTAAGATTGAAATTATTTAATTAAATTAATTAATTAATTAAATTAAAGTTACTTTATTTGTGAGAATAGATTAAATATAAATTAATTGCTTTGTGGGGAATGAAATTTTAAATATGTAATAAATTAAAAAAGAAATTAGATTTTTGAATTTTTAATTCTTTAAAATGAATTAAATTCTTGATAAGTGAGAAAAAGAAGTTTTATCCATGAGTTTGTTGAAGATATTTTCTTCTTGCCATGTGTGTTAGTTAAATTTATTGCAATTTCTTGTTGGGGATTCTCTCAGGAAGATATTGTGAGATTTGGGGAAAACAAGAAATCACTTCATGGGAAATGAAAAGAACAAAGTTCTGCTAAAATTTTTGGAAATTGTGTTTGTTTGTGATTTTCATTGGGAATTGCTTAATGCTTCTAGAAGAACTTTTGGGATTGCTTTTGGATAGAGATTTGTATTTTTCTGTAAAGTGGTGATTTGTAAGGCTTTGGAAGATTGCATGCTATAGGCACACTAAGCCTTTTCTTCTTCAGTCAAGTTCTTCAAGCTACAGGAATACAGGATATTTATTTAAAAAGTATAATATATTGATGAATGTGAAATTGAAGTTATATGTTTGTTCATTTTTTTTTAATTTTCAAATTGATTGAAAAATGAATTATCTTATAATTGATTAATTTTATGTTTAAAGTTATTGATTTGAATGGATTTAGTAAATCCTAAAATTAGATGTTTATTATCCATGATTTTCTTTAAATTGTATTTTCTCTTTTATTGGGAAAATTGGGAATGTGTTAGAAGTACAAGTCTTCCAGATAAGTTTGTTTTATTGTGGGAGTTGTAATTGTTTAAATACAATCCTTGAGTTGACTAGGGTAGTGCACATGGGTTAGCATGATGTTTAGACACCTAGTTTAATGAACAAAGATTTGATGTCTGCTATGAAATGTACGGTATTATATGTTGATTCTTGTGCACCTTGCCTACCTTAGTGAACTTAGATTCCTTTTGGTTATTTCTAGGGGAGTGGCTCTCTGTGAGGGCCGGCACACAAAGTGGTGTCTAGGTAACTCATGTAGAGTTAGTAAATCAATGAAAAATAAATCAACATTTTATGGGGTCTAAAATATTTAACTGGATTAATTAAGCCTCACTTATAGACTCAAGGGCTAGTTTAGTCTTAAGAATAAGTTGAGAAGGCCTAGAATGGCAAAGTCGATATCTTGTTAATTTAAAAGATATTCGATACCGCAACAGGTTGCATGTGGGGCCCGGTTTCGTAAGAGGTTATCAGGGTAACCCAAGTTTGGGGGTCGGAACCTAGGAAGAAACACCAGGGTAACCTATGAATCATTGTGATGACACTCCACCTAAAATAACAGTAACCTTGCGAACTAGCATATTTGATTATCCCGATTCTGGAAGCAATGTAACCATTAAGTTAAGTTTGTACTTGTATAGTTGTCTATGGTTTTGCTTGTGTCTAGGATTTGTAGGTTATGTCTAGGGAACCTTATTACTATCTCCTAGCATAGGGGGTGGACCTACGGGTACCACATGGTTGGGTGGAACATGCACCTTACTCTGTTGGGTCCCCAGTTCCTATTCGTGGCAACGAGTGCTTCTTGGATGGAGAGCTCACGTGTGGATTTATGTACTTTCATATTTGAAACAATGGAAAAATTGTATTTGTGAAACACTCCTCAATTGTTAATGAGGAGAATATTTGTAACTTGTAATTGTAAACTGTTATTTGATCTATCTCATTTGGAAAATGAGTATTGTAATGTTATTTCAAATGCAATGTAAGAATCTTATTTGTACTTTATACCTTCATTGATGAAATTCAAATGTTATACAATGTATGTTTTTAAGTTTATGTTAAATAAATACATGCAATGTTAAATACTATTGCCGTCTATGGGAATTTTCAGATAGTGTGTCATCATGTTACTTAGGGAATGTTTGCAATTAGTTAAGTAAATGATTACACTAAAAAAAAAGATTATTAAACTTTCGTAGACAATGCATCATTCCTTAGGTTACAAGATGGGGCATTACAATATTTTTTGCCTTTTTGAACTTCAAAAACTCAAATTTTGCCTCCTAAACTATCTCCAATACCACAATTTTTGCAACAATAAAATAAGGCCACTTATTTTAATTCTATTTTTTGGCCTTAATGTCACATTTATTTCTCAAACAAAATTATTAAAATCAAATTTTAAATCACTCCTTTTTTTGGTTGATGTTGATTGTAGTTTCACCTAGGATGCTCCTGCATCATATTGAGATGTTTAATCTCAGTTGTTCATTAGTAAAAGAGGTTAAGCACATGGGCGCACTATTGGAAACTTAAAGGGTGTGCATGCTAAGGTGTACTCACTTAATCTGGAGTGTTCCCTATCAGCCCACAACCATTGATCAAGTCCTAGCAATCTCATGCAAGACAGTGGGCTAATTGCACATGGATATCACCAAGGCTCATAAAGCATGGTGGAGTCTAATGGATAGCACAAGAGGCATTCAACATGGCATAACCTTATTGGCTCGATGTCAAGGTTAGTGTAAATCAATATTTCAAACATGTGTGATGCTATCTAAGTCGTTTGCCAATCCAACTGGATGCAAGATCAATGAGTGACATTCAAAGTTACCAATGGGGTAGATGGAGTTGTTCTAGTTCATGCGAGCAAATAGTTATTACAAATATGACATAAAACAAATTTAATGGATTTTTCACCATAAAAGAAAAATTTCAAGCATAATGTGAAATCATCAAAACACTTTAAAGCATTTGGAGACTTGTTGCAACAATTTTTTGAGCTTTGGGCATCCACAATTAGGGTTTCCTAGCATATATCAACCAGTAAGTGAAATTTACCCTTTATGTGCTAAATTTTCTTACATATTAACTTGTTTTCTTGATCTTAACATGTAAAGGAAATCAATATTGACCACATATTCACATCAAATAGTTACCCTTAAATTTTTTAATTATACTTTGCATTAGGGATCAATTTTAAATTATTATAGTATAAAATATTTTTGTATTTATTCTATTTTCATAATCTCCTATCAAAATCTATTCAAAAATAATAATTTTGAATTGATTCTAGTAGTGATGGAAATGAAATGTTCAATTGAACATACAAGGCGTATAAATAAATAAGTATATAATGAAAAATAGATATCTAAGATATATGATAATAAGAGGGACATTTTAATAGAAACTTTGTAGTAGAAGGGAGTATACAAAATTAAGATATAGGGATAAAATTAAAATTAGGGATATTATGAAGGGTTTCATAATTGAAGGTGATATAATGAAAGTTTATTAAGTGAATCCACTAGGATAAAAATAAACCTAGAATCTATAGTATGTGCTAGATTACCAACTAAGATTTAAGGTTTCTATTACTAATGATCCCATGTGATGGCACAAAAGTTAAAGTATTTGAATTTAAAAAATCTAAAATGCTTCTTAACAATGTTTAGGATGGTATTTGTAGTTAAATAAAACATGGTATCTACAAGATATTACAAGTTTAAAAATTAAGAGAAGGCCTTACTAACCTTAAAAGTTGTAAGACTATTGAATTGATGCCACACAAAATAAAATATCATTATAGAGGATTGGACATGAAGACCATTTAGTCAATAATTGCACTGGAGACGCAATAGCAAAACCCATTTGCACTATTGCATAAACAAATTAAAAAGAGTGTTACCTAAGTACACAGGCAACAGGCCGTGTTATTCATTATGCTAGAGTCATTCCTTCATCTCATCGTTGCTTGAATCTGTAATACCCCTCCGTGTCGATTGTTCGGGACTTTTGTGTGTGCTTCATTTATTACTGTGTTGTTTAATTGTGTAAAAAATATCATATGTTAGAAATCATGTTTAACTAACTAATTAAATCATAAGTGATTTCCAAGGTTATTTAAAATATGATTAGAAATTAAAATAATGATCAATTAAATTAAATCAAATGATTTAGATCAAATAATCAAATTAAACTAATTTGTTAAAAGCACAAGTGATATTATTAGATAAATTGATTTAATAATAATAACGAACAAAATAATCTAGAAAAGAAAATAATAAAAGGAAGGCAATTGGAAAATGGAAAGTGAATAGTTTATTAATTAAATAAATCGTGATAAGATTGTTGGGAAGTGTAAAAGGCAAGAGAAGCTGGAAAGAAACTTCACCTATCAAGTAATTGGAAGTCGAAGAGAATTGTAGAATATAAAGAAAATAAACAATAACTTTATTGAGTTTTGAGGGGGAATAGAGGAGATCATCATTCGAATGCAAATAAACTCTAGGCGATGAAGTAAGTGTGCTTGGGAATTTCTTTTGCATAAGCTGCCTCTGGAGAAGGATGCATGAGAGAAATAGCATGGTGTGAGTTTTGGGCCGCAAACTGAGGTATGTGCACTTATGATGACACCTCTTTTGAAATACTTTGGATAGGTAGAGATTGCTTCTTGGCTAAATCAAATTCATTCCATGAATTGTCGGTTCGTTGCTTTGGTTGATTATTGGTTGCCTGGCGAATACACCTTAGAAGGCAAGTGTTGGTGTCAATGTCTTAAGATTCCATGAATTAGATTATGACTGCAATTATCTATGCAAATTTTGGTGCATAATGGCCTGAATTAATTGGGATGGTTTCATCTTCTATTTGCAATCCGATGTGTAGTTCGCTTCTATGCATTCTTATATCTGAGTATCTCTTGAATCTTGTATTCTAGTGGGTTAAGTGGGAAATTTCCTTTTGTGGGACGTTTTGCATGAAATCTTCAATGCTCCAAAATTTGGCCGAAGCCTCTCATACTCTCTTCTGATTATTGAGTTTGTATATCTGCACTGCATTAAATATATCATAATAAATTTAGAGAAAATGATCTCTTCTGCTTTGCATAGGTTTGGTAGGAACTAGGAAATACAGTGGCTTATATTCCCTTCGCATCTTTCCTTAAATATAATAAGAAGTTTAGAGGTTTAAATATTTGCCTGAATTCTCTCGCAACCTGTCACAGCCGCAGCACTTGATCATGGTAGGTTCTATAGATTTAATTAAACTCTCTATTTTTCTTATTATCAAATCCCAAATGCTAGCCGCAAGACTTAAGGAAAATGGTTTCTCACGTTTTTGCAACCATAACCATCTCAAACTTGAAGGAAACTTGGTGCGTGTGTCTTCTCTGATGCCGTCAATGAGCAGATTGTTCAAGTGAAGAATTGAGGACCAATGAGCAGATTATTTAATTCTCTTGGTCTGCGCAATGTTTCAAGCCTTTGCTAATTACCTCTGTTCAGTCGAAGCTGAGAGAAACTGATGTTATTGGATACAGTGTTTAGGTGACCTCTTTCGCATAGTTTGGTAAAATAAATTTATATTATCTCCCTGATACCTTTGGCAACCTATCTTATCCATAGTATTTGAAAATAGAATGTTGCGGAAGTCAAATAATCTCTCTGATCCCATTGTCGACCAGTTTTAGCTGCTGCACTTGATTATAATGGGAAGTTTAAAGCTTTAAATAATCTCTGGAAACTCGCCTCTGATCTGAAATGCATCAGGTTCCAAAACAGAAAAATTGTATATTAATTCTCCTTCTTTTTAAGTCACGTTTTTGTACCGTACCTTTCTCCTTCTTTTCAGCCTTGTGAATAACATTCGAGAATTGATAAAAATACAAGTAGATAGCGATATTTCCAAATTCCAATATTGACTTTCTAATATACTTGGCGGCCTGTCACTGTTTCACCTTTTAGAGTAGAGGCATTGTGCAGAATTAAATAGTCTCCTTGATATCATTGGCTTCCGATCACAGCTGCAACTTTAGATTAGCAAAGGTGTAGTAAATTTATTAATCTCTCTGATTTCATAGATAACCTGTCAGTGGCAGAGTGTATAGATTTAAATAAACTCTCTGATTCTGTTTGAAATCTGTCTCAGCCTTCTCACCTGGTCATAATGGGAAACTTAATAGTTTAAACAATCTCTCTAGTTTCATGAATTGATTAGTATGTGTATACGCTTTGGATGTTAGTCACTGTTCCAGGATATTGCTGAGTTCGTTGTAGTTTTAATTAGTGAAAAGTTCAGGTTGAAGTGATAGTAGGATTCATAGGCAGTGATCTAAGTATAGTATAGTCCTATAGTCATAAAATATTTATATAGGTAATAATCTGGTAGAAGGCTTTTCAAACAATAATCTGTTTTCATAGATATATAAATAAATAACAAAATGTTCTCATTTCTCACCTTAGTTATTTTGGAATGAATATTGTATTTATGTTGTGCATGTAGAAATTGATTTGTAGCAAAGTGTTTTCCTAGATGAATAAATGAGAAATTTGAATAGCAAGGAAGATAAAATAACTTAGTTTTTCTAGGTGTCTCTTTAGTAGTTCTTGGAATTTTGGTTTTGTTTTTAAGAGAGAAATATACATATCCTCTTAGATTTTATTTCTTTTTAATAATTATAGAAGTTACTTTAAACTAGGAAAAAAGTAAATTGTGTTATTTATTTATGTTCCTTTAAAACTAAAATATAATAAAATAATTTGGGATATTTATTACATAAGATAGTTGAATATGGAAATGTAAGTAAATAGGAGAAAATTAAATTATTATTGGGTTTAACTAATTGGAAAGATAAAGTGTAATAAACGTTCTTGGAAGTTTATCAATTGGATTGTATTAGTTAATTAAAGGATGAACATCTTTTGTGAGTCCATTCCAATGTAGTTTCCTCTTAAGTTGATTTGATTTTGAGGGGATCTTTATATGTTCTACATGGTGTTGGTAATAAGTTAATGTTATATAAATGTATACATGTGTTGTATTATAGTGTTAGAAATAGAATAACGTGTGCTTTATAATTATGTGATAAGGTAGATAAACATAGTTGAAATTAAATTAGAAAAAGAGAATAAATTAAAGGGAGATTTCTTTATGTCAAATTTTTGATAATTGGTGTAAATATTGATAGATTGGTTTATTCTTAATTTGGTTAGTTCCAAGTGGAATAGTTAAATTGGAAATATTGGAAAAGTGGAGTTTTGCATGTTAAGAGGTGCCTTGTTCAAATGTGTGCTTGCATTATGTAAGTAAAATTATGGGAACTTCTAAATGTTGATCTCTCTTAGTGGTTGATTTTAAGTCTTTTATAGGGATAGTTTTATAGGATGCTAGTGTTGGATTGATTTCTTTATTTGAGTGGACCAATTTTTATAATAAGTTTGTGCATTGATTGGTCGTTCTATTATATTAGTCATTGACTTTGTTTGAGTCATTTTGAGTCAAATTGTAAGATTGTTGTGTAATGTATGGTTGGGTTTTCCGAGAAAAGAAAATAGAGGTATCCCTTGAGTTTTTGATTTAGGTTGTATCAAAGTTGTTGATGTTGTTTGAATGGAGTTGTTGATTTTATTTTAACATATTCTCTCATTATATTTGAATTGAAAATAGTTCTTGTGGCCTTGCAATTATTGTTGTCATTGCTATGTGGTTGATCTTATAAAGGTGATTTGCGTACCACTATAAGGGGTTCTGTGAGGAGAAAATTGAGGTCTCCCAAGGAATACCTAGTTGGTGGCTTTTGGTTTTATTAAGTGATTTTGATTTAAGGTTGATTTTCCTTTGTGTGTTCCTATTCGAGGTGACACCTTTGTTGATTTGTGGATGGTTCTTGATGAATCTTCCCTTTTTATGGCTTTTCTGATCTACTCTCATATTTGATGGAATTTTATCCTTGTGTTGGAATTATTGGAGAAATACTCATGTTGCTTCACTTTACCCTTGTTTGTGGGTTTTCATTCTTTTGGCTTCCAGAGGCTTGAGATGGTTATCAGTTGATGTTTTCTCTCTTTATGTGCCCTTGATGTGGCAGGTGTTTTGATTTCATGATTTTGGAAAGGGTTGTACGGGAATTGTTGAAACTTGATTATGTATTTATAGCGAGATGGATAATGCCTCACATGCTTTTATGTTGTGATTCTTTGTTCAAATTATGATGGTACAACCCTTGATTTTTATGTTTTGGTGGGTCTCTAGGGAGAGTGGCTCCTCGTGGGGGCCGGCGCCCCGTTTAAGGGGAAGAGCTCAGGATAACCCACGAGTGAGTTAGTAAATAAGTGAAAACCTAATAATTAACTTAGGTGGGTTGGGTAGTAATATCATTGCAAGATTTTAAAAATAGATGCCTCGTCTTCATTAGTGCTTCCGCAGACTAATGGAAGGCTGAGAAGGTCGTGGTTGGCAAGGTCGTGACCTCGTCCTCACGAGAGGTCTACGGCTCCGCATGAGTCACCCTATGGACCAACGCCTCCAGTTTGGGGAGGAAGAGCACAGGACAACCATAGATGGGACCGGCGCCTCCAGTTGGGAGGAAGAGCATAGGACAGCCCATGTAGGACTATGCGATGACACTCTCCCCTAGTTGCCCATGTGTTTCACTTTATTGTGTTCCTCTGGAAGTATGTTATGGGAGATTGGTTAAGTTTGTTGTTTATATTGACTTAAATTGATTTATGATTATTGTCTTAACACATCTTTGGTGTACTTTGTGGTTTTGGATGATCTCATTGATATTGATGACTTGTACTCTTTTGGTATTGTGATATGACGTTACTGTATTGTGTATTATGTTTATTCATTTAGTTTGACTTGGAAGCGTTTCATGATCATCCTTTGATTACTTGTTGCTAGTCCTTACTTTAATTTATGTGATGGGATTTATGATTTTAAGTTAGTATGTTGACTCTTGTAATCCTTGAGTTTTATGATACTTTTGTATGGCGTTGAGTCTTGTGGTTCCCTGTTTGGATGTTCTTGGTTGAGGACTCTTTCTTGTTAGCTCCTAGCATGGGGGGTGGGTCTTCAGACTCACATGGTCGGGTGGAACGTGCTAAGCACCCCATTGGGTCCCTAGTCGAGGATCGAGAGGTGCGGATTGATGCTGCTATGACAACTCCAGAGTTGTATTTGTATTGGAGCCAGTTATGATATTTTGTATCACGTTATCTTGTGTATGGTTTCCATTTATGATTGGAACCACTTTTGTATCATTGTACATCTTGAACATTGTATTGTAAAGTAACGATAATTTTTGCATGGATATGGGCTATGGTAGTTGTTATTTAATTTGTTAAGTTAATCATGCATATGTTGTATATATAGATGGTTCCTTATCAATGATTTTCATGTATGTGTTATAATTGTTAATGTTTACTTTGTTATGGATTATATCTTTGGATTTTATTCTTCATTGTGGTTGTATGGATCTAAGTCGCGTAATGACTCTTCGTGTACCCCAAGGGATGTATGTGTTAATGAATCTACTTAATTGAAAATTCATGTTATGATTTAATGTGTATTACATATATGTTATGTTTACTTTAAAAAAAAAATTGTGTAGTAATTATGGTTTAATTGTCCTTTGGGGTTCGCACGGCGGGGCATTACAGAATCTGGGTTGATTGTTGAGTTTTTGTGGTATACTCTACATGCATAATAAACTCTTAAACAAATAGATCTTCAGTCAAATAACTTCACATTTAGTGGTATACTATATGTCAAAACATCAAATCCTTCACTTTTATTTGTTATGATAATATTATTTGGTTTATTCCTCTTATAATAATTTCAATTTCTCGTTAATTTAATTTGTTATGTCAACTAATATATTAATTAAATCATATTATATATTATTATACAAGTACAATACAATATAATTATACTTATTTTAATTATTATAATCAATCATATAATATTAACATATTAATTATATTATAAAAATTTGTTACAATACATTAATATATTTACATAATTTGTAAAATAATTCCCTTAAACATATACATTTTTAGAGAGCTATAAATGTATAATTTGTGCATCAAACTTTTTATTCCAACTGCATCTTTGGGAAGCATAGTTAGTTTTTCCTTATCCAAAGTAAAATGTTGAGACAATTACTTTGAAATATCAAGAGTAATAATTATAATAATCTAAATTCAAACTTTATTACCTATTCTTAATGAAACATTGAAACCATGTTTAAAGACTAGTCTAGGATTTGGTATGGACAATTGTGATATTAGATAATTAATTAATTGTTTAGCTTCTATTTAACAAATATGGTGTTCTCATGAGTTGAATTCATATAAGAATATACCATTTCTATATTAGACAATGCATTTAGGACACTCTAATCAAAGTAGGTCCAAAGCGTATGGGAGAAAGGGCATGTATAGGTAATTTTTATTAATAATCTTATCTGGTATAATAGGATTGAAGATTTATATGCACTTCAAAATATGAAAATAAATAAAAGAAAGAAAACTAAAAAAAATACAAAATAAGAGATAATGTAATTTGAAATATGCTACAAGATAGAGTCATAATGAAAAAGATGGAATGCCCTTTGCTAGAGTTTTGTCCTTTGTCTGCATAACTTGGCTTTCCCTTGTGGTTTTTCCTTATGTCATACCACATTTATTGTAGGATTTTTAAGCCTCTCTTTATATGGCCTCAACCAATTTCAACCTAGAAGTTCTTGTGGGTGTTGATGGTTTGGTGACTCTTAATCATGGATCCTGTAAACAAGAATCCTCCCAAAAAATTTGTGTCGAAAGTATTCCATGAGGCATGTCTACTGAAACTCGTTGGAATAGATGTCATTCTAATCATATCTAAATTTGATAGTGTGTGTAAATGGTTAGAGCACCATACTCTTATTACTTATTTTGTGGGGAGAACTCCAATTGAAAGCATGCTAAGGGATTGGGTTGTCAAATATTAGGCCCCGCATGGGGTTTTCCTAGATGTTGTTCAAAACCTCCTAAGGGGTTTTATATTTTATATAAATTCTTAAGGTCAATCATGCTCAAGCTATTCTTTAGCATGGCCCATGGTATGTTTGGTCATCTCTATTGCTATTTCAACCATGGACCTAATATTTTTCTATCTCGGATGATAAAAAGATTTGTGTGCATGTGTGACTTGAATTTCCTTGTCTGTCCTTTCCTTGTTATACTTTTTTTTCAAGTTATTATGTCCTTTGTAAGAAAGGTTGTTTACATTAATGATCTAGATCATTTGTATCAAGCCCACCCTTAGAAATGGGTTTGTGTCAAGGTGGATTTGTCTAAATACTTGAAATAGTTGATAGATATCCAAATTGGAAATCTTCATCACTCTCAACAAGTCTCATATCTAATAATCACTTTAGATATCAATCCTCTAAGAACAAAATTAAGGATTTCCCTTTGGCAACACCTAGAGTTAAGTCTCTACTCTAGGTTTCTGAATCTCCTTATTCTTTTGAGGCTACCACTTGAAAGGACAAAGATAAATGGAAAAGAAATACTAATTGAAGAGGAAAATCCAGCTTTGTTGTTGGTACCCAAAATAAATCTCAATATTCTTTGACTGTTATACAAGCACAACCCATTATTTCAAAACCTGTTTATAAGGGAAAGGAATTTATGGTCACTTCAACTAACCTTCTTACTCATCTAGAGTAGTCTTAAATGCCTCAGCTAGCAATAGTGCTTTCATCACAATTAGAATTTCCAATGCATCCTTCCACATCACTAAATACCTTGCAACATTGGCGTAGCCCTCTTGAACACATGGAGGATGGTGAGTTTGTTTAGTAGAAACAAATAAATTTAAAACTCATCATCCAACTAGGCTCCATCTCATCATTTTTTATCAAAAAATTCTTTTCCACTTTGGATGAGTTAGATTGTGATGATCTACAAGAGTCCTGCTCATGGATTTTATATCTAGAAATGTTTGAGGTCTTACTGACCTCATTGGGAAGTATTTTGTATGATATAATCATAAAAATGTTATAGTTTAGATTTCTTCTACATTTAAGAAGTTAAGGTTTTCGTGGATCTTGTATAAATTTGGCGATTGTATTGAGCATTGACAATTCACTCTTTTGGTGCAACAACAACCACCAATGTAAAAATTGGTATCGGAGTCGAGGTCATAGGTTCAAACCCCTCACTTGCACTATGGGGATTCTTGCAAGAATTTTCTCTTGGTATCCTTGTGTTGTGTAGTGTAGCGCTCAGGTTCGTGACATGGCTTAACCACCTCCCCTGGATCTTGTATAAATTTGGCAATTGTATCTGGAATTGATAGGTTGATCTTTTGGTGCAATGGCAACCACCAATGTAACATATTTTTGATAGCTCAAGAGTCTATACACATCCTCCATTATCATCCTTCTTTGGTGCTAGTACTATAGGAACCACAGATGGACTCAAAATCTCTCCAATCAATCCCTTCCACAACAAGTTGTGCACTTGTTTGTTCAACTCTTAATTCTCTATTGGAGTCATCTGATGGGCTGCCTTATCTAGAAAATTGGATCAAGGAATTAGGTCCATTTGATGACTAATCTTTCTTACTCACCCTCGGGTACATTATCAAATACAATATCTTGAAACTCTTTCAATTAATATGAAACCTCTACAAGTACCCCTTTATCATCTTCTCTATCAACTCTAGGAATCAAGGCATAACACATATGTTCATGCTTCATACCTTTAAAAATATTTTCCCATCAAGCAAATAGATTCTAGAATTACTGCATACCTTTTCTTCTACCTCTTTCAATGGCTTCAACTTATGATGAACTCCATCCTTTGTTAAAGAATAGGTGTTGGCATGTCCATCATGTACTGCCCATTGATCAAACAACAATAGTCTCCCTAATAACATATGATGAACTTCCATAGGAATAATATCACACAGTACCTCATCATGATAATTTCCAATCTTGAACTTTACTAGAAATTGCTCATTTACCACAACTTTATGGTCCTTTTGCAAAAAAGAAATTTGGTATGGATTTAGATACCTTCTTATCTCCAACTACAACTTACTAACCATCTCTTCTAAAGCAAGGTTATCAGTACTACCTCCATCAATAATCACATTGCAAACTTTACCTTCAAACTTACATCTTGTGCAAAGTAGATTCTTCCTTTAAGTTGGTTCTTTCTCCTCATTCAACAAGGCTCTTTTCATAACAAGAACCTCTGCTCTTTCTGCATTAGGTCAGAATGTGAAGACTCAACATCTTCATCTACATGTGCAACCTGCGCATTACCCTTAGGTCTTTTATTTGTCCTTCCTTGATTTCAAGGACACTCATATGATCCATGTCCTTCTCCACACTAGAAATAGGTTCCATAAAAGCCTCCTCTTCCCAATCCTCGTCTAGATCTTCCTCTTCCTATTTGGTCTCCATTATTTTGATCATGAGGATGTTAGGTGTTATCTCCTTTCTAGATCTAGCTTCTACTCAATCCTTCACCCTTCTTTTGATCTTCATTTCGACCTACATATGACCATTCACCATGACCTCCACCTCTTTTCTCGCTTTAAAAAAAAAATTGTCTTTAAAGTATCCAAAGATAAATATCAATGAGCAAACACATTTTACAAGGACCTAAAACCCAAAAACAAAAAGTTGTCTTAAATAAAAACAAGGAAACCAATAGCCTACCAAGAACACACAACTAAAAAGATAGAAACAATAGAAAAACTATTGCTATTGAAACTCTTTAAGAGTATTTTCCGCTTCTAGCTCTTGTTGGTAGAAGCTTTGATGGAGATTAATAATATTGAGCAAATCATTTTTCTCCTCTTGGAAAGAATTATTCTTTCCCCTAGTATGAGTGTTTGGCCCATTCTATTCTATATTGATTTGTTTTCCTTTTTCCTTAGTCTCATTTTCAGTCTTCTTAGTTCTTGATAGCATTTAAAGTTCAACAACTTGATCTTCCTGGAGTTCTTTGAATTTTTTGGTTAGAATGTAAAATACTTCACTAACTAATTTTGCTAATACATTTCAAGTTTTGGTTTAGCTACAACACCGTGTCTTTCAGGCCCTTTACACAGCTCTCATAGTCCTCTTTCATTAGAGTAACTTCATTCATGATCACCTCCAACACCAAATGAATTTATTTTTCCTCATTCTTCTCATTAAGGGAATCCTCCACACCCCTGATAGCATTGATTTTATTCTGCATAAACCTCAACTTAATGTTTATTTGGTTTAGCTCAAGAAAGAACCATTTAGTGATTGTAAAATGACCCACCACTTCATCTTTGGCAATCCCCAAGACATTATAAATATCCTTGTTGTTTGTATTGAGCTGAGGGAATTCCTTTGTCAAGTCTTGAGGGGAGAACAAATGACTCCCTTCAACATTTTTAGGGATAATATTAAGGCTTTTTCCATTATAAATTTCTTGCATATTAATCCTTTTCTTAATTTTGACCTTTCCTTTACCTTTCTCCTAATCATCATTATGTTTTAACTTTTTTTTTTTGCACGAAAGAAAAATGAACTCTGGATGAAGTTTATTCTTTTAATTTAAAACAAATAATTTTGTTTTGATATATTTTTTATAAATTTAAGAGAATGATTTGAATTGCTAATTTTTTTAGAAAAAAGTGAGGTCAATGGGATGTAACAAAAATGTAGAAAACATTTTCTTTGATTTTTTCCCCAAATAACTAACATCAATATTTATTGTATGGAAAAAATAATTAAATTTCAATGAATATTTTTCTTGTAATAATTCTTTAACATCAAACTTCACCAAAAAGTCATATTTTTCATGGGTTGTCAACTTTTGTCTATTTTTTTATCACTAAATAAAAATAAATTATACCATTTGGAAAGGATTCTCTCCTCTAGTGCACCATATATATTTTTGATTTAAGTATGTTTTAATATATATTTTTAATTCTTATTAGCCTTATCTTTTATTATAAATGCCTACTTATAATAAATTTTTAAAAATTATAATAAAATTAATCAAAATATCATTTTTTAAAATTTTTGATTCTACACTCTAAGCTCTATAAAAGGGTATTTTCATATTTTCATGAAAGTACTCCTAGTTGGAGAAATTCATATTTGAAGTTGAAATTTTATGAGTTTTCCCCAAATGAGGGGTTAACTTGCCACTGTGGATGTGAAAATCTGCATTTGGTTAGCATTTTAAAACCAAGCTAAAAATCAACATCCCTATGAAATAATGAAACATGTTAGATATGCTAAATAAGATATTAAAACAACAAGAAAAACTAAATGAGCATACAAACAACATGAATCAACTTTATCTCATAGTGGATTGGTGCTATTGTAGAAAATAGCCCTTTCCCAACCCTTGCTTAAGCTTGATGATGAAATTGATATGAATATGATATGAAGATGGTGTGGAAAAAATCAATTCTCAAATGAAGATAGTGACCTTGCATGATATTGTAGATGCGATACAAAGATTGTGGAGGATTTGATCAAGAATGAAGCCTTTATTTATAGATTTTCTTGATGAGATATTGGCCAAATGGATGAATGTGGGACTTAAAATAGACCAATGAAAAGAGGCCACTTGTCAACTTGTGAGTGGTTGAGGAGTGTGTAAGATTTGGGAAATGTGCCCACAAGGGGGAAATTCAAATTTGAATTTGTGATATAAATGTTGAGTTTGACTTGTGCAAGGGACATGTAAGAGCCATGTAAGAGACCATAAATGACTTGTTGGATGTACATGTTCACTTGATTTTGAATTCAAACTTGAGGGAATATTCCCCAAAGATGCCATGTTGGAAAATGTTGGATTTTAATAAATCAATAAATTGATTTATTTGTGCAAGTGGGAATATCTAGAGGATGTGATGGGTAGTTAGGTTAGGCTAATTAGGATTAGGTTAGCTTAATGATGATTAGGATGATTTTGACTTTTAGGACTTAAATATTTGATTTATTTAAATCAGAAAAAGATGGAATATGCATTTGGAGATTTAATTAAATGAATGTTTGATTTATTTAATTAGAGGGATGATGTGAGACAAGTTGATTTATTTAATAATCTTGATTTACTTGGTGAATGGATTAATGTGAATTTGATTTATGAATGAGCAGATGGATTATGAACTAAGTACATAATGCCAATTTTGCATATCTACATTTTTCCCCTCTTTGAAGCAATGTACTTGTTGCGTTGGTTCAAAGAATAAACTTGCCATGATCAAAATTAAAAAAAATTCTAATTTTTTTGGGTGCCCCAGATGAAAGAAGTACATTGGTACACTGCCCCCTCAAGAGATCGAGTGAAAAATATTCAATTTGAGGGTCGATCTCACGATAAAGAGGTTCAAAATGGATGGTTATGGATGATGATGCAAATGAGATGATTTTAAGATGCTTAGAATAACAAATGTATATTATCCTAAACAACTTAAATGATGATATGATGTGAGATGGATGAGATTGATGATGTGATATGCTGTGATTATGTAATGGATGATTTTATGAGATGCTTAGACTAATAGATCTATATTATGATGATGATGCAAATGCAATGTATATGAAATGATCGGTGTTTCCTATTATGTATGATGTGAATGATATGTGGTATGCTAACGGTTTGTGGATGCAAGATGGATGCATGATGGATGCATTGGTGATGATGATTAACTAGTCCTGACATGATGTTAGTGTGGAAGAGATGAAATGAGAAATGATATGATGACAAGAGGATCCAACAAGTCCATGATCTGATGAGACTTTATTAGAGATTATGATGATGATGATTATGATTCGCTTATCAAGGATTAGGATTTTAAAAGGGTTACTTACCTTATGTTTGATAACACACATAGGCAAGATGCATCAAGGTATAAAGAACCAAGATGGCATTGTACCTAGTGCAATGGACTTTGAATCAACAAATAGATAGGAGTATTCTTGTTCACACTTGACATATAGAAACCTTGCTAGGATGTACCTAACAAAGCAAGTATTTTCCAAGTTATTTTACAAGAGTGTCCAACAAGCACAACAGACAAAAGATAATGATCGTTGCCCCATTCCTATCTCTCTAAATCGCTCATTCGGATATCATCGAGAGGTCCTTGGAATGAGCAAAATAAGATAAATCAAAAGAAAAAGATCAAGTACACAAACAAGCTAATGTTCTTCATACCTTCAGCCAAAGGGATGTGTTTTGATAGGATAAGAATCCAAGGTGATATCCAAAATGATGCCCATTGTTGGAACGATATATCCTAGGACATGCATTGTATAAGATGATGATGGTTTGATAAATTGATTGATAGGCTATTGATATAAGGTCAATTGACATGTTTGTGAATGATCAAGAGTTTGATTTTGTTTTAAAGATTTGTTGTTTCGATTTTGATTTTACAATTGAAGCTTTGCTCTTGCCAATTGTTGTGATTGTTTTTTTTGCGTTGCCAAAGGATGAAGGTGATGATCAGTTTATTATGGATGATTGATTATTGCAGGTGAAAGCGAGATGAGGCGAATGGATTTTTCAAATATTTGGATGTTTTTGACATTTTGAAATGTTTTGAGGTTGTTTTGGTGTTTTTGGATTTTTCAAATGTTTTGATTTTTAATTTTTCAAATGTTTTGGGGTTTTTTTGATATTTTATGAATGTTTTTGGGGTTTTGATGTTTTTCATTTTTTTGGATTTTGATGTCTCGGGGGCTTATCAAAGATTAGCCTTGCCTATGTTTAAGCTCAGAGATGACATAGTTCGGATTCCATGTTTTTGACATTTTTCTATTTTCAACTTGTTTTTGGATTTTGATATGATTTTGGATTTTTTGCATGATTTTGACATTTTGGATATGGACATGTGTGACAATATCAATTCTTTGTTTGGGATTTTGTTGAAAACCAAGCTAAGGTTGACTGATTGAATCGATGGATTGATGATGATGATAACATTGTTGAGGATACACAATAATGCAAGGATTTGATTAATCAAGATTGATGATGTGATAACATTGTTGAGGATGCACAAAAATGCCAGGATTGATGCTGATAACATTTTTGAGGATGCACAACAATGCAAGGATAGTGTTAAGCAACACAATGATATCCTGAGATGATGATTTTTGTATTGGATTTGATTGATCATGATTGATGAAGCTTGATTTGAAACAAAAGTTGTTTGAATGATTTGATGTGACATTAACGTGCAAACTAGATACAACTGATAGTGATCATTTGGATTGATGTTCAATGAAAAATGAATCTTGATAAGGAACATTTGCTTGTCAAAACATGCCATGGGCTAGTGATTTGGATTTGGATCACAAATGCTTGACCAATTTAATTTCACGTTTGCCAATGTTCTGATCACCACATAAGTTGGAGGATATAGACCAATGCTATACTTGGCAACCCCTAACCATATCCTTCTTGGATAAAACAATAAACCCAAAATAACTCAAATATGAATACCATAAATGGCAGAGCTTAGAATGCAATTTTTTCTCCCATTTTTAAAAGATAATGCACTTTTTTGTTTTTTATCAACACTTTCTAGCCTTTTTGGACTGGTAGTCCAACACTTAAGAAATTATGTTTAATGTCTAGGGAATAATATTAGTGTTCCCTATTTTGATCAAACTAAATAATTTTATAAGGAATGCAAATAGGTTTCATTTCCACTCGTATGATTGTGACATCCACTATCTAGGTACCAAACTATATCAATGCCCACACCTCTTATGTTGGTTTGATCTTTGGGGAAGAATGGATAACCCTATTTAGGAATTTCTTGTGGGTTTGAAGTGAAATTAACAACTCATCTATTGTCATCTCTAAGAGTTCTTTAATATCTTCTAGATTGCAATGACAATTAGGTCAAATATTATAGGAAAAATCCTAAGGATATTATCAATAATCGTCTTCTCTTCTATAGATTCATTATTAATCCTTGACTAATATATTAAGGTGGAAGGCCTTTTGGAATTATAAAATGGATTCATTAAATGGTTTCCTTGATGAATCAATGATAGTCATAGCTTCATTGGGAGTATCATAAGTCCATTAGGATAGTCCTAATGAATCTAGGATAGGCATAGGCTCATTATGAATGTTAAGTCATTACAAGTTGTCCCTCCACATGCTCTTTGCTGCCCTCTTCATGCACAACTTGAGAATCAATAAAAATTTCCTTAGTTTCATATTCCTTCCTTCCCCTCCACATGCCCTTTGCTACCCTCTTCATGCAAAAACTTGAGAATAATAAAAATTTCCTTAGTTTTATATTCCTTGCTGCCCCTCCTCATGTCATTTGCTACCCCTCCTCATGCCTCTTCTGGACTATCATATATTGTGTGTATCATAATTTCACGACTAATTTCAAATTTGTGTAAGATATATTTCTTTACTCTATAATACTATGGTGGAACTAATCTTTATCTCTTTTTCATGCTACAAATACAATTCTTTATCATGCTAAGGAAACAATGAAGGATTAATCTATCTTTAGGATGACTATTATTTCTAGGTGCTTGAAATGATTTTACTTTTATTGTGTTTGCACTATGCTTGAAAATTAAATATTCATTATCACAAGGGCTCATTGTATGGACTATCCTCATGAATGGATTGTGCTCCACCCTTTGTGTTTTTCTCATGATTAGTTTTATTTGGTTGTTTTCCCTTGCTCTTAGGTCAAGAAATATGCCCATATCTACTACCATCTCCACCTTTTCCATTGCACTTTGAATAGATGGTTATTAACTACAAAATTGATGTAGCCATTGTAAACTACCCTTCATTCCCTTTGAATGGATTCTTATTTTGTAAGATTGATGTATCTGTTAGAGTAATAAGTTGTTATACTTAATTACTTACATCATATTGGTTAATTAATTAAGTCACTTATCACTTTAGCTACTTAAGCTAAACTTAGACACATTAATAATTAATTATTTATTAATTATTAAGTGTGCACACTCGGGTTTCCTTTTAGGGTTGCATACATTGCTTTTAGAAAACAATTCATCTCTTGTATTTACTCAATTCCTGAATACATCATTTTGCACATTTTCATGCAAAGCTCTGTTGTATCTAGTTTTTCTCTTGTGGAAGGTATTTCTGGTTCGCATGTCTAATCTTTCATTCTAACATGGTATCATAGCCTTGATTTTGCAGCCCCTTCTCATATTTTGGAGAATTTTAATGCAGATCTCATTCGGGTTTCCTCAAGGGTTTTATTCCTTGATCCTATTTATACAGTGTCTTGGATTAGATTGAGCATCACCATTGGATTTAGAGCACTAGAAAAGTCAAGATTGGATTTTATTTTGCAGATTTTGGTCATCGTTGGAGCAATGTATAAGGGTTTCAAGTTTGGTGATTTTTATTCAAGATTTGGGGGTTGCCTAATTTTTTGGGCACTTTGGGCCAAAACAGACCTTGTCGTTGGATTCGCAGCACTCAAAAACCCCTATTTTCATATAAATTTTTTCCAATTTGGACACTATCAATTGGGGAGGCAAAAGAAATTTGCCCAAGGGCCATACGGCCCCAAGGCATGTTTTTTGAGGCATGAAAATTGAAAAAAAATTAAAAATGCATTTTTGGGATTTGTGCCAATGCATACAATAGAAAATGCTCTCACCACCCGATGACCACTTCCCCACCACTATTGCTAGTGGGCGGCAGCACCTTCGCTGGCCTCCTCCACCAATGCGCCGCTTGGCCAACACACAGCCCCCGTGGTCCCCAACACTCGCTCCAGTGAAATGGGGGACCGGGCACTATGAGCCCAACGCCTGGTAGCTTCAGCCCCTATGCCAGTCCTATGGAGGACCAAGGGCTCTACCTAGCCCCCATTTTGCAGCCCCTAGTCACGCATAGGACCAGGGGCCTATTTTTTTTTAGCCCCTTGGGTTGCCTATAGGCCTTATTGGCCTTTCTGGAGCACTAATACAAAATTGGGCGTAACTTTTGAGTACAGTGTCCATTTTTCACAAACGAGATACCATTGGTAAGCTGATTCTGATGCCAATTCAGTGGTAGAAGTAGTTTTTTCTAATTTTGATCCAAATTTACTATTCAGGTCCTTGAACTCAGATGAAGTTTTTTCGCTTCAGAGGGCATATCTTTTGACTCGGTTATCCTTTTTTCATGATTTTTGCGCTGTTGGAAGGCTGGTTTAGTCCTCTACATAGATATAAGGTCTATTTTTTATTTTCTATTTATGCATATTTAGCATTATCTCCTTTTCCAATCATTGGGTTATTGTAATAAATGAACTGAGATAAATTTCCATCAGGGGAGTTTCTTGCACAATAATCTGATTAGAGTGTGCATGCACTTTGATCTTCATCTTGATTTGTTGAAAAATTGCATGGGTTATATTTGGTTTCTTAGTTTCTTTTTTCCACATCTTGTCTTAGCTTGACACATATCAGATTCACATCGGTTCACACTTCAGATTGAGAGCCTATGGTTAATGATCCGCATTGGATCCATCTCAGTTTGAGGGCCACTAAATTTGTGGTTAATGTTCCAGAATCTTCATGGTACTTATTCCTATGGAAGAGTTTTAGTCTTAGTTTGGCATCAGCATCAAGATACATGACTTCCAGATTTTGTCATCATTTTATCTACTATTGCTTCAAAGATTCTAGGGTTGTTCTAGTTTGTGAGTTTTCCAGTGTTCCATGGCATCAGGTCTACTCTGGCATTATTATGATTCCGCCTGAGTCCTTCAGTGAATCTCATTTTGTTTCTTGTAGACAAAAGTATCTTTCCTTGCTTGTTGGATTTTAGTTCCAGTGTTCTTCCAATGCTTCTTGCAGCAGGACATCTCATTGTAGGGGGGTTTTGTCCCATTGGGTTTTCCTTCTCTACCTCATTCATGGAATTTGTACATGGGTACCTGATCTGGCCTTATTGCCGAGACCCATTCATGCTTTCATGCATCATTTCTTTAGTGTTTTAGCTACTTCCTAAGTTCATCTTAAGGGGGGCTATTAGAGTAATAAGTTATTATACTTAATTAATTACATCATATTGGCTAATTAATTAAGTCACTTATCACTTTAGTTACTTAAACTAAACTTAGGCACATTAATAAGTAATTATTTATTAATTATTAAGTATGTATACTAGGGTTTCCTTTTAGGGTTGCATACATTGCTTTTATAAAGCAATTCATCTCTTGTATTTACTCAATTCTTGAATATATCATTTTACACATTTTCATGCAAAACTCTGTTGTATCTTGTTTTTCTCTTGTGGAAGGTATTTATGGTTTGCATGTATGATATTGGATTCTAACAATATCCATGTCAACATTCACATTTTTGAAAGAGATGAATCATTTATAATAACTGTATTATTTTTTATCTTCATTTTATTCTTGATATTTTTAAGATTCTACTCTAAGATAAGGTTTTCATGTGCTTCTATTTATTCAGTCTTAGTTGTAAAGTTTATATTTATGTTTTAGCCAAGCTTATCGACAATAGCAATACCTATCACTTGGGAGTGACTCCATTATCATCCTTGTGTAATGATAGACCCCTTTTTGCTACTCCTTAAGATGCCTTTGTGCATGCAGTGTAAAGTTGCAAGGTGGTGTATTTTTTGTTTTTTTTATCATGGAATAAACTGATAGTTCCAACACATCTGGATGGGTAGGTTTATGCTAGGAAAGGTCCTATTTTGCACCCCAAAATGTCATAATGTTCTAGGCTACATTGCACCGAGGATGTCTCTTAAGATCTACCAAAATGCTAAAGTGCAACAAACTTTGACAAGCTATTACTCAGGAACCATGGAACTTCCAAACATTTCATCAGAAGGTGCATAGTCATGTAGGTCCCCTCTATAATAGACTCTCAATTTTTCATACCTCCATACCATTTTCTCATGGTGACTTTTTTTTGGTTGATGGAAAAAGCGTTAGATGTATGCAGTGTGAAGGTGCAAGGTGGTGTAATTTTTGTTCTATTCATCATGCAATCAAATTGATAGTTCCAACACATATGAATGGGTAGGTTTATGCTATGCAAGGTCCTATTTTTCACCCCAACATGCCAAAACATTCTAGGCTACATTGCACCAACAATTTCTCTTAAGAGACCAAAGTGCAAAAGCACAACAAACTTTGACGAGATATTACTTAGAAACTGTGGCACTTAGAAATGTTTTTTTTGAAGGTACACGATCACATAGTGTCCCTTTCTAATAAATTCTCTAATTTTTTCATACCTCCAATCCATTTTCCCGTGGTGAAAAGTTTTTGGTTGATGGAAAAAACGTCAGATGCATGTAGTGTAAAGTTACAAGGTGGTGTAATTTTCATTTTGTTTGTTTTGTGGCAAAATCGATAGTTCCAACATGTCCATATGGGTAGGTTTATGCTAGGAAAGGTCTTGTTTCACACCCCATCATGTTGGAATGTTTCGGGCTACATTGCACTAATGATTTCTACTAAGAGACCAAAGTGTGAAAGGGAAAAAAACTTTGATGATTTGTTACTTAGAACCATGGCACTTAGAAATATTTTTTATGAAGGTACATGATCACAGTAGGGTCCCTCTACAATAACCTCTCTTATTTTTTCATACCTCCAATCCATTTTCCAATGGTGACAAGTTTTCAGTTGATGGAAAAAGTGTCAAATGCATGCATTATAAAGTTGGAAGGTGATGTAAAAAAAATTTGTTCATTGTGTAGTGAAACCGATAGTTCTAAAAACTCCAAATGGGTAGGTTTATTCTAGGCAAGGTCCTATTTCACACACCAACGTGCCAGAATGTTTTGGGTTACATTGCACCAACGATTTCTCTTAAGATACCAAAGTGTGAAAGGGTAGCAAACTTTGATGAGATGTTACTCAAAAATCGTGGCACTTAAAACTATTATGTATAAAGGTATAGGGTCATATAGGGCCTCTCTACAAAGACCTCTCTCATTTTTTCATATCTCCAATCCATTTTTCTATGGTGACGATTTTTCAATTGATGGAAAAAGTATCAAATGCATGCAGTGTAAAGTTGCAAGGTGTTGTGATTTTCATTATATTTGTATGTGACCAAACTGACAATTCTAATACATTAGTATATGGGTAGGTTTATGCTAGGAAAGGTCCTATTTCACACCTCATCATGCTGGAACTCTCTGGCCTACATCGAACTGATGATTTCTCTTAAGAGACCAAAGTGAAAAAGGGTCAAAAAAATTGATGAGCTATTAGTTAGAAACCATGGCACTTACAACCATTTCATCTAAAGGTACAAAATCATGTATGGTCCCTCTATAATAACTTCTTTCAATTTTTCATATCTCCAATTCATTTTCCCATGGTGACAAGTTTTTAGTTGATGGAAAAAGCATTAGTTGCATTCAAAAGAAAGTATCAAGATAGCCTAATTTTCATTGTGTTCATGTCATGTCATGAAATTGATAGTTCCAACATGTCAGAGTGGGTGGATTTATTTTAGGAAAGGTCCTATTTCACACTCCAGCATGCCAGATCATTCCAGGCTACATTGCATTGACGATTAATCTTAAGAGACCAAGGTGCGAAGGGGAAGCAAACTTTGACGAGTTGTTACTCAAAAACCATGGTTATTAGAAACATTCTGTCTAAAGGTATAAGGTCATGTAGGGCCTCTTTACAATAACCTATCCTATTTTTTCATATATCCAAGTTGTTCCACCATGGCAACAATGTTTCAGATGTTCCAAAAGTGTTAATTGCATTTAGAAAAAAGTTGTCAAGAGGCATTTTTTACATTCTTCATCTTTTGGGGGTAAACCAACAATTTGAAGATGTTGGGATGAATACAAAATAGGTCCAATTTATAATTTTTCATCAATGTAGGTGTCTTTGTAATCTTATGACTGAATAATCTACACCAAATAACTAGTCTCCTATGTTGATTGAACTCACTACAATCATAAACATTCTGGTCAATATAGGAAAACATTTTTTTGAGATGAAGGAAAGTGTGGGCATGAAGAACATGCCTATAAATTTTAAGTAATGATTGGCCAACTAGAGGATGGCTACTTGAATATACTTGAATAAAATTATTGGAAACATAGTGTAAACTATTTATACTTTGTCTTCAATAAAACTTGATTCCATAACCATAACTATATGCCAAAAATATGTCATCCAACAATTATAATAATTAACCAACAATTATAGGTGAAATGAGTGTGAAATATAAGTTATGAAGCATGGAATACAATTAGATTTTAAATATTTGAAGTAAACCATCTACAAATATCCATTGAAGCTTGTCATTGTATAATGGAGGTAACATATTATTATCAAAAACTCAAAATCTAAAAATATAATCCTTAATTACCTCTATTTCCTTGTGTTTTCATTACATGCTTGAGAGATAAACATCTTAGCATGTTTTGAAACACTTCATTTATTGCAAGGAAATAATATAGGAACATTTTTGTGAGAATGGATTGGAATAACATTTTAATCATTTATAATTACATAAAATAATTATTTATTTATTTAAATAATCATTTATAATGAAAATATGGACACCATCAATAAAAAAGATATGTATTAACCAAATATTCATATAGGCATACATCAATTTATGTCAATATAAGTATAACATATATACAAAATAGCCATATAGGCTTACAAGAATGTCATATGGGCATACAATGTCATGTAAATATAATACAAAATATATGTCCAAAAATGCCATATAGGCATACAACAAAGGACCCTAATAAATAGCCATTCCCCTCCAGTTGAAGAAAATAGATCATAGATGACCTTTGATCATTAGGGGATGGAGATGTATATGATGGTGGTCTACCTTGAATTTGAGTGTTGGACCTCTTATTCAATTCTTCATGGAGTTATACCTATTACAATAAAAAGTATTGACACTAATACATAGAAATTATATTATATAAAATGAAATATTTAACTTAATAACTTACCCTCTGTTATCCTCGAATCTAGCTGTGCCAAATTTATGGGATAACCCCCTACGAAACTTGTCCATTTCATAGTTTTGTGTACTTCAAGCACACCAATCAAGGAAATTTTCAAATCACCTCGACTTGTAGTCCAAAACCTCAAATAGTTTGTTTGAGTGTTTCCTCTCGTTCGTCTTTCGAAGAGCTTCGAAACAAGTATCCTTGTTGACTCTCAACCTTTGGGAGTTAGTCTATTTTGGATTCATGTCGGAGTGCTGATTTTTAGCACTCCTACATGAGCCTTAAGTTGGAAAAAATTCAACTCCAAGTGTTGGAGCACTAAAAATCAGCACTCCTACACTTTGCACCCAACCTTGAAATGCACAAGTGGTGACTTTCACTGCCAGTGCATTTTTCCTTTAGACAAGTTTTTGAGATGCACAAGCAGTGAAAATCATTCCTAGTGCACTTTTGTTTTATTAAGTCATTTACATGCACAAGCGGTGATTTTCACCGCTTGTGCATCTTTTTCGCCTTCATCTCCTCTTCCATTAATGCGAGTCGAAGTTACATTAATGACCCAATTTTAATGACTTAAAAGTGATTTTGAGTTAATCTAACCTCATTCTATCTGCCATTCTTTCTTCCTTTGTGTGTTGGTCTCCATCCAACTCCAAGAAAACCTGTGTTTGAAGATTTTTCCAAGTTTTCCAGCTAGGGTTTCGTGCTCCTTCCAGGTGTGTTGTTCTTCCTTCCTCCTCGTTGTGTTTTTTCTTTCAAGGCTTTGTTTAATTTAATAAATTTGTTTCCATAGGTATTTCTTTGTTTTTGGGTTTTGATCTTTCCTTTTTTTGATTTCTCCTTCCTCTTCAAATTGTGGCCTGGGTCTTTCTTTATCTCTTTGCATGTTTTTCTTTCCCATGCCTGGGTTTGATCTTTTCACATTTTTACTTGTCCCCATTTTTGTTTTCCTAAATGATCTTCCACCGTTTCTCACTAATTCCTCAAATGTCAAAGTGGTGAATTTTTTAGTTTTAGTAGTAGTATTTCAAAATTTTCAATGTTTTTAGAAGGTGATCATCCCTCTTCCCATATGTTTGAGCCGGATAAATCATTGCTCCAACATTGGTGACTTTTCCCTTTATTATTAAAGTGGAAAAAATGTTCACCGTTACTCTTTTTGATTTTTACCAACTCCACATGTAGGAGTGGTGAAAATCACCGCTCCTACATGGAGTGTTTTAAGCCCTAGTTGTCAAGGTAGTGAAAAATTATGCTTGAGAAAATGGTTTCAAAACATGAAGGATATGCTCGAGTGTTGATTTTCAATGCTCGAGCATAAAGTTGATCTCCCCCCAAACACACTGGCACCAATTTTTAGCACCCCAACATTCACAACATAGCAAGTGTAGAACACATGTAGGAGCATTGAAAATCAACGCCCCTACATGTAAAATCACTATCTCAAGATGTTGAAGTGTTGATTTTTAGCGCTCCTACAAAATAAGTAGTTTTTTCTTCTAAAACCCTGAAATCACTTCGCTTGCACTCTGAATGTCGTTTCTTCTCCAATGCTCCATTTTCAGTGCAAAATTGCTCATTCACACTTGCTTTGAATTTCCTGCTATCCTCATGCTTTCTAATGTTGCATTTTCTCCTAACATTTGTTGATCCATTATTCTTGTAGTTCCTCTCAAGATCTCATCAGGTGACCCTAGAAGGTGATATCCCTTGATCCTAGTGTTTTTAGATGACAACAAAGAAGCCTCCACCATCTTCTAAGAAAGAGGGAAAAATGAAATACAAATATCAGTGTCTTTTTACCTATCATGGTGATCTCGAAGGTGGATGAAATCAAAGATACCAAAGTTGGTCATCAAGACCTTGAAGATTTTTTAAAAAGAATTGAGAAAAATCCCTTAGAATATAGCTTAAGATCTATTGTACACAACAACCTGCACCTAGTATCTACATTCCCAAATTTTGCTCATAATATAGAGTTCATTCTCTAGGTTGCATTCCAGTATGTATTTGAGATCTAACAAAAGTGTAATAGATTCCTTGAGACAAGTAATGATGAGATTAGATCCTGAGTTTTTTGATATTGTTTTCCATATTCCACACATGGAACAATATACCAAAATTTCAATTCAACAGGCACATGAGGTTTACGATTAGGATCCAACCAAGGCTAAAACATTGATTAACACCCAATGGTTGAAACTACCTAGGCCCACTATCTCAAGATGGCCAAAGGGGCTTCCTTGAAGTGATTTTAAAGAGGATGTCAGGGATATGATTACCCTCCTGAGCAGGGTGAAAATCTTGCCCGAGTCATCTCATTTTTAGGATTGGATGTATGAATACATTCAAATCATCAAGAGAAAGAAAACACATATTGACTGGGTAACTCAAATAAGTGATGAAATTCATCAATAGTTGATAAATGTGCCAACCACTCTGAAATTCTATATGACTTCCTATTTGGTGTATGTTGTTGTTGTAATGAGGAAATTTCTAGGGCTATCTACCAAGGGAAACAAACATTTTGTACATGCACGTATAAGTATTTTTATCAATTGAAATTAAAAGAAAGTCTTCATCATTTTAGGAGAGTCACAGATGCCTTCTTTGCACCCTTGCTACTCGGTCTTGATCCAACTCTTGAAAAGAAAAGAGTATTAGATGAGGCCTACAAAGTGGTGAGCAAGGTTAGATGTGTCTTTTTACAGTTTCCAACTTTCACCTATATGAGAGTAGGTTGTTATATTGGGTGCCCATACATGTTTCCTGGATATCCCTCAGATAAGTGGATACTCATGAAGTTGTGCAAATAGTTGATCCTTGTTCACGAGGAACAAATGAGAATTCACATACTAGGTTTCAAGTTTCCACTAACAATTGGTAAATATGCCATTCAAAGTGTGAAAAAAGCAAAGTCAATTGTTGTAAAAATGTAGATCATGACTATAAGAACACACAAATATAGATTTGAATTTGAATATCAAGATGTGAAGAGGAAACTAAAGAAAGATCATCGACATGTCTACCACTTTGAAGACATATGGGTGGACTGTAGAGATGAAGAAGACATCCACAAAATGGATTTTCGTAGACTAATAGTAGAGTAGATCAAAGATCTTGGTGTAGCTGATCTAGCAGAGGATTTCAAAGATCTTGGTCACATCATGAACTCTACCTATGAAGAAGATGAAATTTCTAGGAGACCCTTACCTTCAATACTATGGTCTAAAAAGGAAAGCGTCTCCATCAGAGAAAGGCTTGCTTCCATCTTACACAACACAACAGAATGGTTTCATAAACATGGCTTCCATATGAAAGCTTTCAGGACAGAATAAGAAGGAAAAGCATCAGGAGGAAAAACTAGCCAATGGCAAGAACTCTGCACAAAATACAATCATGCAACTACTCCCTCTTCTTCCCAAAGATGTCTTAAAATCAAGTTCACTATTGGTAAGAGTGTTACACAGATAGTTGAAGAATAGTAGGCCACAAAATCTGAACCAACTCATGCAAAAGGAAAAGGGCTTGCTTTTGAGGAACAAACATTTGAAGAAG
>VDFB02193867.1:402593041-402670039 GCA_007258455.2 Sequoia sempervirens
GAATTTATAGCTTGTATCATTGGTTTGGCTATGGACGACATGAAATTTTTTAGGGATAAAAATGAATTGCAAAATACAATGAAATCCTTCTTCAAGGATGAGCTAATGCATTTCATGACTCTGGAAGGCTATTTTTTAGTGGTTAATGCCTACCACTTCATATTGCTTAATCACTTCCGACATAAGAAGAGAATCTCCTTTCCGTATTCTCTTTTGATGTCTCTTGATGTTGGTCTTAAGGATCACAAGAAGAACCCTAAATACCTATCTTGCATGTGCGATTAATTCTCCTTATCTCCAATTATGCAAAAAAATTTGAGGTTGCAAAGCCTTTTGTCACTCCGAAGGGTAAATAGGTCAAACCTACTGAGGAGTATGAGATTGCTTCTAAAGAGGAACCAACTAATAAAAAAGTTAAGAAAAGGAAATTGATTTTGGATAAAGGGATAGAGTCAGAGGAGGATGTGGATTTTGTTCCTGATTCCCTTGCTTTGTTGGAGATGGGTCCACATTCACCTACTATGGGAAAGTTGAAAAAAGGGGGTTCAGGGGTTAATGAAGATTATTTGACCTGTAGTGATGAGGTGGTTGTTGTTGTGTTGAGTAGGGGTATGAAGGGGAAGAATGAATTGTATGGTGAGGCATCTTCGCCTCCCCCTTTTTCTAAGTAGAAGGAGTTAGAGGAGGGAAGTAGGAAGAAAAGGGTTCTGAGGAGTGCGAGCCAAATTCTGGAGGACTTTCCTCTCATTATAGCAGGCGGCCTCTATGTTGATGATTCCCTGAGTGTTAAGCCAGTTGACTAGCTGAAAGGTAAGTCCTGGGTTGTTCATATTGTTGTGGAGACCTAGAATGTGGAATTAGAGAGGCTTAACAAGAGGAAGGTTGTGGCAGAGGAGATTGTGTGATCCATTCAAAAAATCAAGACTCCGGTTGTTGTTGAAAAAGGTAAGGTCTCCCCTACTGGCTAGAATAGGGTTAGTTCCTCTGAGGAGGAAGATGCTTTGGGGAAAGTGATTTTTAACATTGATAGAGAGGATTTTTCTAATGTGCTTGGAACCGCTCATGAGGGTTCTATGGTCTTGTTCAAACTTTTTAAATGGTTTTTTCATGAACTCAATAAAATGAATGTAAAGTTGGGGGGGTGGTGAGTAAGGCTGAGGGGTCCTCTGTCCAAAACCGGATTGATAAGTTGTTTGATTCTTTAAACACTATGGTTGATACTGTTGTAGAGGAAACTCTCAAAATGAAACAAAATCTTGAAGGTAGAATCCTCAACCTTGAGCATCAAATGGTGAAAATTTTGGATACGGTCATGAGAGGTGGGGAGGAGCATAAATCTATTGGTAAATTTGAGTCTACTACTGTGACTTCTCCTATGATTAGTGCTAAAAAGCGTAAATATAGTGCTCATGTTGATGATGTTGGTGTTGCTGGTAAGTTGATGGAGGAGGAGGGTGCTATTGGGAAAGGTAGGGAAAAAGGTATTGTTTTGATTACTGAGGTAAATGCAAAGGGTCCTGGTGCCAGGACTAGGAACAAAATTAAAGCTCAAGTTGGAGCTGGGAAAGTTAGTTTTGTTGTTGGGGATGATGTTCAGAAGGATATGGTAAGCGATGTGGAGGCAACAAATATTTTTGAAAAGCATGTAGTGTTGCAGGTGGGGTCCTCCTTTTTGGCTGGTTTTTTGCTAATGAATAGCTGTCATTGGGTTGTTTTTTGGCTTAATATTAGTATCCTTTTTTACAACTACTTTCTAATGTAAAGGGTTTTGGGCCCCTTCAAAACCCGTATTTTACCTCTAATAAAAAACATTTAATAGAAACTTTCCAATTTTGATGAGTAAATATGAGATGGGTGGATAATTTTATTTTTAGTTTCTTTATATTTACTCTTTGTACAAGTATTAACTTTTTTTCTTGATCCAAACATGTACATGAAGTCAATATTGACCACATATTCACATCAAATAGTTACCCTTGAATTTTTTAATTATACTTTGTAGGCAAGGCCACTTTGCTTTTTGTGCTAGTTTTCATTTTCACAACTTTACTTTTTTTGTGAGTGACAACTAACAACTGGCAACAGATAACAAAATTATTATGATGAGAATCTTCTTGTCTACCATTGAAATCCATCTCAAGAAAAAACATGTAATTGAAGATTCTTCTTGTCTTCCATTTCGATTTGTACTCAATTGAAATCCATATTTGATTGTTTTTCATTCCAGCCAATTACGCGTCTCTATGTGCACAGATTTCTCATACAGGTGATGTTGATCACTTTAGTTTTTTTCTCAAATTAAATTTTATGAATAGATAATTTATTTATGAAATTTTTTATATATATTTGTATAAAGGGTTGGGTTAATTTAATAATATGTTTATATATAAACATAGCAATTTGGAACATTAAATAAATAAATTTTATTTAATGAAATAATTTGTTTTTGAAATATTATTAAAATGAAAATTGTAATAATGCATTTAAAAAGAGAAAAAAAAGTTCATTTAGTCATTCTTTCCATTCAAGTTGCATTTGCTACATTTACAATAAGCTTCATTACATGTATGTCAAGTGTGGAAGTTTGGTAGACACCCTTAAATTATAACTTCACATTTGCTAGTATAATATATGTCATTAAACTCCTTCACTTTTATTTGTTATGATAGTGTTATTTTAATTACTTCTCCTTTTATAATACTTTCTTTTTTTGTTAATATAATGTATCATGTCAATTAATATGTTGATTAAATTATATTTGTATATTATTATACTAATTAAATATAATACAATATAATTATACTTCTATTAATTATTATAATCAATCATATATTATTAACATGCTAATTGTATTATTAATCGTTGTTATAATGTAGATTAATATATTATACATAATTTTTGATTTAATTTTTAGAGGGATGAATGTATAATTTGTGCTTCAAAATTTTTATTCCAATGCACCTTTGGGATGCATAGTTAGTTTTTCCTTAACAAAAGTAAAATGTTGAGATAATTATTTTGAAATATCAAGATTAATAAATGTAATAATTCAATCTCAAACTTTATTACCTATTCTTAATAAAACATTGAAACCATGTTTAAAGACTAGTCTAGATTTTGGCATTGATAGTTGGTGTCATTGGATAGCCAATTGATTGTTTAGCTTCTATCTAACAAATATAGTGTTGGCATGAGTTGAATTCATTTAAGAATATGCCATTTGTAGATTAGACACACTATTTAGGACGCACTAATCAAAGTGGGTCCAAAGCATAAGGGAAAAAGGGCATGTGCATGCATTTTTTATTAATAATCTTAGCTAGTACAATGAGATTGAAGATTTATATGTATTTCAAAATATAAAAATAAATAAACAAAAGAAAATGAAAAAAGTAAAAAATAAGAGAGAATATAATTTGATATATGCTACAAGATAAAGTCTTGATGAAAAAGATGGAATGCGCTTTGCTAGGGTTTTGTCATTTGTCTACATAACTTGCCTTCCCTTGTGGTTTTTCATTTTTTCATACCACATTTATTACAAGATTTTTAAGGGCCTCTCTTTATATGGCCTCAATCAATTTTAACCTAGAAGTTCTTGGTAGTGTTGATGGTTTGGTGACTCTAAATGATGACCCCTCTTAACAAGAATCCCAAGAAATTTGTGTCATAAGTATTCTACGAGGCATGTCTATTGAAACTCCAATAGATGTCATTCTACCCATCCCTGAATTTGATAGTGCATGTAAATGGTTAGAGAACCATACTATTATTAGTTACTTTGTGGGGAGAACTCTGCTTGAAAGCATGCTAAGGGAATGGATTGTCAAATCTTAGGCCCCACATGGGGTGTGCCTAGAGATGTTGTTCAAAACCTCAGTAAGGGGTTTCTTCTTTTGTAAATTCCTAAGGCCAATCATGCCTAGGCCAATCTTAACCATGGCACATGGTATGTTCGGTCATATTTGTTTGCTTTTCAACCATGGGCCTAAAAATTTTCCATCTTAAATGATAAAAAAACTTTGTGTACGTATATGGCTTGAATTTCTTGGTCTCCCCTTTCCTTGTTAGAATTTTTTGCATGTTATTGCCTCCTCTCTAGGGAAGGTTGCTTGCATTGAAATCATATTGTTTTTATCAATCCCACCCATAAAAATGGGTTTGCACTGAGGTGAATTGGTCTAAAGACTTGAAAGAGTTGATAAACATCCAAATTGGCAATCTACATCACTCTCAACTAGTGTTGTATTTAAATTTATCTAACAATTTCTTTATATGTTAGTCTTCTAAGCACAAAATTAAGGATTTCCCTTTGGTGACACCTAGGATTAAGTATCCACTCTAGGTTCTAGAGCCTCATGATTTTGAGACTACCACCTCAAAAGTTGAAGATAAATGGAAAACAATGACTCATTGAAGAGGAAAATCCACCTTTTGTTGGTGGTACACAAAATAAATCTCAAGATTCTTTGACTACTATTCAAGCACAACCTACTATTCCAACCCCATTTTAGAAGGGAAAGGAAGTTATGGTCACTTCAACTAACCTTCCTTCTCATCCAAATTATTCTCAAATGCATCAGCTAGCAACATTGTACTTGATAACACCTTTTCAAATTTTTCATGGTGCCATGTTACCATTCAAATCTTGAGTTTGATGATCATATCTCTAAGCTAAGAATTTTTAAATTTTATTTGTTAGGGCTCACCATAGGGTTAAACCCCTCTTTAAATCCTTAGAAAATTAAACCCTTTTCTTTATTTCTATTTGGTTGTTGACCTAGTTGTGCCTATTCCTGATTATTCAAGTCATGTCTTTTGTCATTGACTTCATTCGTAAACCAGCCTCATTGCCTAACTAAACCAATCATTATTCTATTTGAAATATTTACCTATGTCTAATGTTATGCAAGCTTGAAATATTAAACTTTTGTGCTATGTCTAAGTCCTAGGTTTGAAATAATATAAGTTTAATTTTTCATTGACATAGTGAAGTCCCCTTCTTAAGTTGCATTTAGCTGCACATGTGTTCAAAACCTTTAAGTCATGATTGATAGGTCCCATAGTTTACACTCTATTGGATCCTTTCCAGCCTACACCATTAAAATAATTAGCTCAAAGGTTGTGTGAGGCAACAGGCATGTGCCGCATGTCCATCCTGGTGATGGGTCATACAAGCTTCAAATGTAGTGGTGATCAAAGGCCTAAAGATCCAATGACTCCTATGAAATATGTTGGTTGAATCCTGACCATTCCCTGCTAGCTTGAAGGGGACCCATATGAAGATTCAAATTCCTTGCAGGGCAGCAGGTGGCTACCACATGGCACAATCCACAATGTTCAAAGGATTATTACAATGAGGAAATATTTCGTTGAAATATTTTTGGTGACTATAGAGGATTAAAGGGTGAGAAGTTACTAAAGTAATTTTTAGCGCATGTGGTCATATGGTATTATGATGGAGGGAAAACTCACATAACCCTCACACAAAATCATTCAACACTACCAACAACAAACAAGATGTAAAAGTTTACAACAACATAATTATTCTTCTTTATTTAACCTGCAACAAAGTTTCTCAACTTTAATAAAATCTGATTACACAGTTTTTGTAGCCATTCAAGCTGAAATAAATCAATACAAAATAGATTAGAATCTGATATGAAATGTCAAATAACCTCACTACAATTCTTCTTCTTCAAATCATCTCCTTGCACTGTGAAACTAGCTCCCCAATCTGCAATCTTCAATCACCAACTTGCTAATCTTCAACCATGAATTTCATAATCCATTTGCTACTGCAACACACACTCTCTCAAACCTACAAAATCATAGCTTCTATCTTCTCTCCTCAAAAATCTACACCTAGGAAGCACTACCTTCAATTTGGCAGCAACAACCACCAAAAATGACCAAAATGAAGCATATAAATTAACTCTTTCAAACCTTTCTTGTAACTCCCATTTTTCTATGCTTTCAAATGGAGGATATGATTCAAAAATGAATTAAAAATCATTTAATGTTGAAAAGGAATCTTTTTTTAATCTTCATCCATGATTGGCCAATAAAAAGTAGCCTCTTCCTCATAAATAGGAGCCCCATAATAGAAAAAGCCAAACCACTTGCTCTTGGGCGTCATAATTCTTCATGCAAAAGTTTAGAAACAATAAATTATCTATTATAATTTGTAACTCCCAAAATCCCATGCCCAAGAAGTCATATATGAATATTTTTTCCTTTTTGAACTTCAAAAACTTAAAATTTGCCTCATAAACTATCTCCAACACCACAATTTTGCAACAATAAAATAAGACCACTTATTTTAATTCTATATTTTTGCCTTAATGTCACATTTATTTCTCACACAAAATTATTAAAATCAAAATTTAAATTATCACTCCTTTTTTTGGTTGATGTTGATCGCAGTTTCACCTATGATGCTCATGCATCAAACACCCCAAGTAGAAAGAAATGTTTCATGAGTTGTAGTCATAAACATTTGTAGAACTTGTGCTTGTTTTGGATCTACCTAATTTCTTTATCTATTAGAATCTTCTCCAAGCTTACAACATTATACCCTTTCATCTTTACTCCTCTACCTTTCATGTATTTCACAACTTTTAATCTAACCTTCGACCAATATACTCCAACAGAATTAACAATCAAACAATATATACCTCCACTTTCAAAAAAATAAATTCACTTCATTACCTCTATTTATTTTTTATCTTTCTCCTCTCCTTCCACCATGTCTCCTCCATTTTCAACACCTTCACATAATTCACTGCAATCTGATTTGTTTCACTCAAAACAATATTAGTACCATTGTCAAGAGACTCAATTTCCACTTTCCCTAAAAAGGAATCATATTCACAAATCAAAACATATTTATCTCCACTTTTCTCTAACAAATATTTATTAGAAAACTCTTCATTTACCTTCACTTTACATTCTTCAAATTCAAATTTATCAACTTGATCTACTGCTATAATAAATTCTTCATCAAAGCAAACATCAAATTTTTATTTTACCTCACCTGCTACTGCAGCATTTTTTTGACTTGAGATTAACTCATCCCACTCTCTTTCAATTGCTTCCATTCACATCAATAAATAATCCCCTTCACTTTCTTCTATTTCCTTTAAAGGAAACTCTTCTACTACAATTTCATTATAATCACATTTATCTTCATAAAAATATTTATCAAAAATAAATTTTACCTAAGTTGTATCATCCACTGTTGCAACTTTTTCTTCCCTTTCAATAATTTGATCCCATTCTCTTTCAATCTAAATGAGTAAATCATCCTTTTCAACTTCATAGGTGTTCTTTAAAGAACTCTCTTCTACAACTGCAATAACTATAGTCTCATCCTCCATGTCTTCCAATAGACATCCTTTAGCTTCAAGTTCCTCAAACTTTTTGAAGTCATCCTCTTCCTCTTCCTCGATGTCACATGCATGACACTCTACTACATCATCTTTCTTTCTTGCATTCAAATTATCATTAGAATGATAAATAAAATTATCATCACCTCTTTTGTAATGAAGTGATTTTATCCTTTCCCACTCTTTTTCCAATTCTTTCATTTTTTTCTTCAACTCCCTAAATTCTCACTTTGTCCTTCCTAAGTCTCTCTTTGATTTTCTCAAGTTTAGGAATCCACAAAAACTGTCTAATGAAAAAACTACTTTTCCTCTTCCTCTTTTCCATTTCATGGCCTCTCAAATCCTCAACAACACAACTTTTCAAAACCTTCAGGTTCTTCACATGTAAACTACCTCACATTCGATGACCTATTTACAAAATCCCCACTCTTAGGCCTTGGGTCAAACTACCTCACATTCAACCCTCTACGTGCACACTCAGAAACACCCACTCTGATACCATTGATGGAGGGAAAACTGACATAACCTTCATACAAAATCATTCAACACTACCAACAACAAACAGATTATAATCTAATATGAAACATCAAATAACCTCACTATAATTCTTCTTCTTCAAATCATCTCCCTGCACTGCAAAATCAGCTCCCCAATCTGTAATCTTCAATCACCAACTTGTGATCTTCAACCATGGATTTCATAATCCATTTTCTACTACAACAAACACTCTCTCTATCCTTAAAAATCATGGCTCCTATCTTCTCTCCTCAAAAATCCATGCCTAGGAAGCACCACCAAAAATGACCAAAATGAAGCATATAAATCAACTCTTTCAAACCTTTCATGTAACTCCCAATTTTCTATGCCCGCAAATGGAAGATATGATTAAAAAATGAATTAGAAATCATTAAATGTTGAAAAGGCATCTTTTTGTAACCTTCATCCATGTTTGGCAAAGAAAAAGCAACCACTTCCTCATAAATGGGAGCCCTAGTATAGAAAAATCCAAACCACTTGCTCAAGTGGGCATCCGTATTCTTCATGAATTTTTTTAGAAACAATAAATTAGCTATTATAATTTGTAACTCCCTAAATCCCATACCTAGGAAATCATATATGAATATTTGTAGTACCCCTCCATTTTTCTTATGTTTTCTGTTAGCATGCTTACACTTTGATAGACTTTGGTACTTTGTTTTTTATGTACTAATCGCTGACATTAGAGCGATGGTGGATTTATTTTGTGATATGATGATACATTTAATGGTGGTAATTATTTTGGCATGCTTTATGTTAGCATAGATGTTTACTTCAGATGTTATTGCTATCTATATGCTTATGGTAGATTAGTTGATGTTATTCTGTCAGTTTGATGTGATGTGTATTGGTGTGGAGAACAAAGTTGCCTCACTTGCTTGCGAGTGCCTTGTGATTTCCGTGATTTTCTCCGCATGGTGTGTTTGATTAATGGATTATATCTATGTATATTATTTGTTTGATTGCAAGATTGCAGGTACATGACACCGACTCCACCTGGTTACTCAGGTCTGAGCATGTCAAGACTCAACGGAAATGTTGATTGGGAGGTAGTAACAAAGTTTTTCCTAGTCTAGTCTCAAACCCAATCACAGTATGTCGTCAGTTTCAGTCTGGTGTCATTGGTGGTCTCGTTTGTGTCTGATTTGATTATTTATTTTTGAAGGGAAAATTTTGTTAATTTAATATAAGATTAATGTTCTTTTAATTTGATGTTAATTTAAATTAATTTTAAATGTTGTAAATAAAAGCTTTATATTCTATTTAATTAATTAAATTAGTTTATTTGGTTAAGTAATTTAATCATTAAGATTAAAATTATTTAATTAAATAAATAAATTAATTAAATTAAAGTTACTTTATTTGTAAGAATAGATTAAATATAAATTAATTGCTTTGTGGGGAATGAAATTTTAAATATGTAATAAATTAAAAAGGAAATTAGATTTTTGAATTTTTAATTCTTTAAAATGAATTGAATTCTTGATAAGTGAGAAAAGAAAGTTTTATCCATGAGTTTGTTGAAGATATTTTCTTCTTGCCATGTGTGTTAGTTAAATTTATTGCAATTTCTTGTTGGGGATTCTCTTAGGAAGATATTGTGAGATTTTGGGAAAACAAGAAATCACTTCACGGGAAATGAAAAGAATAGAGTTCTGCTAATTTTTTTGGAAATTGTGTTTGTTTGTGATTTTCATTGGGAATTGCTTAATGCTTCTGGAAGAAGTTTTGGGATTGCTTCTAGATAGAGATTTGTATTTTTCTGTAAAGTGGTGATTTGTAAGGCTTTGGAAGATTGCATGCTATAGGCACACTAAGCCTTTTCTTCTTTAGTCAAGTTCTTCAAGCTACAGGAATACATGATATTTATTTAAAAAGTATAATATATTGATGAATGTGAAATTGAAGTTATATGTTTGTTTTTTTTTTTTAATTTTCAAATTGATTGAAAAATGAATTATCTTATAATTGATTAATTTTATGTTTAAAGTTATTGATTTGAATGGATTTAGTAAATCCTAAAATTAAATGTTTATTATCCCTGATTTGCTTTAAATTGTATTTTCTCTTTTATTGGGCAAATTGGGAATGTGTTAGAAGTACAAGTCTTGCAAATAAGTTTGTTTTATTGTGGGAGTTGTAATTGTTTAAATACAATCCTTGAGTTGACTAGGGTAGTGCACATGGGTTAGCATGATGTTTAGACACCTAGTTTAATGAACAAAGATTTGATGTTTGCTATGAAATGTATGGTATTATATGTTGATTCTTGTGCACCTTGCCTACCTTAGTTAGTGAACTTAGATTCTTTTTTGTTATTTTTAGGGGAGTGGCTCTATGTGAGGGCCAACACACAAAGTGGTGTCTGGGTAACTCATGTAGAGGTAGTAAATCAGTGAAAACTAAATCAACATTTTATGGGGTTTAAATATTTAACTGGATTAATTAAGCCTCACTTATAGACTCAAGGGCTAGTTCAGTCTTGAGAATAAGTTGAGAAGGCCTGGAATGGCAAAGTCGATATCTTGTTAATTTAAAAGATATTTGATACCGCAACAGGTTGCATGTGGGGCCGGGTTTCGTAAGAGGTTATCAGGGTAACCCAAGTTTGGGGGCTGGAACCTAGGAAGAAACACCAAGGTAACCTATGCATCATTGTGATGACCCTCCACCTAAAATAACAGTAACCTTGTGAACTAGTATATTTGATTATCCCGATTCTGGAAGTAATGTAACCATTAAGTTAAGTTTGTACTTGTATAGTTGTCTATGGTTTTGCTTGTGTCTAGGGTTTGTAGGTTATGTCTAGGGAACCTTATTACTATCTCCTAGCATGGGGGTGGACCTACAGGTACCACATGGTTGGGTGGAACGTGCACCTTACTCCGTTGGGTCCCCAGTTCTTGTTCGTGGCAATGAGTGCTTCTTGGATGGAGAGCTCACGTGTGGATTTATGTACTTTCTTATTTGAAACAATGGAAAAACTATATTTGTGAAACACTCCTCAATTGTTAATGAGGAGAATATTTGTAACTTGTAATTGTAAACTGTTATTTGATCTACCTCATTTGGAAAATGAGTATTGTAATGTTATTTCAAATGTAATGTAAGAATCTTATTTGTACTTTATACCTTCATTGATGAAATTCAAATGTTATACAATGTATGTTTTTAAGTTTATGTTAAATAAATACATGCAATGTTAAATACTATTGTCATCTATGGGAATTTTCAGATATGTGTCATCGCGTTACTTAGGGAATGTTTGCAATTAGTTAAGTAAATGATTACACTAAAAAAAAAAATTATTACACTTTCATAGACAATGCATCATTCCTTAGGTTACAAGATGGGGCATTACAATATTTTTGCCTTTTTGAACATCAAAAACTCAAATTTTGCCTCCTAAACTATCTCCAATACCACAAATTTTGCAATAATAAAATAAGGCCACTTATTTTAATTCTATATTTTGGCCTTAATGTCACATTTATTTCTCAAAAAAAATTATTAAAATCAAATTTTAAATCACTCCTTTTTTTGGTTGATGTTGATTGTAGTTTCACCTAGGATGCTCCTGCATCATATTGAGATGTTTAATCTCAGTTGTTCATTAGCAAAAGAGGTTAAGCACATGGGTGCACTATTGGAAACTTAAAGGGTGAGCATGTTAAGGTGTACTCACTTAATCTGGAGTGTTCCCTATCAGCCCACAACTGTTGATCAAGTCCTAGCAATCTCATGCAAGACAGTGGGCTAATTGCACATGGATATCACCAAGGCTCGTAAAGCATGGTGGAGTCTAATGGATAGCACAAAAGGCATTCAACATGGCATAACCTTATTGGCTCGATGTCAAGGTTAGCGTAAATCAATATTTCAAACATGTGTGACTCTATCTAAGTCGTTTGTCAATCCAACTGGATGCAAGATCAATGAGTGACATTCAAAGTTACCAATAGGGTAGATGGAGCTATTTTGGTTCGTGCGAGAAAACATTAATGTCAGATATGATGTCGCCAAACCAATTTAATGGATTTTTCACCATAAAAGCATTATTTCAAGCATAATGTGAAATCATCAAAACACTTTAAAGCATTTGGAGACTTGTTGCAACAATTTTTTGAGCTTTGGGCATCCACAATTAGGGTTTCCTAGTGTATATCAACTAGTAAGTGAAAATTACCCTTTTTACGCTAAATTTGTCTTGTGTATTAACTTGTTTTCTTGATCTAAACATGTAAAGGAAATCAATGTTGACCACATATTCACATCAAATAGTTACCCTTAAATTTTTTAATTATACTTTGCATTAGGGATCAATTTTAAATTATTATAGTATAAATATTTTTTTATTTATTCTATTTTCATAATCTCCTATCAAAATCTATTCAAAAATAATAATCTTGAATTAATTCTAGTAGTGGTGGAAATGAAAGTTTCAATTGAATATACAAGGAGTATAAAAATTAAGTACATATAATGAAAAATAAATATCTAAGATATATGATAATAAGATGGGACATTTTAATAGAAACTTTGTAGTAGTCCATGAACTATACAAAATTAAGATATAGGGATAAACTTAAAATTAGGGATATTATGAAGGGTTTCATAATTGAAGGTGATATAATGAAAGTTTATTAAGTGAATCCACTAGGATAAAAATAAACCTAAAATCTATAGTATGTGCTAGATTACCAACTAAGATTTAAGGTTTCTATTACTAATGATCCCATGTGATGGCACAAAATGGAAGTTAAAGTATTTGAATTTAAAAAATCTAAAATGCTTCTTAACACTATTTAGGATGGTGTTTGTAGTTAAATAAAACATGGTATCCCCAAGATATCACAAGTTTAAACATTAAGAGAAGGCCTTACTAACCTTAAAAGTTGTAAGACTATTGAATTAATTCCACACAAAATAAAATAAAATATCAATATAGAAGATTGGACATGAAGACCATTTAGTCAATAATTGCACTGGAGATGCAATATCAAAACCCATTTGCACTATTGCATAAACAAATTAAAAAGAGTGTTGCTGAGTACACAGGCTACAGGCCGTGTTATTCACTATGGTGGAGTCATTCCTTCATCTCATCGCTGCTTGAATCTAGGTTGATTGTTGAGTTTTTGTGAGTGACAACTGACAAGTGACAGGCACCATGTAAAAGAGACCATTGAATTTTCCTTACACGGTTTATTCCCTTCAAGACTTTTAAAGATAGATGGAACTATTACCATGAGAATAGTGTCTCAACGAAAACGTGTACCTGAAGATTCTTCTTGTCTTCCATTTCTATTTGTACTCCATTGAAATCCAAATTTTACTGTTATTCAGTCCAGCCAATTACGCGTCTCTATGTGCACAGATTTCTCATATGGGTGATGTTGATCACTTCAGGTTTTACCTGAATTTAAATTTTATGAATAGATAATTTATTTATTAAAACTTTTATATATATTTGTATAAAGGGTGGGTTAATTAAATAATATTATATATAAAACATATTAATTTGGATCATTAAATAAATAAATTTTTGGTATTGAAATAGTTTTTATTTTTGAAATATTATTAGAATGAAGATTGTAATAATGTATTTTAATCGAGAGAAAACAATTTACTTATTCATTCTTTTTAATCAATTTGTATTTGCTACATGCAGAATAAGCTCTTAAATAAATAGATCTCCAACCAAATAACTTCACATTTGGTGGTATACTCTATGTCTAAACATCAAATCCTTCACTTTTATTTGTTACATGGTAATATTATTTGGTTTACTCTTATAATAATTTCAATTTCTTGTTAATTTAATGTGTTATGTCAATTAATGTATTAATTAAATCATATTTGTATATTATTATACAAGTACAATAGAATACAATATAGATAGAATATAATTATTCTAATTTTAATTATTATAATCAATCATATAATATTAACATATTAATTATATTATTAATATTTGTTACAATACATTAATCTATTTACATAATTTTTGAAATAATTCCCTTAAACATATGCATTTTTAGAGAGCTATAAATGTATAATTTGTGCATCAAACTTTTTATTCCAACCACGTCTTTGGGATGCATAGTTTTTCCCTATCCAAAGTACATGGTTGAATTAATTACTTTGAAATACCAAAAATAATAAATATAATAATCTAATCTCAAACTTTATTACCTATTCTTAATGAAACATTGAAACAACGTTTAAAGACTAGTCTAGAATTTGGTATGGACAATTGGTGATATTAGATAGTTAATTAATTATTTAGCTTCTATATAACAAATATGGTGTTCTCATGAGTTTAATTCATATACTTGAATATGCCATTTGTAGATTAGTCATTTCATTTAGGACACTCTAATCAAAGTGGCTCTAAAGCATAAGGGAGAAAGGGCATGTGTAGGCAATTTTTATTAATAATCTTATGTGGTATAATGCCAGGATTGAAGATTTATATGTACTTCAAAATATGAAAATAAATAAAAGAAAGAAAATGAAAAAAATACAAAATAAGAGATAATATAATTTGAAATACGCTACAAGATAGAGTCATAATGAAAAAGATGGAATGTGCTTTGCTAGGGTTTTTTCCTTTGTCTACATAACTTGGCTTTCCCTTGTGGTTTTTCCTTATGTCATACCACATTTATTGCAAGATTTTTAAGCCTCTCTTTATATGGCCTCAACTAGTTTCAACCTAGAAGTTCTTGTGGGTGTTGATGGTTTGGTGACTCTTAATCATGGATCCTCTAAACAAGAATCCTCCCAAAAAATTTGTGTCAAAAGTATTCAATGAGACATGTCTACTGAAACTCCAATAGATGTCATTCTACTCATATCTAAATTCGATAGTGCATGTAAATGGTTAGAGCACCATACTCTTATTATTTATTTTGTGTGGAGAACTCCAATTAAAAGCATGCAAAGGGATTGGGTTGTCAAATATTAGACCCCGCATGGGGTTTTCCTAGATGTTGTTCAAAACCTCCTAAGGGGTTTTATATTTTCTATAAATTCTTAAGGTCAATCATGCCCAAGCTATTCTTTAGCATGGCCCATGGTATGTTTGGTCATCTCTATTGGTATTGCAACCATGGATCTAATATTTTTCTATCTCAAATGATAAAAATCTTTGTGTGCATGTGTGACTTGAATTTCCTTGTCTCCCCTTGCCTTGTTATACTTTTTTTTCAAGTTATTGTGTGCTCTGTAAGGAAGGTTGTTTACATTGATCTAGATCATTTGTATCAAGCCCACCCTTAGAAATGGGTTTGTGTAAAGGTGGATTTGTCTAAATACTTGAAAGAGGTGATAGATATGCAAATTGGAAATCTTCATCACTCTCAACAAGTCTCATATTTAAAATTATCTAATAATTACTTTAGATATCAATCCTCTAAGAACAAAATTAAGGATCTCCCTTTGGCAACACCTAGAGTTAAGTCTCCACTCCAGGTTTCTGAATCTCCTCATTCTTCTAAGGCTACCACTTGAAAGGACGAAGATAAATGGAAAATAAATACTAATCGAAGAGGAAAATCCACCTTTGTTGTTGGTACCCAAAATAAATCTCAACATTCTTTGACTATTATACAAGCACAACCCATTATTTCAAAACCTATTTATAAGGGAAAGGAATTTATGGTCACTTCAACTAACCTTCTTGCTCATCCAGAGTAGTCTCAAATGCCTCAAATAGCAACAATGCTTTCATCACAATTAGAATTTCCAATGCATCCTTTCACATCACTAAATACCTTGCAACATTGTTGTAGCCCTCTCGAGCACATGGAGGATGGTGAGTTTTTTTAGTAGAAAAAAATAAATTTCAAATTCATCATCCAGCTAGGCTCCATCTCATCATTTTTTATCAAAATATTTCTTTTCCACTTTGGATGAGTTAGATTGTGATGATCTACTAGAGGCTTATGAATTTTATATCTAGGAATTTATGAGGTCTTAATGACCTCATTGGGAAGTATTTTGTATGATATAATCATAAAAAATGTTATAGTTTATATTTTTTCTACATTCAAGAAGTTAAGATTTCTGTGGATCTTGTATAAATTTAGCGATTGTATTCAGAATTCACGAGTCAATATTTTGGTGCAATGACAACCACCAATGTAGCAATTGGTATCATAGCCAAGGTCACAAGTTCAAACCCCTCACTTGCACTAGGGGGATTGTTGCAAGAATTTTCTCTTGGTCTCCTTATGTTGTGTAGTGTAGCACTTAGGTTCATGACATGGCTTAACCGCCTCCCATGGATCTTGTATAAATCTAGTAGTTGTATCTGGAATTGATAAGTTGATCTTTTGGTGCAATGGCAACCACCAATGTAACATATTTTTGATAGCTTGAGAGTCTATACAAATCCTCCATTATCATCCTTCTTTGGTGCTAGTACTATAGGAACCACACATGGACTCAAACTCTCTCAAATCCATCTCTTCCACAACAAGTCATGCACTTGTTTGTTCAACTCTTAATTCTCTATTGGAGTCATTCGATGGGCTACCTTATCTAGAAAATTTGATCAAGGAATTAGGTCCATCTGATGACTAATCTTTCTTATTGACCCTTAGGTACATCATCAAATACAATATCTTGAAACTCATTCAATTAATATGAAACCTTACAAGTACCCCTTTATCATCTTCTTTATCAACTCTAGGAAACAAACCATAACACATATGTTCATGCTTCATACCTTTAAAAATATTTTCCCATCAAGCAAACAGATTCTAGAATTACCGCATACCTTTTCTTCTACCTCTTTCAAGGGCTTCAACTTATGATGAAATCCATCCTTTGCCAAAGAATAGGTGTTGGAATGTCCATCATATACTTCCCATCGATCAAACAAGAATAGTCTCCCTAACAACATATGATGAACATCCATAGGAATAATATCACATACTACCCAATCATGATAATTTCCAATCTTGAACTTTACTAGACATTGCTCATTTACCAAAGCTTTATGGTCCTTATGCAACCAAGAAATTTGGTATGGATTTAGATGCCTTCTTATCTCCAAATTCAACTTACTAACCATCTCTTTTGAAGCAAGGTTATCATTACTACCTCCATCACTAATCACGTTGTAAAATTTACCTTCAAACTTACATCTTGTGCAAAATAGATTCTTCCTTTGAGTTGGTTCTTTCTCCTCATTCAACAAGGCTCTTTTCGTAACAAGAACCTCTCCTCTTTCTGCATCCCCATAATGTGAAGACTTAACATCTTCATCTACATATGCAACTTGTGCATTACCCTTAGGTATTTTATTTGTCCTTCCTTGATGTCAAGGACACTCATATGATCCATTTCCTTCTCCACACTAGAAACAGGTTTCACAAAATCATCCTCTTCCCAATCCTCATCTAGATCTTCCTCTTCCTATTTGGTCTCCATTATTTTGATCATGAGGATGTTAGGTGTTATCTCCTTTCTAGATCTAGCTTCTACTCAATCTTTCACCTAGGTTCTTTTGATCTTCATTTTGACCTACATATGACCATCCACCATGACCTCCACATCTTTTCTCACTTTCAAAAACAAAATTTGTCTTTAAAGTATCCAAAGATAAATATCAATGAGCAAACAAATTTTACAAGGACCTAAAACCCAAAAACAAAAAGTTGTCTTAAATAAAAGCAAGGAAACCAATAGCCTACCTACAACAAGCCTACCAAGAACACACAACTAAAAAGATAGAAACAATAGAAAAACTATTGCTATTACAACTCTTTAAGAGTATTTTCCACTTCTAGCTCTTGTTGGTAGCAACTTTGACGAAGATTCATAATATTGAGAAAACCATTTTTCTCCTTTTGGAAAGAATTATTCTTTCCCCTAGTATGAGTGTTTGGCCCATTCTATTCTATATTGATTTGCTTTCCTTTCTCCTTAGTCTCATTTTCAATCTTCTTAGTTCTTGATAGCATTTAAAGTTCAACAACTTGATCTTCCTGGAGTTCTTTAAATTTTTTGGTTAGAATGTAAAATACTTCACTAACTAATTTTGCTAATACATTCCAAGTTTTGGTTTAGCTACAACATCTCGTCTTTCAGGCCCTTTACACGGCTCTCATATTCCTCTTTCATTAGAGTAACTTCATTCATGATCACCTACAACACCAAATGAATCTATTTTTCCTCATTCTTCTCATTAAGGGAATCCTCCACACCCGTGATAGCATTGATTTTATTCTGCATAGACCTCAACTTAACGTTTATTTGGTTTAGCTCAAGAAAGAACCATTTAGTGATTCTAAAATGACCCACCACTTCATCTTTGGCAATCCCCACGACATTATAAATATCCTTGTTGTTCATATTGAGCTGAGGATTTCCTTTGTCAAGTCTTGAGGGGAGAACAAATGACTCCCTTCAACATTTTTAGGGATAATATTAAGGCTTTTTCCATTATCAATTTCTTGCATATTAATCCTTTTCTTAATTTTGACCTTTCCTTTACCTTTCTCCTAATCATCATTATGTTTTAAATTTTTCTTCTGCACAAAAGAAAAATGAACTCTTGATGAAGTTTATTCTTTTAATTTAAAACAAATAATTTTTTTTGATATATTTTTAATAAATTTAAGAGAATGATTTGAATTGCTAATTTTTTTAGAAAAAAGTGAGGTCAATGGGATGTAACAAAAATGGAGAAAACATTTTCTTTGATTTTTTCCCCAAATAACTAACATCAATATTTATTGTATGGAAAAAATAATTAAATTTCAATGAATATTTTTCTTGTAATAATTCTTTAACATCAAACTTCACGAAAAAGTCATATTTTTCATGGGGTGTCAACTTTTGTCTTTTTTTTTTTCACTAAATAAAAATAAATTATACCATTTTGGAAAGGATTCTCTCCTCTAGTGCACCATATATTTTTGATTTTTTGTAAGTATGTTTTAATATATATTTTTAATTCTTATTAGCCTTATCTTTTATTATAAATGCCTACTTATAATAATTTTTTAAAAATTATATCAAAAATTAATCAAAATATCATTTTTAAAATTTTTGATTCTACACTCTAAGCTCTACAAAAGGGTATTTTCATATTTTCATGAAAGTACTCCTAGTTGGAGAAATTCATATTTGAAGCTGAAGTTTTATGAGTTTTCCCCAAATGAGGGGTTAACTTGCTACATAGGTAGTCAAAAGTTTTTTTTTAAGTTTTTTTACTAATTTATTTTATATAAGTGTCAAGGAAACTATAAGGATATTTATATTGAAAAAAATAGAATTTATACATGGATGGAACAAGCAAATGAGAATAAAAATGATTTTCCCTAGAAACAAAAGAGCCCCATACTTAATCAGTATCACTTTTAGATGAGTGAGTTATATCAGCAGGAGAAGGGAAGTATTGAAAAACATGAGGATCCTCCATAGCATTCTTATATAAAAATGAACAACATTGAACAAGTTTTGAATAATGCAAGATATGTAAACACCTACTATGGGTCTTAGATAATTAAGATAAGAAGAGAAACTAAAAGGGTTGTCTCCAATCGGGCCATGTGCCATTGGACGCAACAAAGAATATTGAGTTGTATTCAAGAGTAGAGTATCATGATTAAAGATACCTCTCACCACCGGAGAGCCATAGTTGAAAACATAGCTATCCAAAGCCACAAGAAGCTCAGACAATGGATAGATATGAGGTAGAAAATAAGTACCTACAAGAAATTTAGCCAAATATGCACACCACAAGACATCCATGAGATTCAAAATAAACATTAAAGCCACTTCATTTGGGAAAACCATAGTATGGTTGTATAACTAATCTTAACCCAACGTAAGTATTTAAGCTTTCTCTACTTATGAGTATTGGATGAAAAAAACCCCGTTAATTTTGTTCCTTATGAAGCGGAGATTATACTTGGTTTCACAATATTGGTTGGGAATAGAAACCCTAAACATAGACTCCATGAGAAGCAAATACCAAGACGAATGAATACAAAATATAAACCATAACAATTTCCTTCCTAAATAGACAAGATTCATAATAAGTAACATAACTTTTAAAATCACACATGCATGCAAGATCTTAGTCAGCATGGGAGTTTGCACCATGGGTAAGTGCACCAAGCTGTGACACAAAAGGTACCAATTTTTTTTTACCTAAAATGACCATTTGGCGAGTGCAAAATTTGGTGCTAGCCAAATGAAGTGCTCCATTTGGCTAGTGCAAAATTTGAAGCATGGCTTTTTGCAATACCTTTTTGTGAACTTTCTTTTTATCTTTCTACTAGGGAAACTATATAGATGAAATAAACATTTACTTTCTTATACTTTAATTTATATTTCATGTATATAGTTTTAGGATGTTTAAGAGTGGTTTCAGATCTCTTAGAGTTATAACGCAAATTCTAGTTTTTGGAAGGTCATACAATTTTTCAAATAGTTAAATTTCAGTAATCAACATGCCAAATTTTAGTAATCAGGAGGTCAAATTTCAATAGTCAACAAGTTGTATCATCTTTCTCTCTCACTCTCTCCTTACATCATTGGAAATTAAATAACCTTTATTAGGGATAGAGTAGCTTAATACATTTAATCATATAATTTAGCCTCGCTCATTAGATAAAGGGCTAGTATGAGACTTGAGATGAGTTGGGAAGGCCTAGAATGGCAAGATCATTATCTTGTCTTCTCAAAAGATAATTGATTCCGCACTGGTGTCCATGTGGGGCCAGCTTCATGAGAGGTTACCAGGGTAACCCAGGATGGGGGCCAGGACCTAGGAAGATCTCCTTTGGATAACCAATGAAACCTTTGTGATGACACTCCTCCTATGACAATAGTCAGTCTGTATTGCTCAGTGGATTTATTGATTATGTGGTTCTGAAAGCAATGTAACCTTATGTTTTGTGTTTACTAGTACAGTGTTGTTATGTGTTTACTAGTATAGTCTAGTTTTTTACTTTATCTGTGTTAGAGGTAGTCGGTTGTCTTGGTTACCTATTACTATCTCCTAGAACAAGGGTTGGGCCTACGGGTACTATATGGTTGGGTGGCGTGCACCTTACACTATTGAGTTCTCTTCCTGTTCGTGATGGTGAGATCTTCTTGTTCGAGGAGCTCGTGTGGTTCTCTGGAGTTGTTCTTCTCTTTCTTCATTGTAACTATGGACACTATGTAATTGTAATCCTCATTTGTATCAAGGAGAACCCTTGTGATGTAATTGTAACATTAAGTATGATTTATTTATCGTTCGATTAAATGGGTTATATTTGGTTTATATGGTGTTGTATCTATGGAAATATGCTCATTACATTTCTATGTATTAGACTTAATTTGCAATGGATTACTACTTTGTTTTATGTTGTTATCATGAGTTAATTCCATGTACTATGTTTTAGAATAATTTGTAAGTTTGGAATTTCACATGTAGAAACGTTGTGTGGCCTTAAGGATGTATGTGTTAGAGTAGTTTACTTCACTCATCATTTTTACTCTTTTTAAGAAAAAAAATTAGTTGTGCTTCCGTAGTGTTGCATCGTCCTCTAGGTTGTGGGACGGGGTTTTACAGTAAGTGCACCAAGTTGTGACACAAAGGGTACCACTTTTTTTTTTTTTTTACCTGAAATGACCATTTGGCGAGTGCCAAATTTGGTGCTCACCAAATGGCTCAGATGACTGAGCCTAAGGCTCAGTATTTCAAACTTCGAGTGCCAAATTTGGCGCTATCCAAATGAAGTGCTCCATTTGGCTAGTGCAAAATTTGAAGCATGAATTTTTGCAATACCTTTTTGTGAACTTTCTTTTTCTCTTTCTCTGTTAGGGAAACTATATACATGAAATAAACATTTACTTTCTTATACTTTAATTTATATTTCATGTATATAGTTTTAGGATGTTTGAGAGTGGTTTTAGATCTCTTAGAGTTATAACACAAATTCTAGTTTTTGGAAGGTCTTATAATTTTTCAAATAGTCAAATTTTAGTAATCAACATGCCAAATTTTAGTAATCAGGAGGTCAAATTTCAATAGTCAATAAGTTGTATCATCTTTCTCTCTCACTCTCTCCTTACCTCTACCAAAATGAATTTCAACCAATGACATTGTCTACATATATCAAGTAATTGAAGTTTCAAATATATGAAAATTACCAAAATATCTTAAATTTAAAATTTGAGGCTTTAAACAATTGAATGAGGCCCTAAAACTCAAGGCCATAGATTACTTTGAGCTTTTAATTTTATTTTTTTATAAATGGACTCAATCGAGTGCCCAAATCAAAAGTTATAGCTCCACTTGAAGTTTTTATCTCTTTTAGGTATTTTTGGTGATGGGTTCCAAATGCCCATAAAATTGAAGAAAAATGAGGAAGCAAAAATTTGAAAAAATTTCAAAGGTGGGAGAAAGATAGCTACACTAGTTTGGGTGCCTAGTTTTCTGGGTTGGTTATAAATTATAAAATCTTTTTGTTGTAATAGATGAGAGTTGGGGGCCAATAGTGGAATGGAGTGACGGTTAAGTTGTTGTGATGTTGTTCTTGCCATCAATGTTCAAACCCCATTGTGGTGTAATTGTTGAGTATTTATGTTGGGGATGAGGTCCCTTGGTTGTGACCTCTCCAGTTCATAGCTCCTAGTCAAAAACATTTACCACTCTATTAGAAAAAAGATGAGAGTTAGGGAATTGGGATTGTAGACACCTAAAATTTGACCTTTCCCAACCACACCTAAATTTTAGCCTATCATAAGCCATTTAATTAAATAAATATTTAAAATATTTATTTAATTTTGATTTCATCATTTTCCCAATCTTTATCATAAAATTTAATTAAATAATTATTTGCTATTTATTTAATTATTTTCCCCCTTCACATGATTCCATTAATTAAGTAAATATTTATTATTTTAACTAATTTTCCTTTATCCTTTATCCTTATCCATTTAATCCTAACCCTCCAACTTTTGTACCATCAAATCCCAAAGTGACCTACAAAAATATAATTTTTTTATAAAGAAAATATGAACTTTAATATATCAAAATCTGTTTCTCAACCCTTCCAAATGCAAGTCTGAGGCTTCTATAAAATATCAATATTTGGAACTACCTAAAAATACAAAGAGCTTACAAAATAAAAGGCACAAGAAACTTCCACACAACACAATTGGTTAGTAGTTAGTCTATTCATGTTGAGTCCACTAGAATATAATCAATGAAACTAAAATAAGATACAAATAAGAGCTTGAAAATAGCAAAAAATAAAAAACAAAGAAATCAAATTCATTGAATATCTTAGATCAACCTTGCTATGTCAACTTGCTCATATATAGGTATGGATACAACTCAATAGCATAACACTGTGGATTTTGATAATGTATTGAACAATAGAATAAAATTGCATAAATACTTCATCCTAAAATGATGAGTGGATATAGGAATTTATAAATTTTTAAAATAATCAATGGATGGATGACAATAAGATCAAAGACTTGGAGTTAGCTAGACTAACTTTGGAACCAACTCAAGAGAGTGGAGAATGTAGTTCTCAATTGATAATGGAATGAATCTTATTAATTCATTAAATGGATAGTTGTATGAGGAAGTTACTAATTTGAAGAATGAATTGAGTTGTGATAAGATAACTATGAATTACGTAATTTATTTAATAAATTTTTTGATGAAGAAGTTACTAATTTGAAAAACGAGTTAACTTGTGAAGGGATAATAATGGAATTTTATTTATTCATCAAAAGTAGACAATTAGTTCACATTAACTAAATAATAATATATTATTTAATTAACAGATTAAATTATGAAAAATGGTGATAGATGATAAATAGTATAAATAATAAATTTATGATAATATGATTAATGTGATAAATGATAATGGTATAATTAATGGTATGATACATTAATAGGAGATGTTCAAAAGAATATTTTAGTGTCTATAGGTCTCATGAGGATACCTTCAAATGAATGAAGGTGTTTGAGGGGGATTGGTTTGTGTCTACTCTTTAGAAAGAGTTTTCCTTGTGTGTTTAATTAGGTGGATTAGGGTTTGGAGGTGTTTGTCAATTTTAGTTGTTGAAAATAGAAAGAAAATCACTCATCACTTGCTCATTTGGGTAGGATGGCTCCTTCCTAGGATTAGCTCCAATATAAAGAAAACATACTTACACAATATTGAGATCATATTCTAGGTAAAATGTTAGAATGAAGGTCACGTGTTTCTTTTGTTTATAGTAGTTAATAACATGATCATGTTTTAGCTTGATAATGATAATGCTTAAGGCTAGTTACTAACAAACCATAACATAATTATGTTATTTATTTAATGCAATCACATTATGACTTATTTGAACCAAAAAGATAGTTTTTGGCCACTTTTTCATCTCACATATTTGTGCACACACCTCCATATACCATTTGGTGCTAGTGTAGAGAAGGTAATTATATCATTTTTTTCTTAGGTATTGAGGATAAGAGAGCAAAAGTGGTTGTGGGTTAGGTCTAAGATATAGGAGGTTGAGAAAAATATAAATTACTTAAATTTAACTCTTTACTTTTGGTTTTTGTCAATCCACAAGGAGGAATTAGTTATGCTATTCATGTCAAGATTGCATATATATTTGTTTAGTCATAAGTGAATGAAATAATAGTGTTTGTACAACATAGATGAGATGCTTATTTGATTCAAAAAGAGTACTTCAACATAAGTACACCTTGGAGAATAATATATAAGGTAAATGGGAAAGAACTTTCCTCGCGGGAAATCATTAATATGGTCTCATACATCAAATTAGTGTCTTACATGATAGTGATAAGAAAAAAATATTTACCTTTTTAAACCATTTTCAATAACTTTTCTAAAGAGTTAATAGATACTTTATTTAGAATATTGCAACATGATAACATTAAATATAAACTTTCCAATTTTGATGAGTAAATATGAGATGGGTGGATAATTATATTTCTAGGTTCTTTCTATTTACCCTTTGCACAAGTATTAACTTGTTTTCTTGATCCAAACATGTAAAGGAAATCAATATTGACCTCATATTCACATCAAATAGTTACCCTTAATTTTTTTAATTATACTTTGCATTAGGGATCAATTTTCAATTATTATATACGTATATATATTTTTTATTTATTCTATTTTCATAATCCCCTATCAAAATCCATTCAAAATAATTCATTTTGAATTGATTCTAGTAGTGGTGGAAATGAAATGTTCAATTGAACATATAAGGGGTATAAATAAGTATATAATGAAAAATAAATATCTAAGATATATGATAAAAGGATGAGAAATTTTAATAGGAGCATTGTAATAGGAAGGAGTATAAAAAATAAGATATAGGGATAAAAATAAAATTAGGGATATTATTAAAGGTTCCATGATCGAAGGCGATATAATGTAAGTTTACTAAGTGAATCTGTCATGATAAAAATAAACCTAGAGTCTATAATACGTGCTAGAGTACCAACTAATATTTAAGGTTTCTATTAGCAATGGTCCCATGTGATGGCACAAGGTAAAGTTAAAGTTTTTGAATTTGAAAAATCTAAAATGTTTCTTAACAATGTCTAGAATAGTGTTTGTAGTTAAATATAACATGGTATCCCCAAGATATGACAAGTTTAAAAATTAAGAGAATTCCTTGATGGGCTTAAAAGTTGTAAGACTATTGAATTGATGCCGCAAAAAACAAAACACCAATATACGAGATTGGACATGAAGAAAATTTAGTGAATAATTGTGTCATAGATGCAATAGCAAAAACCCTTTACACTATCGCATAAACATCTCTAAATTCTTAGAACCTCTCAATTAAAAGTGTAGAATTTGACTCTAAATACTCTATGAGAAACCTACATAACAAACATATATATAAAGGAAAACAATTTCTTTTTAGTTGACGCAAAAGGAGTCTTGAACTCGAAATTTCCTTTTATCACCAAATAACTTAAAAGAAGTTGGCATCTCTAAATTGTGTAAATTGCGTAAATTGCGTAAATTGCATAAATTGTAAGCAAGGCCACATCTTATTTTGTGCTGGTTTTGATTTTCAAACTTTAGTTGTGTGTGAGTGACAACTGACAAGTGACAGGCACCTTTGTATGAATTTTCCTTACGTGGTTTCTCCCCATCCATTGAATTTTATAGGAGAGAAATAAAAGACTTTTAAAGATATGTTGGAATCTTTACACTGAGAATTTTGCGTCAAAATAAGTTTCAAGAAAAACGTGTACCTGAAGATTCTTCTTGTCTACCATTTCTATTTTTACTCCATTGAAATCCAGATTTGATTGTTCTTCAGTCCAACCAAAATATGAAAATAAATAAAAGAAAGAAAATGAAAAAGTACAAAATAAGAGATAATATAATTTATAATATGCTACAAGATAGAGTCATAATGAAAAAGATGGAATGTGCTTTGCTAGGCTTTTGTACTTTGTCTACATAACTTGGCTTTCTCTTGTGGTTTTTTCTTGTGTCATACTACATTTATTGTAGGATTTTTAAGCCTCTTTCAATATGGTCTCCATAGGTTTCAACCTAGAAGTTTTTTTGGTGTTGATGGTTAGGCAGCTCTTAATCATGGCTCTTCTAAACAAGCATCGCAAGAAATTTGTGCTGAAACTCCAATGGATGTCATTTTATCCATCCGTGAATTTGATAGTGCATGTAAATGGTTAGAGCACCATACTCTTATTAGTTATTTTGTGGGGAGAACTCCAATTGAAAGCATGCTAAGGGATTGGGTTGCCAAATCTTAGGCCCTACATGGGGTTTACCAAGAGGTTGTTTAAAACCTCACTAAGGGATTTTTTATTTTTTGTATATTCCTAAGGTCGATCATGCCCCGGGTATTCTTTAGCATGGCCCATGGAATGTTCTGTCATCTTTGTTGGTATTTCAACCATGGACCTAATACTTTTCCATCTTAGATGATAAAATACTTTTTGTGCCTATATGGCTTGAATTTCCCAGTCTCCCCTTGCCTTGTTAGAATTTTTTTGACTTTATTGTCTCATCTCTAGGGAAGGTTGTTTCCATTGATCTTTAAATAGTTTTTGTCAAGCCCACCCTTAGAAATGGATTTGTGTTGAGGTGGATTTGTCTATATACTTGAAAGAGTCAATAGATATCTAAACTGGCAATCTTCATCATAATCAATGAGTCTTGTATTTAAATTTATCTAAAAATTACTTTAGATGCCAATTGTCTAAGCATAAAATTAAGGATTAAGTCTCCACTCTGAGTTTTAGAGCTTCCTCATTTTTCTTAGGCTACCACCTCGAAAGACAAAGATAAATGGAAAAAATTACTAATCGAATAGAAAAATCCACCTTTGTTGGTGGTACCCAAAATAAATCTCAAGATTCTTTGACTATTAGACAAGCACAACCTACTATTTCAAGCCATTTTTAGAAGGGAGGGAAGTTATGGTCACTTCAACTAACCTCCTTTCTCATTCAGAGTATTCTTGATGCCTCAACTGGAGCAATGGTGCTCTCATCATAATCAAAATTTCTAATGCATCCTTCTACATCACCAAAGACCTTGTGACATTATCGTAGCCCATCATCTAGCTAGGCTCTAGCTACTCAATTTTTGTTGTAAAATTTATTTTCCACTTTGGATGAGTTAGATTGTGATGAATATTTTTCTTGTAATAATTCTTTAACATCAAGCTTCACGAAAAAGTCATATTTTTCATGGGGTGTCAACTTTTGTCTATTTTTTTTATCACTAAATAAAAATAAATTATACCATTTTGGAAAGGATTCTCTCCTCTAGTGCACCATATATTTTTGATTTTTTGTAAGTATGTTTTAATATATATTTTTAATTCTTATTAGCCTTATCTTTTATTATAAATGCCTACTTATAATAAATTTTTAAAAATTATATTAAAATTAATCAAAATATCATTTTTAAAATTTTTGATTCTACACTCTAAGCTCTACAAAAGGGTATTTTCATATTTTCATGAAAGTACTCCTAGTTGGAGAAATTCATAATTGAAGCTGATGTTTTATGAGTTTTTGTAGTACCCCTCCGTTTATGCATATGCTTTCTGTTGTTACGTTTTCACACTGTTAGTCTATGATACCTTGTTTAGATATTTTGATCGCTGGTTTTGAGCGATGGTGGATTTATTCTGTGACATGATGATATATTGTTTGGTGATTATTGATTCTTGTTATGCTTTGATATAGCGTAGATGTTTACTTTCAGTTGTTTATTGATATGTACATGTTTATGATGGACTAACAGCTATTTATTTCGTCAATTTGTTGTGACGTGTATTGGTGTGGAGAAAGGAATCGCATCACTCGCTTCCGAGTGCCCTATGATATCTGTGATTTTGTCCGCACGGTGTGCTTGTTCAATGCTATATATATATATATATATATATATATATATATATATGCACGTTATTTGCTTAGTTGCAGGAATTACAGGTACATGACACTGACTCCACCTGGGTACTCAGGTTTGAGCGTGTCAAGACTCAACGGAAATGTTGATTGGGAGATAGTAGTTTGGTTCACCCTAGTCTAGTCTATAATCCTAGTCTTAGTACATCATCTATTTTTAGTTTGAGTCATAGGTTGTATTGTCATTTTCTCTTTGGATAAATTGATGAAAGGTAAATTTGGTTAAATTTCAATGGTGGTTTTTGTGCTTTAAGTTATTAGTATTTAAATTAATGTTTAAATGTGGAATAAATTGCTTGCTTGATTAATTAATTAATTAATTAGCTTATTTGGTTAAATGGTTTGATTTTAAAAGATCAAACTTATTTAATTAAATAAATTAATTAATTAAATTAAATTATTAAGTGTGTAAATAGTTTATTTGAAAATTAAATAATTATTTGTGAAAAAGATATTTTGGTTATTAAATAAATGGTTATATTTTGGAAATTATAAATAAAAATAAAAATAAAAATAAATACATGCATATTGTAAATTGGAAGATTGTCGAGAAGTGGTGGGAAGATATTTTTGTAACCACTTCTCGACATGTGTGCCAGTGCTTTAATTGAATATGGTTGAGGAAAATTTGTTACGGAGGATAATTTGGATCTTGGGAAAAACACAGGGGTTATTGAATTTCCTCACGGGGAAAGTATCAGAGCCTTTGCAAAAAAAATTCTCTTGCTGTGTAAATTTTTTTTTTTTCTTCATATAAATTGTTATCTCTATGGTTGTATTTCTTTGTGAAAGATCCTCCAAAGGATCTTGGTGGTTAGATAAATCTTTCTTGGATTTGGTGTTTTGAAGTAGTTTTGAAGGATTGCGTTCTATAGGCAAAAGATTTTCTTCAATAACCAAGATCTTCAATTTACAGGTATTTCTCTGGTGTTTTATGTAGTTTGTTTTTGGAAAAGAATTTTCTTAAAGTTAAAACCCTTGTTCTTCTTGGTGATTAGTTTATTGGAAATTCTTTTTGTAAATATTTGCTGTTGTTTGTGTGAAATTTCAAGAAAACAATAGAAGAAACTTTGTTAAGAAAAACTATAGATTGGATAAATTATATTTAAGATTTTTTTTCTGGGAAAGAATATTTTGCATATTTTGAATTATGAAAGAAAATTATTATTGTTAAAATAAATTTGATAAAATATTATCAAGGATTTCTTTCTATGCACTGATAAATTTTCATAAATTTCTGAAGAAAACTCTGTTGTGAATTTATGCTCAGTTATAGAATTTCTTTAATTGATATTATCAGTTATATATATATATGTTTAGGGTATATGAAAATTTTCATTAAAAAATTCCTTTTTTAAAATAGTGAAATCCGTGTACGGATTTTTGTCAAAATTGCATAGTATTTAACATTTTGAAAAGAATTATTTTGGATTACGTTTTTATGTGGAAGGAAATATCCACAATTTTTATGTATTTAAATTATCAAATGTATGTTTTAGTTTATGGACAGGGCCAAGGGCTTACCCACGGCCGACCCCTGCAGGGAGCCGGCTGTGAGGGCAGCGTTGGCGCTATCGCCGTGGCCGAGCCCTCCCACGAGGGTTTCGGCTGTGAGGGGAGCCGAACCCTGTGTAATATATGTTTTATTTGAAACTTAATAAACAGTCTCCTTTTTATGTTTTAAATGGTGGATTTATAAATAAAGTTTTAAATTCGCATGTTTATATGTAATCATATTTTGTATTTAAATAGATATATATATGTATGTATGCATATAAATATATATGTTTATATATAATATGAGACTATATTTGATTAAATGAATATTTATGTAATTATATGTATATTATGTTAGGAAAAATAATTTGGAAATTATTTTTGAGATAAATTATAATTTTCTTTAGAAAATGTTGTATGTTTAAATTAATATTGAGAAATTATGGAATACAATAAATGGTGAAATTGAGAAAATTAGAAAAATAGATTAAAGGAAACAGTTATTGATTTTGAAATAGATCTCTTAGTTAAGATGATTTATAAATATGTTGTTTTCAAATTGTTACATATGGATTTAGTATATCCAAATGATAGACATGAATTTACTTTAAATTGTTTTAATTTTGTGATTGGGAAAATTGGGAAAGTCTCTAACGATCAATTCTTCCATACCAATTGTTAAATGGGGATTGTGAATGTTAAGTTAAATTCTTATGTTAACTAAGGATGTGTACATGACCTGCATGGTGGTTTGAAACTTGTATTATGAATAATGATTGATGTTTGTTATTACACTGTTTGATCTTTTATAATGAATTTGGTTATATGTACACTTTGTAAAACTTTAGTAAAAAAACTTAGATTCCATGTTATGTTTAGGGGAGTGGCTATTAGTAAGGGCCAACACACAAAGTGGTGTCAGGGTAACTTACAAATAGTTGAGTAAGTCAGTGATAATTAAATGACACATTAGTTAAATTAAAACTCTTAACAAGTTGAATCATGCCTCGCTGATGACTCTTGAGCTACTTTAGTCTTGAGTATAAGATGAGAAGGCCTGGAATGGCAAATCGATGTCTTGTTTCTTCAAGAGACATTCAATTCTGCAACAGTATGCAAATGGGGCCGGGTTTCGTAAGAGGTTACCAGGGTGACCGAAGGATTGGGGGCCGAAACCTAGGAAGAAACACCAGGGTAACCTTTGCAACGTTGTGATGACACTCCACCTAGAATAAAAGATAACCCTGTGTATATAGTTAATTCAAATGTCTAAAATCTGGAAGCAATGTAACCAATAGTTTGTTGCGTACTAGTATCTAGGGTTAGTAGATTAGGTCTAGGTAACCTTATTACTATCTCCTAGCATGGGGGGTGGACCTACGGGTACCACATGTTTGGGTGGAACGTACACCTTACTACGTTGGGTCCCCAGTTTGATCATGGCATCAAGAGCTTCATGGATGGAAACCTCACACTTGGATCTTATGTGTACTTCCTCATTGTAATTTGTAAATTATGTATTTAAAAACATCCCTCAAATGTTGTGAGGTGAACAATGTAAATGTAATTGTAATTATTATTGAACTACCTCATCAGATGGATGAGTATTGTATATTCTATCAAATGAAATGTATGGAAACATGTTTGTACTTTATATTATCTTGAATAAAATTTAATGTTATGCAATGTTTATCTTATATTATAAATTAATATGTGCAATAAGAAATACTTAAGTCACTTACGGAAACTCAAAGTAGTGTAACGTCGTATAGCTTAATGAATGTATGCAACTAATTAACTAAATAATTAAACTTTAAAAAAAGAAATTATTACACTTTTATACACATTTGCAACATTCATAGGTTATTAAGATGGGGCATTACAGATTGTTATCAGAGCAAAGGTTACAAATACTGGACGCTCTGGGTAATCACGAGCCCATTAGGTTGACCTAGTACGTAGTGTCGCAATTGTTAGCCTTGGTTGAATATTATCTAAGACTCATTATTTTTTATGTGTAGGAACATGCCTAGGCGAGGAGGAAGAGGTCGTGGTAGAGGTCGAGGTGGAGGCCGAGGGCCAATCCCTCAGGTTACTCCCCCTCCTAGTCCTCATCACAGTGATCAGGTAGAACAGTTGGGACAGAGAAATGAGGGACAGAATCCCGAATAGTCAGCAGTAGAGGGTTCTCAGATATGTCCACTATTAGAGGAGGTCCTAGCTCGTCTTGGACCTAGACAGGTAGATGAGCAGGAGGTTGTCAGAGAGAGAGATAGATCTCCTAGGAGAGTAGAGGACACAATACATCAGGATGGGATTATTGCTGGTCATATGTGAGAGATTTACTGAGGGCACGCCCTCCTACCTTCGATGGTATAGGAGGTGGCTTAGAGGCTGAGACCTGGCTACTAGATTTGGATAGATGCTTTTCCATGCACCCTTACAGTAGCAGTACCCATGCCAGATGCGCTATTATGCACTTGAGAGGATTCGCCTCTACTTGGTGGCGCCTAGAGGAGTAGAAGCTCCATTTGGATATTGGTTCTGTGTCTTGAGAGATGTTTCTTGAGAGGTTTAGAGTACGGTTCCTATCGAAACACTGGAGGCAGCGTAGGGCTGATGAGTTCCATGATCTATGTCAGTTGGCTATTTTTGTAGAGCAATGTGAATGTAGGTTCTATGAACTCAAGCAGTATGCTGGTATTGGAAATGATGAGCCTATGCTAGTACAACACTTTATCAGGGGTTTAAATGCCCGCATCAGTGGTGGTGTCTGAGTGTTTGAGCCAAAGATTATGGAAGTTGTGGTGGAGAAGGCTCGTATAGTAGATGAGAACCTTATTATGGCATTAGGTGGGCAAATAGGAGTGCAGATTGGGATTGCTCCTGCAGCAGGTTTTAGTCCACGGGGTGGATAGGTATAGACAGGTGGTTCTTCCAAGAACCAACAGACACCCACAAAGGGTGGGCAGCAACAACAACAACAATGAACACCTCAAAAGAACAATAACCCTCAACCACAACAATAGAATAGTCCTCAAACAGGAAAGGGTCGTAACTGGTGGCGCAATAAGCGTAATAGGCAGGATCAGCCTGTGCAGAGTGATCAGTCTACTGTCAGTAGGGGTAGTTTTTAGCAATCCAATGCACCTTCGGTGGTAGAGGATTCTGCAGAGGCACAGGTTGTTATTCTTGTGGGCAGCAGGGACACATAGCTAGGCAGTGTCCGATGAGAGGTTCTACTAGTTTTGGGCCTCGACCTACAGTTTTAGAGCCTACAGTGGGTGATGTAGGATGATCACATACATTATATGCTATGGTTAACAACCACCAAGCCGATCACCAGAACACGGTGGTCGAAACTTCAGGTAAGTTACGTGGTGTTAGTGTTTCTATAATTTTTGATTTTGGAGCCACTGACTCCTTTATTTCACTGACCATAGTTGACCATTGTGGTCTTGTGGTGGTAAAGCAAGGTGGTAAGTGGTAGGTTGAATTTGCCTCAGGGGTGAAAGTAGCTGTAGAAAACTTAGTACATAATTGTGAACTTAAAATTGGTATGTTAACTACCTTAGTAGATTTATATGTTACACCCTTACGATCGTATGACATAGTTTTAGGTATGGATTGGTTAGCATCTTATCATGCTGTAATTGACTGTCAACTTAAGACAGTTAGTTGCATTGATGATTTAGGTGCGAAAGTGGAAATCATAGGTATTCAAAGACCTATCTCATTGCGGATGATTTCTGCTATGCGATTAAAGAGATGTCTTCGTCAAGGATGTCAACTGTTTGCAACAACAGTTACTGATTTGGAAGAGGGTGAGAGTCGAGAGGTATCTCTTGATGATCATCCTATTCTTAGGGAATTCACAGATGTATTTCCCGATGACATTCCTGGAATGCCACCGAAGAGGGATATCTACTTTAGAGTTGACCTAGTTCCTGGAGTTGAGCCTATATCTAGATCTCCTTATAGAATAACGACTCAGGAGTTAGAGGAACTTCGTATTCAGTTAGAGGAACTTTTAGAAAAGGGTTTTATTCATCCAAGTGTTTCCCCTTGGGGAGCACCTGTCATCTTCGTAAAGAAGAAGGATGGATCTCTTAGGCTGTGCATTGACTATCAACAACTGAACAAGGTTACGATTAAGAATCGTTACCCTTTGCCTTGAATCGATGATCTTTTCGATCAAATTAAGGGAGCTAATGTGTCCTCTAAAATCGATTTGAAATATGGTTACCATCAATTGTGTACAGCTGAAGCAAACATACATAAAACTGCCTTTCGAACTCGTTATGGTCATTACGAATTCACAGTGGTACCATTTGGGTTAAAAAATGCACCATCAGTATTCATGAGTTTAATGAATGTTGTTTTTCGTACATACCTTGATCGCTTTGTCTTGGTATTTCTCGATGATATTCTAGTTTATTCAAGAAATATGAAGGAAAATGAAGAACACTTGAGACAGGTATTGCAATGTCTGAGGGAAAATCAATTGTATGCGAACTTGAAGAAGTGTAATTTCTTTCAAACTGAGATTAAATACCTTGGACATGCGATTTCTAGTAAAGGTATTGCTGTGGATCCTTCAAAGCTCCAAGCTATTGTAGATTGGCCCGCACCTAATAATGTAGGTGAATTTCATAGTTTTATGGGTCTAGCTGGTTACTATAGGTGATTTGTAGAGGGATTTTCTAGAATCGGTCATCCTATTACTTCTCTTCAGAGGAAAGGGAAGAAGTTTGTTTGGATAGAGCAGTGTCAGTTAGCTTTTCAAACACTTAAAGAAAAGTTAACTAATGCGCCTATATTGATTGTTCCAGATCCTACTAAGGATTTCGTAGTATGTGTGGATGCATCCTTAGAGGGTTTGGGAGCAATTTTGATGCAAGATGGGTGTGTGGTTGCTTATGAGTCTCGCAAACTCAAAGACCACGAATTAAACTATCCCACTCATGACCTAGAACTAGCTGTAGTTGTGCATGCATTAGTTTGATGGAGGCATTTTCTATTAGGTCATCGTTTCGAACTTCATACTAATCACCGTAGTTTACAATACATTTTTACGCAACCTAACTTGAATGCTAGGCAAAGATGGTGGATGGAGTTCTTGTGTGAGTACGATTTTGAAGTAAAATATGTTCAAGGAAAAGAGAACGTAGTGGCTGATGCTCTTAGCCGACGTCGACATGAAATCTCTGCTACTACTCTCGAAGTAGATTTGAGAGGTCAAATAGTAGCTACACTGCCTACTGATAGATTATATTAGGAAGTGAAGTCAAAAATTGAATCGGGTAGACCTTTAGAAGGTCGATTTGCAAGGTATGTCCTAGAATTAGATGGTATATTACGGAACTTAGGTCATATTTATGTACCACATGTTAAGAGTCTTCGTAAATTAATTATGACTAAAGCTCATTGAGCTCTGTATTCAGCTCATCCAGGAGTCAAGAAAATGCATGCCGATCTTCGGCAATTGTATTTCTGGCCTGGTATGAAACATGATATTGCTGATTATGTATCGAGATGTCTTGAATGTCAGCGAGTCAAAGCTGAGCATCAACATCCTGCTGGATTATTACGGCCACATCTCATTCCCAAATGGATATGGGACATTATATCCATTGACTTTGTTGTAGGGTTACCTACGTCATCATGTCGACATGATGCCATGATAGTAACTATTGACCATTCGACTAAGTTAGCTCACTTTTCACCTGTACGTTCATCATATAATGCTTCATCTGTAGCTAGGATATTCATGGAGGATATCATTAGATTACATGGAATTCCTTGTAGGATTATATCAGATAGAGATCCTGTATTTACTTCAGCCCTATGGACTTCATTACATCATTCCCTAGGTACACAGTTGAACTTTAGTTCAACATATCATCCTCAAACTGATGGACAAACAGAAAGAGTTAACCAAATATTAGAGGATATGCTTAGGATGTATGTAATGGACCAACAATCAAGTTGGGAGGATTACTTGTACTTAGTAGAATTCGCTTACAATAACGGATATCATAGTTCCATAGGTATGCCACCATTTCGGGCATGATACAGTCATCCTTGTCGAACTCCTCTAAGTTGGGATCAACTAGAGGATAGAGTGTTACTTGGACCTGAGATGCTTTGTGACATGGAGCAACAGGTTGACCGTATTAGAGAGCATTTGATAGTAGCTCAGGATAGGCAAAATAAATATGTCGATGGGCATGGGATAGACCGACAGTTTGGTGTTGGTGATAGAGTGTTTCTTCGAGTGCGACCGCGAAAGAGTCCAATCCATTATGGAAAAGGCTCTAAGCTTACGCCTCGTTTCATTGGGCCATTCGAGATCTTAGAGAGAATTGGTCCTGTGGCGTATTGACTCGCCTTACCACCCAGTTTGTCTTGTATTAATGATGTTTTTCATGTATCATTTCTTAGACCATATCATCCTGACATATCTCATGTACTTGATTGGAATACATTACAGGTAGAGGACGGGCAGCTGGCTTTGGAGCCCGTGGCCATTCTACAACATCGGACGCTCGGTCTCAGGGGTCGAGACGTTGATCAGGTGAGGGTCCAATGGGATCCTAGTCATGAGGCTTCTGCTACCTGGGAGGATGCGACACGCATGAGGGAACTTTATCCCTATCTGTTCGCAGGCTTTGAGGAGCAAGCTTGATCCTAGGGGGGAGGATGTAGTACCCCTCCATTTATGCATTTGCTTTCTATTTTTATGTTTTCACACTATTAGTCTATGATACCTTGTTTAGATATTTTGATCGCTAGTTTTGAGTGATAGTGGATTTATTGTGTGACATGATGATATATTGTTTGGTGATTATTGATTCCTGTTATGCTTTGATATAGCGTAGATGTTTACTTTCAGTTGTTTATTGATATGTACATGTTTATGATGGACTAACAGCTATTTATTTCATCAGTTTGTTGTGACGTGTATTGGTGTGGAGAACGGAATCGTATCACTCACTTGCGAGTGCCCTGTGATATCCGTGATTTTCTCCACACGATGTGCTTGTTCAATGCTTTATATATATATATATATATGCACGTTATTTGCTTGGTTGCAAGAGTTACAGGTACATGACACCGACTCCACCTGGGTACTTAGGTCTGAGTGTGTCAAGACTCAATAAAACTTTTGATTGGGAGATAGTAGTTTGGTTCACCCTAGTCTAGTCTATAATCCTGGTCTTAGTACATCATCTATTTTTATTTTGAGTCATAGGTTGTATTGTCATTTTCTCTTTGGATAAATTGATGAAAAGTAAATTTGGTTAAATTTTAATGGTCGTTTTTGTGCTTTAAGTTATTGGTATTTAAATTAATGTTTAAATGTGGAATAAATTACTTGCTTGATTATTTAATTAATTAGCTTATTTGGTTGAATGGTTTGATTTTAAAATATCAAACTTATTTAATTAAATTAATTAATTAATTAAATTAAATTATTAAGTGTGTAAATAGTTTATTTGAAAATTAAATAATTATTTGTGAAAAAGATATTTTGGTTATTAAATAAATGGTTATATTTTGGAAATTATAAATTTAAATAAAAATAAAAATAAATGCATGCATATTGAAAATTGGAAGATTGCCGAGAAGTGGTGGGAAGATATTTTTGCAACCACTTCTTGACATGTGTGCCAGTGCTTTAATTGAATATTGTTGGGGAAAATTTGTTACGGAGGATAATTTGGATCTCGGGAAAAACATAGGGGTTATTGAATTTCCTCATGGGGAAATTATCAGAGCCTTTGCAAAAAAATTCTCTTGCTATGTAAAAATTATTATTTTTTCATAGAAATTGTTATCTCTCTGGTTGTATTTCTTTGTGAAAGATCCTCCAAAGGATCTTGGTGGTTAGATAAAGCTTTCTTGGATTTGGTGTTTTGAAGTAGTTTTGAAGGATTGTGTTCTACAGGTAAAAGATTTTCTTCAATAACCAAGATCTTCAATTTACAGGTATTTCTCTGGTGTTTTATGTAGTTTGTTTTTGGAAAATAATTTTCTTAAAGTTAAAACCCTTGTTCTTCTTGTTGATTAGTTTATTGGAAATTCTTTTTGTAAATATTTGCTGTTGTTTGTGTGAAATTTCAAGAAAACAACAGAAGAAACTTTGTTAAAAAAAAACTGTAGATTGGATAAATTATATTTAAGATTATTTTTTCTGGGAAAGAATATTTTGCATATTTCGAATTATGAAAGAAATTATTATTGTTAAAATAAATTTGATAAAATATTATCAAGGATTTCTTTCTGTGCACTGATAAATTTTCATAAATTTCTGAAGAAAACTCTGTTGTGAATTTATGCTCAGTTACATAATTTCTTTAATTGATATTATCAGTTATATATATATATTTATATATATATATATATATTTGTTTAGGGTATATGAAAATATTCATTAAAAAATTCTTTTTTTAAAATAGTGAAATCCGCGTATGGATTTTTGTTAAAATTGCATAGTATTTAACATTTTGAAATGAATTATTTTGGATTACGTTTTTACGTGGAAGGAAATATCTGCAATTTTTATGTATTTGAATTATCAAATGTATGTTTTAGTTTATGGACAGGGCCGAGGGCTTACCCATGGCCAACCCCCGCAGGCAGCCAGCTGTGAGGGCAGCGCCGGCGCTGTTGCCGCGACTGAGCCCTCCCACGAGGGTTTCAGCTGTGAGGGGAGGTGAACCCTATGTAATATATGTTTTATTTGAAACTTAATAAATAGTCTCCTTTTTATGTTTTAAAACGCGGATTTATAAATAAAGTTTTAACTTCGCATGTTTATATGTAATCATATTTTGTATTTAAATATATATTTATATTTATATTTATATATATATGTATGTATGTATATAAATATATATATTTATATATAATATGATACTATATTTGATTAAATGAATATTTATATAAATATATGTATATTATGTTAGGAAAAATAATTTGGAAATTATTTTTGAGATAAATTATAATTTTCTTTAGAAAATGATGTATGTTTAAATTAATATTGAGAAATTATGGAATACAATAAATGGTGAAGTTGAGAAAATTAGAAAAATATATTAAAGGAAATAGTTATTGATTTTGAAATAGATCTCTTAGTTAAGAAGATTTATAAATATGTTGTTTTCAAATTGTTACATATGGATTTAGTATATCCAAATGATAGACATGAATTTGCTTTAAATTGTTTTAATTTTGTGATTGGGCAAATTGGGAAAGTCTCTAACGATCAAGTCTTCCATACCAATTGTTAAATGGGGATTGTAAATGTTAAGTTAAATTCTTATGTTAACTAAGGATGTGTACATGACTTGCATGGTGGTTTGACACCTGTATTATGAATAATGATTGATGTTTGTTATTACACTATTTGATCTTTTATGATGAATTTGGTTATATGTACACTTTGTAAAACCTTATTCAGAAAACTTAGATTCCATGTTATGTTTAGAGGAGTGGCTATTAGTAAGGGCCGACACACAAAGTGGTGTCAGGGTAACTTACAAATAGTTAAGTAAGTCGGTGATAATTAAATGACACATTAGTTAGATTAAAACTCTTAACAAGTTGAATCATGCCTCGCTTATGACTCTTGAGCTACTCCAGTCTTGAGTATAAGATGAGAAGGCCTGGAATGGCAAATTGATGTCTTGTTTCTTCAAGAGCCATTCGATTCCACAACAGTATGCAAACGGGGCCGAGTTTCGTAAGAGGTTACCAGGGTAACCCAAGGATTGGGGGCCGGAACCTAGGAAGAAACACTAGGGTAACCTTTGCAACATTGTGATGACACTCCACATAGAATAACAGATAACCCTGTGTATATAGTTCAATCAAATGTCTAAAATCTGGAAGCAATGTAACCAATAGTTTGTTGCATACTAGTATCTAGGGTTAATAGATTAGGTCTAGGTAACCTTATTACTATCTCCTAGCATGGGGGGTGGACCTATGAGTACCACATGGTTGGGTGGAACGTGCACCTTACTCCGTTGGGTCCCCAGTTTGATCATGGCATCGAGAGCTTCATGGATGGAGAGCTCACACTTGGATCTTATGTGTACTTCCTCATTGTAATTTGTAAATTATGTATTTGAAAACATCCCTCAAATGTTGTGAGGTGAACAATGTAAATGTAATTGTAATTATTATTGAACTACCTCATCAGATGGATGAGTATTGTATATTCTATCAAATGCAATGTATGGAAAAATGTTTGTACTTTATATTATCTTGAATAAAATTTAATTTTATGCAATGTTTATCTTATATTATAAATTAATATGTGCAATGCGAAATACTTAAGTCACTTATGGAAACTCAAAGTAGTGTAACGTCGTATAGCTTAATGAATGTATGCAACTAATTAACTAAATAATTAAACTTTAAAAAAAAAATTATTACACTTTTATACACAATTGCAACACTCATAGGTTATTAAGACGGGGCATTATAGTTTTCCCCAAATGAGGGGTTAACTTGCTACATAGGTAGTCAAAAAAAAATTTAAGTTTTTTCTCTAATTTATTTTATAAAAGTGTCAAGGAAACTATAAAGATATTTATATTGAAAAAAATAGAATTCATACATGGATGGAACAAGCAAATGAGAATAAAAATGATTTTCCCTAGGAACAAAAGAGCCCCATACTTAATCTGTATCACTTTCAGATGAGTTAGTTATATCAACAGGAGGAGGGAAATATTGAAAAACATGAGGATCCTCCATAGCATTCTTATATAAAAATGAACAAAATTGAACAAGTTTTGAATAATGTAAGATATGTAAACACCCACTATGGGTCTTAGATAATTAAGATAAGAAGAGAAACTAAAAGGTTTGTCTCCAATCGGGCCATGTGCCATTGCACACAACAAAGAATATTGAGTTGTATTCAAGAGTAGAGTATCATGATTAAAGATACCTCTCACCACCTGAGAGCCATAGTTGAAAACATAGCTATCCAAAGCCACAAGAAGCTCAGACAATGGATAGATATGAGGTAGAAAATAAGTACCTACAAGAAATTTAGCCAAATATGCACACCGCAAGACATCCATGAGATTCAAAATAAACATTAAAGCCACTTCATTTGGGAAAACCATAGTATGGTTGTATAACTAATCCTAACCCAACGTAAGTATTTAAGCTTTCTCTACTTATGAGTATTGGATGAAAAAACCCTATTAATTTTGTTCCTTATGAAGCAAAGATTATACTTGGTTTCACAATATTGGTTGGGAATAGAAACCCTAAACATAGACTCCATGAGAAGCAAATACCAAGAGGAATGAATACAAAATATAAACCATAACAATTTCCTTTATAAATAGACAAGATTCATAATAAGCAACATAACTTTTAAAATCACACATGCATGCAAGATCTTAGTCAGCATGGGAGTTTGCACCATGGGTAAGTGCACCAAGTTGTGACACAAAAGGTACCACTTTTGTTTTTTTCACCTAAAATGACCATTTGGCGAGTGCCAAATTTGGTGCTCACCAAATGGCTCAGATGACCGAGCCTAAGGCTCGGTATTTCAAAATTCGAGTGCCAAATTCGGTGCTAGCCAAATGAAGTGCTCCATTTGGCTAGTGCAAAATTTGAATCATGGCTTTTTGCAATACCTTTTTGTGAACTTTCTTTTTCTCTTTCTACTAGGGAAACTATATAGATGAAATAAACATTTACTTTCTTATACTTTAATTTATATTTCATGTATATAGTTTTAGGATGTTTGAGAGTGGTTTTAGATCTCTTAGATTTATAACACAAATTCTAGTTTTTGGAAGGTCTTATAATTTTTCAAATAGTCAAATTTTAGTAATCAACATGCCAAATTTTAGTAATCAGGAGGTCAAATTTCAATAGTCAACAAGTTGTATCATCTTTCTCTCTGACTCTCTCCTTACCTCTCTACAAAAATGAATTTCAACCAATGACATTGTCTACATAGATCAAGTAATTGAAGTTTCAAATATATGAAAATTACCAAAATTTCTTAAATTTAAAATTTGAGGCTTTAAACAATTGAATGAGGCCCTAAAACTCAAGGCCATAGATTACTTTGAGCTTTTAATTTTATTTTTTTATAAATGGACTCAATTGAGTACCCAAATAAAAATTTATAGCTCCACTTGAAGTTTTTGTCTCTTTTAGGTATTTTTGGTGATGGGTTCCAAATGCCCATAAAATTGAAGAAAAATGAGGAAGCAAAAATTTGAAAAAATTTCAAAGGTGGGAGAAAGATAGCTACACTAGTTTGGGTGCCTAGTTTTCTGGGTTGGTTATAAATTATAAAATCTTTTTGTTGTAACAGATGAGAGTTGGGGGCCAATAGTGGAATGGAGTGACGGTTAAGTTGTTGTGATGTTGTTCTTTCCATCAATGTTCAAACCCATTGTGGTGTAATTGTTGAGTATTTATGTTGGGGATGAGGTCCCTTGGTTGTGACCTCTCCAGTTCATAGCTCCTAGTCAAAAACGTTTACCACTCTATTAAAAAAAAGATGAGAGTTGGGGAATTGGGATTGTAGACACCTAAAATTTTACCTTTCCCAACCACACCTAAATTTTAGCCTATCATAAGCCATTTAATTAAATAAATATTTAAAATATTTATTTAATTTTGATTCCATCCTTTTCCCAATCTTTATCATAAAATTTAATTAAATAATTATTTGCTATTTATTTAATTATTTTCCCCCTTCACATGATTCCATTAATTAAGTAAATATTTATTATTTTAACTAATTTTCCTTTATCCTTTATCCTTTATCCTTATCCATTTAATCCTAACCCTCCAACTTTTGTACCATCAAATCCCAAAGTGGCCTACAAAAATATAATTTTTTTATAAAGAAAATATGAACTTTAATATATCAAAATATGTTTCTCAACCCTTCTAAATGCAAGTGTGAGGCTTCTATAAAATACCAATATTTGGAACTTCCTAAAATACAAAGAGCTTACAAAATAAAAGGCACAAGAAACTTCCACACAACACAATTGGTTAGTAGTTAGTCTATTCATGTTGAGTCCACTAGAAAATAATCAATGAAACTAAAATAAGATACAAATAAGAGCTTGAAAATAGCAAAAAATAAAAACAAAGAAATCAAATTCATTGAAAATCTTAGATCAACCTTGCTATGTCAACTTGCTCATATATAGGTATGGATACAACTCAATAGCATAACACTATGGATTTTGATAATGTATTGAACAATAGAATAAAATTGCATAAATAATTCATCCTAAAATGATGAGTGGATATAGGAATTTATAAATTTTTAAAATAATCAATGGATGGATGACAATGAGATCAAAGACTTGGAGTTAGCTAGACTGACTTTGGAGCCAACTCAAGAGAGTGGAGAATGTAGTTCTCAATTGATAATGGAATGAATCTTATTAATTCATTAAATGGATAGTTGTATGAGGAAGTTACTAATTTGAAGAATGAATTGAGTTGTGATAAGATAACTATGAATTACGTAATTTATTTAATAAATTTTTTGATGAAGAAGTTACTAATTTGAAAAACGAGTTAACTTGTGAAAGGATAATAATGGAATTTCATTTATTCATCAAAAGTAGACAATTAGCTCACATTAACTAAATAATAATATATTATTTAATTAACAGATTAAATTATGAAAAATGGTGATAGATGATAAATAGTATAAATAATAAATTTATGATAATATGATTAATGTGATAAATGATAATGGTATAATTAATGGTATGATACATTAATAGGAGATGTTCAAAAGAATATTTTAGTGTCTATAGGTCTCATGAGGATACCTTCAAATGAATGAAGGTGTTTGAGGGGGATTGGTTTGTGTCTACTCTTTAGAAAGAGTTTTCCTTGTGTGTTTAATTAGGTGGATTAGGGTTTGGAGGTGTTTGTCAATTTTAGTTGTTGAAAATAGAAAAAAAATCACTCATCACTTGCTCATTTGGGTAGCATGGCTCCTTCCTAGGATTAGCTCCAATATAAAGAAAACATACTTACACAATATTGAGATCATATTCTAGGTAAAATTTTAGAATGAAGGTCACGTGTTTCTTTTGTTTATAGTACTTAATAACACGATCATGTTTTAGCTTGATAATGATAATGCTTAAGGCTAGTTACTAACAAACCATAACACAATTATGTTATTTATTTAATTCAATCACATTATGACTTATTTGAACCAAAAAGATAGTTTTTGGCCACTTTTTCATCTCACATATTTGTGCACACACCTCCATATACCATCTAGTGTAGAGAAGGTAATTATATCATTTTTTCTTAGGTATTGAGGATAAGAGAGCAGAAGTGGTTGTGGGTCAGGTCTAAGATATAGGAGGTTGAGAAAAATATAAATTATTTAAATTTAACTCTTTACTTTTGGTTTTTGTCAGTCGACAAGGAGGAATTAGTTATGCTATTCATGTCAAGATTGCATATATATTTGTTTAGTCATAAGTGAATGAAATAATAGTGTGTGTACAACATAGATGAGATGCTTATTTGATTCAAAAAGAGTACTTCAACATAAGTACACCTTGGAGAATAATATATAAGGTAAATGGGAAAAAACTTTCCTCACGGGAAATCATTAATATGGTCTCATACATCAAATTAGTGTCTTACATGATATTGATAAGAAAAAAATATTTACCTTTTTAAACCATTTTTAATAACTTTTCTAAAGAGTTAATAGATACTTTATTTAAAATATTACAACATGATAACATTAAATAGAAACTTTCCAATTTTGATGAGTAAATATGAGATGGGTGGATAATTATCTTTGTAGGTTCTTTCTATTTACCCTTTGCTCAAGTATTAACTTGTTTTCTTGATCCAAACATGTAAAGGAAATCAATATTGACCTCATATTCACATCAAATAGTTACCCTTAATTTTTTTAATTATACTTTGCATTAGGGATCAATTTTCAATTATTATAAGTATATATATATATATATATATATATATATTATTTATTCTATTTTCATAATCCCCTATCAAAATCCATTCAAAATAATTCATTTTTAATTGATTCTAGTAGTGGTGGAAATGAAATGTTCAATTGAACATATAAGGGGTATAAATAAGTATATAATGAAAAATAAATATCTAAGATATATGATAAAAGGATGAGACATTTTAATAGGAGCATTGTAGTAGGAAGGGGTATAAAAATTAAGATATAGGGATAAAAAATAAAATTAGGGATATTATTAAAGCTACCATGATCGAAGGTGATATAATGTAAGTTTACTAAGTGAATCTGTCATGATAAAAATAAACCTAGGGTCTATAATACGTGCTAGGGTCTATAAATTGTACATGTTTATCAATCAATGTTTTATATGACATTTAGGATGATGGATTAATAATTTTTATCTAAAACTTCAATTGTAAAAAAATACATAATTTAAACCAAAATCATGCATTTCCATCTACTTCATAGACTTTGAAAAACTCAAACTGACTGCATTTACATCTACTTCATAAACTCTACAAAAACTCAAACTAACTCTATTTACATCTATTTCATAAACTTTCAAAAATTCAAACTAACTAAAATAAATTGTGATATAAAAAATATGTGCCATGAATTAACTAATAATTTTCATCATCTACTGTAACCATAACACTAGTTAAACTTCAATGATACATACTACATACTATAACTATTGGAACATGATGAAGTCTCTCCTCTAATGATGTTAGAAAAAGTGAGTAGGTAGGTAGCCACGAAAACATGTTTTTCTCTGCATGACTTGACTTTGTTAATAATAGAGACGCGTTAACAGTCAAAAATGGATTAAATTGCGTAAATTGTAAGCAAGGCCACATCTTATTTTGTGCTGGTTTTGATTTTCAAACTTTAGTTTTGTGTGAGTGACAACTGACAGGTGACAGGCACCTTTGTATGAATTTTCCTTACGCGGTTTCTCCCCATCCATTGAATTTTACAGGAGAAAAATAAAAGACTTTTAAAGATATGTTGGAATCTTTACGGTGAGAATCGTGCATCAGAATAAGTCTCAAGAAAAACGTGTACCTGAATATTCTTCTTGTCTACCATTTCTATTTTTACTCCATTGAAATCCAGATTTGACTGTTCTTCAGTCCAGCCAAAATATGAAAATAAATAAAAGAAAGAAAATGAAAAAGTACAAAATAAGAGATAATATAATTTATAATATGCCACAATCTGATAGTCATAATGAAAAAGATGGAATGTGCTTTGCTAGGCTTTTGTCCTTTGTCTACATAACTTGGCTTTCTCTTGTGGTTTTTTCTTATGTCATACCACATTTATTGCAGGATTTTTAAGCCTCTTTTAATATGTTCTCAATTGGTTTCAACCTAGAAGTTTTTTTTCTGGTGTTGATGGTTAGGCGACTCTTAATCATGGCTCTTCTAAACAAGCATCCCAAGAAATTTGTGTTGAAAGTATTCCATGAGACATGTCTATTGAAACTCCAATGGATGTCATTTTACCCATCCGTGAATTTGATAGTGCATGTAAATGGTTAGAGCACCATTCTCTTATTAGTTATTTTGTGGGGAGAACTCCAATTGAAAGCATGCTAAGGGATTGGGTTGCCAAATCTTAGGCCCTACATGGGGTTTACCTAGATGTTGTTTAAAACCTCACTAAGGGATTTTTTATTTTTGTAAATTCCTAAGGTCGATCATGCCCAGGCTATTCTTTAGCATGGCCCATGGAATGTTTTGTCATCTTTGTTGGTATTTCAACCATAGACCTAATACTTTTCCATCTCAGATGATAAAATACTTTGTGTGCCTATATGGCTTGAATTTCCCAATCTCCCCTTGCCTTGTTAGAATTTTTTTGACGTTATTGTCTCATCTCTAGGGAAGGTTGTTTGCATTGATCTTCAAATAGTTTTTATCAAGCCCACCCTTAGAAATGGATTTGTGTTGAGGTGAATTTGTCTATATACTTGAAAGAGTCAATAGATATCTAAACTAGCAATCTTCATCATAATCAATGAGTCTTGTATTTAAATTTATCTAACAATTACTTTAGATGTGAATCGGCTAAGCATAAAATTAAGGATTTTCCTTTAGCAACACCTAGGGTTAAGTCTCCACTTTGAGTTTTAGAGCTTCCTCATTTTTCTTAGGCTACCAACTCGAAAGACAAAGATAAATGGAAAAAATTAATAATCAAAGAGAATAATCCACCTTTGTTGGTGATACCCAAAATAAATCTCAAGATTCTTTGACTATTAGACAAGCACAACCTACTATTTCAAGCCATTTTTAGAAGGGAGGGGAGTTATGGTCACTTCAACTAGCCTCCTTTCTCATTCAGAGTATTCTTGATGCCTCGGCTGGAGCAATGGTGCTCTCATCATAATCAAAATTTCTAATGCATCCTTCTACATCACCAAAGACCTTGTGACATTATCATAGCCCTCTTGAGAGCTTGTAGGATGGTGGGTTTGGTTAAGAGAAATGAAGAAATTTCACACCAATCATCTAGCCAGGCTCTATCTACTCAGTTTTTGTTGTAAAATTTCTTTTCCACTTTGGATGAGTTAGATTGTGATGATATGCAAGAATACCGCCCATCAATTTAATATATTAGAATGTCTGAAGTCTTACTAACCTCTTTGGGAAGTATTTTATATTGGGTAATCATCAACAACATTCTAGTTTAGATTTTTTATGCATTCAAGAAGTTAAGATTTCATGTTTTGTTTTGTATAACATGTTGGTTTATTTGGCCAAATGGGAACATGTTCAAAATCAATCACAAAGTTGGTTGTGGAAGCATTGCTACTTTTTTGGTTCCACGGTGGCATTCCTATGTGGTAGACCATGGATTTGATTCAACTTATTAGCTTGTATGGATCTTAACGAATGTATATAATCATTTGTTTGACATTATTAATGTTTACCCTCTCAATGATGGTATGGAGAGATCTTTTTTGAGGCAATGGATTATAGATTCAATGCCCATATCACTTGGGTTTTATGCATTGATTTTGAAGCTGTGAAAAAGGACTAGAGCATAAAATGATTGAAATCATAAATCAAAAGCACACAAATTGTTATACCTCAATGCACTTTCACCTGCATGGTTGATGTTCTACACATTCTTTGCACCCAAGAAACTTGTTGATTTTATCTCTTACTTGCTAATGTGGATTGCTCAACAATTCCAACATAATCTAGCTATCATTCAAGACTTGATGATAAATGGAGGTTGATAGATTCTATTTATATAAATAGACTCAAAAATATGAAGGGATTAGATCTTGGCACAAGATCAATGGCTCAGGTTGAGAGGCTCTCAAGCAAGAAAAAGAGGACAAGTGTTGTGTGAGGAATTGAGGATAATGTGAGCTTGGATGGAAATGATTGGAAGGGATAGATGTATAATTTAAAATTGGATTTTATGGAGTGGAGAGAGATAGCTCCATACAAAGTCAACTCAAAAAGTGACATTTGTCTTTAGTAGATTTAATGAGATGGATGTGGGAATTTATTGGAGACACGAGGAAGCAAGCATGGGAGGGGAATGTGGCATTGGAAGAATTTAAAATTAGGGAAATTGGCTAAATGGATAATAATGAAGGGATTTTAATTAATTAATCTAAGATTAAATAATTAGTGGCTTTTGAGGGGGAAAAGAATAAGGTTGCATATGATCCCACAATAGTGGTTTAAATTTTTGGCCAAACTTGTCAAAATTTTTTTTTTTTTAACTAAATTTTCACATTCGGTCACCTATAGCGATTAAACCATGAGGAATTTGAATATGATGCAAACTATTTCTTGTCATTTTTGTTTGTAGATTGTAAAAATATTTTTTCAAAAAAAATCAGATTACATTTTCCATTCCCACGAAAATTGGTTTTTTTTCAAAAAACAACATTTTTAAAAAGTCCAAGACCACCCTAACCATAATAAAATGATAATTTTTGAAGATTTAATTATAAGTAGAGGACTATGTTCGACGTGATGCATATTTTTTGTAATTTTTTAAGTAAATAATTAATTATGAATTTTTATTACAACTTTTAGAAAATATAAAAACTCGTCGCCTCTAACCACCTTAACTTGGTCAAAACTTCATGAAATTTAATTTTTATTTTTATCCTATAGTATAGAATGTGATGCATGTTTTGGATTAAAAATATGATACCACTTGAAAGTTATAGATGTTTTTCAATCAAATTTATCGATCGATCTCCTCTTAAGTGATTTACTAATAGAAAATGAATAATGATTTTTATTAAATTCAAATTTAAATCATAATTTATTGGAAAGATGAGAATCTTCTAAAACCCTTTCGCTTCATTTTGAAGTAAGTCACCTTTACCACAACCCTACAAAATATTGCCACTTTTGGCTAATTCATGATCCCTCAAAGCATTACACCTTGCACCAAAGAAATAATTTAACCTTAGGTAGGAGAATCAAAATATACTTAATGAAAAATTAATTACTAAATATTTGATTAATTTAGAAGAGAGGTGGGAATAATTAATTAAATAATATAATATTTCAATTAATTTAAGAGTAGTATAATTAATTAAATACCACATTTAATTAATTATAGGATAAAGATGGAATAAGTAATTAAATACTATAATATTTAATTAATTATGGGGTAATGGTAGGATTAATTAAATTAAAATTTTTAATGAATTTAAAGTGTAATGTTAGAATTGGGGTGTCTACATTTTCCCCTCTTTGATGCAACATCTGAAGTGATGTGTTAAAGAATTTCAAAGTTTGCTCCAATAGGTTAAATGAAATAGGAGGTTATGCCTTGTCAAGAGATTGACTAGAAAAAAATTTAAAATTATGTTTTGGTGTGATCTCAAAAAAGGTGGGTTTAGAAGAGAAGAACTCACATTAAGGGATATAAGAATGAAAAGGAAGAGGGTGATATGTCTAGAAATATGTGGCATTGGAAGAAATAGGGAATTCTTACATGCCTTGGAATAACTAGGATTAAAGTGGCATATAAATAGGCCTTGGGGGGGCAAAGGCATCATTTTCACCTTTCCAATTAAGAGAAGAAGAGGAGTGTGGGAGAATGAGAGATAGTTCTTGTTCCTTAGCATTTGCATCATGTGGAGCAAGTTCGAGAGTACCAATGAGCAATCAATGCAGGAGATCTAGTAAGTTCTCTAAGCTAGGGATTTCAACGTAGTTAGGCGGTAATAAATGCAGGTAGATTAGGCTAGGAAGTGGGGGAAAATAGAGGTGTGGTTTTATCAAACTATGCTTGTGCACATGATTGTGGTGTTTTTATTTTATGAAGTTGTTCTTGTGCCTTAAACAATGCTTGTAGAACAAAATGACACCCATGTCCAATAAATTGACACCTTTGGGGGGAAATCATCCTTGTGCTAGGTACTACACCTACACTCAAGGGTTCAATACTTGTGTTAGATAACTCCAAACTTGTGCTAAAGTAGTTATTGCATTTCATAAGTGTGTTCCTTTGAAGTTAAAGTATGCACTTGTGCGAGATGCAATGCTTGTGTAGGTTAGGTGTGTGCTTGTGCTGAAAATGACACCTGCATAGGTAAAGGATGTTCCTAGATTCTATGTGTTCAACATCTCATTGATGATGATAGGGGGATAACAAAGATAAGTTAATGCCATATTATGAGAAAAGAATAATAAGTTTCAATGTTGATCTAAAATGTATTGTATTATCAATTATCAACTTGTTTAGAACTCCATGCCTTTTGATTATATGTTTCATGACAAAATCCATTAATACCTTTCTAGTTTCCTTTATGGTGGGGATGAATTCAATCCATTTGGTTAAATAATTAGTTTCTAGAAGAATCCACTTCAAACCCCCGATTGATCTTTCAATGATTTCACCAATGAAATTAATTCCCCATTGTTGGAAAGGGGCTTCTAAAATCATGTGTCTTAAAAGAAAATATTTTAAATATTTTAACTTACCATAAAATATCTTGCATACATCATAGTTTCTCACTATATTGTTTTCATTATAAAATATAGTTGGTCACTAATAACCTACGCTAAGTACTCTTTGACCAATTATTTTAATAGACTACCAACCACAACTTCCATTGTTCATCTATATTAATATATTAGGAGCCTTATCTTCATTTGAGAATTTTAGAAGAATACCATCCATGTTTTTCCAAAATAACTCACCATTATGATAAAATTTTGTTGGAAAATGTGCCTCAAGCTTACTGACATGAAACTCCTATAAGGAAAAAGTTGGTGATACCCTCTGAATGTCTTACCAACTAGCAACTATGTTCTAAACTTTTGAAGTGCTCAGATCGCTGAGACTTTGATTTTGTCTTGCCGACAGGAGTCATCGACAAGACATAGCTATCGCTGTCATTAGGGAGACCTCTTGCTGACAGGTTGGTTCCTTTTGGATATTGGGGAAACTCTTGGCGATGAGTGGCATCAGGGAGAGGCATGAACCATCAGAGTGATTCATTCTGATAGAGTGTGTCTTGCTGACGGTCTTACACAAGAATGTCTTCAGGGTGAGATGAAGGCTTGATAAGAGTCTAACCGATGGTATGACCTCTTGCCGATAGACTGGTCAGAGTAATTTGAACTGTCAGGTATTCCTTTAGTATGATCTCCTTCCAATGACTGTTGGTATCGCTGATAGATAGGTACTTTCGGTGAGAACTCTTGTTGATGGTTTTCCTCTCACCGACGAGTATAAATATTAGTATGACATAAAGGTTCTGTAAGACTCATAGCGACAGTGATGGTCTTGCAAATGGTTCTGTAGTGGACATCAGTAAGATGTTTTTCTGATAGAGTGAGTCTAGGTGATGGTCTTGAACTCAATATGACTCTTGCCGATGGTAGTTACTCTTGTCGATAATGACAGTCGGGCATTGTGGCATTGGGGAGACATGGCCTAGTGTCTCACTGACATGCGACACAGTTGAATCTTGTTTGACTGAATGACTATCCTACATGGTTTGTTTTCGACCAATCAGAGAAGGGGAATATGAACCATTGGAAGTTAGACTGTTGGGACCATTCATGTGAGGGAGATGAGCAGACTATGAGAGAATGGATTACTCTCTAGCAATGGTTGATGATGAAAAAAAGTGTGTGATATCGGAGTGTTGCTTGATTGAACATGAATTGATCTGAGTGAATTCATTGTATGTTTTCTGAGAGCTATTTTGTACAAGATTGATCAGTGAATGTTGTTGTAAATTGACATCAGAAAGTGAAGTTTGTATTCTATATGTGATTTTGTTTACTGTAATACAAAGAGGCTTTTGTTGGTGTGGTGGGTTTTTTCCCGTAAGGGTTTTCCCACGTAAATCTAGTGTCCAATTGTTTATGTGTTCATTTCTCTTTTCTGTTAATTCTTTTCATGCGTATCTTATTGAACTTTAATTGCAAAATTTAAAGTTCTATCCACATTCTTCCCTAAGGTTTTGGCATTAGGAGAGTTTTTCCCACACCTAAGATTTCCTTACAAGTGGTATCAGAGCTTGGCCAATTGTGTTATCCTTGTGGGTACGTTGGGTTTTTTGTGTCAATTCTATTCAGTGGGAGTCTTGTAGAAGTCTGGTAATTTGAATTATAGATTAAGATGGAAAGCATGTTGGGAAAGATTGAAATTGAGAAATTCAATCGCAACAATTTTGAGTTGTGAAAACTTAAAATGGAAGATCTATTAGTTAACCATGATCTTTAGGTTGTTGTGTTTGGAATGAAACCTACAGACATGAAGCAAGAGGATTGGGACCTCGCAGATCAAAAATCAAAAGGGCTGGTAAGGCTCTGTTTAGTAGGCTCTATTCTTCTAAATGTCCATGAAGAAAAGACTGCATCTTTTTTGTGGAAAAGACTGGGAGCTATTTATCGGGGCAAGTCCTTGGTGAATAAGTTGTTCTTGAGAAAGAAGTTGTACTCTTTGAAAATGTAGGAAGGAGCGCCTGTTGCTGATCATTTGAATGCTTTCAACATGTTAATTGCTCAGTTAGCATCCATGGGTGTGAAGATCAAGATGAAGAAGATCATTGTTATGTTCTTTTCTAGATTATTGGGATCACTTGGTGATGGCTATTGGGAGTACGACATCAACTTTTAAGATGGAAGATGTTGTTGCTTCTTTGTTATCAGAAGAGATGAGAATAAAATCTTCTAAGATGGTGAAGGAGGCTCTTGCTGTTAAAGGGAGATCGAAAGAAAAAGGCAAGAAGAAGGACAAGAAGTCCAAATCTAAATTACAAGGGAGATCAAAGTCTCCTAGCAAGAAGTCAAAGGTGAAGTGCTGGAATTGTTGGCAGCCTAGTCATGTTTGAAAGGATTACAAAGAGGAGAAAAAGAAGAAGAAGAAGAAGAAGAATTCTGACAATGATTCTTCTTAGAGTGATGTAGACACTTTCATTGCAGCCTTGGAAACTCAGGTGCATCAGATGATGTTTAGCTAATTGATTTTGGAGCATCTTTCCACGTGACATCTCTTAGAGACTCGTTCACTAAGTATGAAAAATACGATGGTGGAAGGGTGTATTTGGAAAGCGACTCATCTCTACAAATTGTTGGTTGTGGAAGAGTCAGAATTCAGTTCTCTGATGGAAGAGTGAAGGGAATCAATGATGTAATGCATATACCAGGTCTGGATTGAAATTTACTTTTTGTTAGGAAGATGAATGATGTTGGAGTTCAAGTCTCATTCTCTAGAAATGGCTACAAAATGACTAGAGGCTCGATGGTGCTAGCTAGGGGTGCTCGTATTGGTACCTTGTATAAGTTGGATGCACTTGTTGTGCAATGCAATAGTGTCTCTGCGAAGTCACAAAAGGCTACTCATGGAGAAAAGTAGGAAAAAGTTCCTGATAGTGCAAACTCTATGGAAGTTAAACTTCCAGTAGAAAAAACTATGCTCTGGAATCATAGGCTAGGCCACATTGGAGAAAAAGGTTTTAAAACCTTGAAAAATAAAAACCTGGTTGAAGGGCTTGAAGATTGTAACCTTGAATTTGAGTTTTGTGAACATTGTATATTTGGTAGACAACACTATGTTTCATTTTACTCTAGTCCTCACAAATCTTTTGGTTTACTTGATTATATACATTCTCATGTTTTTGGTCCAGTAAATGTTCCTTCTTTGTCTAAATCAAGATATTATGTATCGTTTATTCATGATTATTCAAGAAGGGCATTTGTTTATATTTTGAAAAGTAAATCAGAAGTGTTCAGTCATTTTAAGGAATTTAAAAACCTTGTGGAAAATCAGTCTGGAAGAAAAATAAAATGTTTAAGGACTGACAATGGTGGTGAGTTTTGTTTTGATGAGTTCAAAAGGTACTATAAAGATCATGAAATTAAAAGAAATAAAACTACACCTTACACTCCACAACAAAATGGAGTTGCTAAAAGTTTCAATAGGACAGTGATGGAAAGAGCACAAAGTATGCTGAGCAGTACTAGGTTGGAGGAGAATTTCTAGGTTGAGGTAGTTGCAACAACATGTTACTTAATAATCTATTATCCTAATTCTGCTCTTGTTGAGAAAACACCTTTGGAAGCATGGTCTGGAAAGAAGCCCTCTCTAAGACATATTTGTGTCTTTGGGTGTGAGGCATATGCATATGTGCCGAATGAAAAAAGGTACATAAATTGGAAAACAAGGCTGTTAAATGTATTTTTATTGCTATAGTGCTAGCATAAAAGGATACAAGCTTTGGAATCTTGTTAGAAAGAAGGTTTTGTACAACAAAATTGTTATTTTTTGTCAGTTGAAGCCTTCTACTTTGGATCTACAGTCAGAGACAAAATGAGAAAATAAAAAGGATGTAGTTGAAATTCCTCCAACACTAGATAAAGAAGAGTTCAAAACTCAAAATGTACCTGAAACTAAGGAGAGCTCAAGTTGTTCTGAGAGTTTTGAAGAAGAACAATAACCTCAGCCTCAACTTGTGAGGAGGTCAACACATGAAAGAAAGCAACCTAATAGGTGTTGGTTTTCTCTGTTAGATACTACTTGTGCCTATCCTTTAATTTCTAGCATTGATGAGCCTAGGACTATGAAAGAGGCATTTAGAATGCCTGATTCAAACTCTTGGTTGGAAGCCATGAATGAAGAAATGACATCATTAGAAAAGAATGATACTTGGAGTTTGGTGCCCTTGTCTAGAGGTAGAAAAGTTGCTGGCTGCAAATGGGTATTTAAAAAGAAAATAGGTCTGGATGGCAGTGTGGAAAAGTATAAGGCGAGGTTGGATGCAAAGGGGTATTCCTAGGTAGTGGGAATTGATTATGGAGAAATTTTTTCTCCTATAGCTAAGCTAACGTCTATCAAATTTCTTTTTTCACTTGTAGCAGCATATGACTTAGAGATTGAATAGATGGATGTGAAGACAACATTTCTTCATGGTGACCTTGAAGAAGAAATTTATATGTTCCATCCATAGCACTTTGTGGAAAAAGGTAAAGAAATATTGGTTTGCAAGTTGAAAAAATCTCTGTATGAATTAAAACAATCCCCTAGAATGTGGTCCCAAAAGTTTGAAAATTTTGTTTTGTCATTGGGATTTGTAAGATCGAAATCTAATCATTGTGTATACTTCAAAGCTAAAAGTGATTGTGTTCTTATTATTGTTCTCTATGTTGATGATATGTTGTTCATAGGAAATACTAAGTTAATGATTTCTAATCTAAAATATCAGTTGTCTACAAAGTTTGAAATGAAAGATCTTAGTGCAGCCAGGTATATTCTAGGAATGAAAATAACCAGGGACAAGAAGAGTAGAAAACTTTGGCTTTTGACAAAGTATATTAATATTGTTCTAGAGAGAATTTGTATGACTGATTGCAAGCAGCTAGTTGTTCCAATTTTGTAGGGAATGAAGCTATCTATTGAAGATTGTCCAAAATATCCTACTAAGATGGAGCACATGACCAAAGTGCCTTATGCTAGTGCAGTTGGTAGTTTAATGTATGCAATGGTTTGTATAAGGCCAGACATTGCCCAAGCAGTGGGAGTACTTAGTCATTTTATGGAAAATCTTGGAAGGACACATTGGGATGCTATGAAAAGAGTATTCATATATCTAAAGGGAACTTCAGAATATGCTTTGTGTTACCATGGAAATTTGCTTGAATCACAGAGGACTCTCAGCATTCGAAGCTATGTGGATTCTGATTGGGCAGGGGACATTGACAGCAAAAGATCCACTAGTGGATCTATTTTCATGATGAATGGTGGTGCAGTTAGCTGGATTAGTAAGCGGCAAGCTATAGTCACTTTGTCCACTACAAAGGCAGAATACATGGCAGTAACACATGCCTATAAAGAAGCAATTTGGTTAAAACATTTGTGTTCTAATATTGGGTTTGATGCAGGGCAATTACAATTTACTATGAAAGTCATAGTGTTATTTGTTTGGCGAGGAATCCTACTTTCCATGCAAGGATGAAACATATTGATGTGTAGTATCATTTTGTTTGAGATATGGTAGAGGATGGAAAGGTCTCTTTAGAAAAAGTGGATACTCTGGAAAATGTTGTAGATGCATTAACGAAACTAGTAAGCACAGACAAGTACAGATGGTGTGCCAGTTCGATGGGCCTTAGTGCCCATGAATTTTAGTAGTTTTGTGCTCTGGAGGTGTCAGTAAGATCTTTGTCAAGTGGGAGATTGTTGGAAAATGTGCCTCAATCTTACTGACATGAAACTCCTATAAGGGAAAAGTCGATGAGACCCTTTGAATGTCTTACCGACCAGCAGCTATGTTCTAAACTTCTAAAGTGCTCAGATTGCCGAGATTTTGATTTTGCTTTGCCGACGGGAGTCATCGGCAATACATACCTATCGTTATCATTGGGAAGACCTCTTGCTAATAGGTTGGTTCCTTTTGGATATAGGGGAGACTCTTGGCGACGAGTGGCATCAGGGAGAGGCATGAACCATCAGAGTGATTCATTCCGATAGAGTGTGTCTTGTCGACGGTCTTACACAAGAATGTCTTCAGGGTGACATGAAGGCTCAATAAGAGTCTAACCAATGGTATGACCTCTTGCCAATAGACTAGTCAGAGTAATATGAACTATCAGGTATGCCTTCAGTATGATCTCCTGCCGATGACTATTGGTCTCACCAACAAACAGGTGCTTTCGGTGAGAACTCTTGTTGATTGTTTTCCTCTCGCCGACTAGTATAAACATTGGTATGACATAAAGGTTCTATAAGACTCATAGCAACAATGATGGTCTTGTCGATGGTTCTACATTGGACATCGGTGAGATGTTTTTCCAATAGAGTGAGTTTGGGTGATGGTCTTGAACTCGATATGACTCTTGCCAATAATGACAATTGGGCATTGTGGCATCGGGGAGACACGGCCTAGTGTCTCACTAACATGCGATATAGTTGAATCTTGTTTGACTGAATGACTATCCTACGTGGTTTTTTTAACCAATCAGAGAAGCAGAATATGAGTCGTTGGCAGTTAGACTGTTGGGACCATTCCTATGAGGTATATGAAAAGACTTCGAGAGAATGGATTACTCTTTGGCAATGGTGGATAACAAAAAATAGTGTGTGATATCAGAGTGTTGCTCGATTGAACATGAATTGATCTGAGTGAATTCATTGTATGTTTTTTGAGAGCTATTCTATACAAGATTGATTAGTGAATGTCCTTGTTGGAAATTGACATCAAAAAGTGAAGTCTATACTCTATATGTAATATTTTTTACTATAATACAAAGAGGCTTTCCTTAGTGTGGTGGGTTTTTTCTTGTAAGGGTTTTCCCACATAAATCTAGTGTCCAATTTTTTGTGTTCATTTTTCTTTTCTGTTAATTCTTTTCATATGTATCTTATTGAACTGTAATTGCAAAATTTAATGTTTTATCTGCATTCTTCCTTGAGGTTTTGGCATTAGGAGAGTTTGTTCCGCACCTAAGCTTTCCTTACAAATTCTTGATTGCATGAAGTTTTAAGGTTCTTCTATGATTATTAATCAAACCATTTGGGCAGTTCATGTGACACACAATATATTATATCTTTGTACCATGATAATTTTTTTAGATTGAAATTATTCATGGAAACCTCTTCTTCCACACTATTTACCTCAATAACTTGTAGATTGAGCTAAGCCATGATCTTGCAAGTCCTCTCCATATAACTAATTTTGTCACTTGCATATCAATGTTAAATTCTCTATATTTTTTTATCCATCTACATCTTCAACTAGTGACTTCTAGTTGGGTGAAAATATATTTCATGATAGCATGAGAGACATAGGCAACAATCTTGGCCCCAAACAAGTAAGGCCAAAAGTTCTTAATTTTCTTAACTAATACATATGCTTTTATTTTCATTGTAGAATAATTTATTTAAAAAACTTGAAGATCCTTCCTAAAAATTAAATAGGTTAACTACTCATCTCCAAGTTCATCATTCAAAATAGCAACAACTATATGAAAAGATGTAAAAGAAACTAACTAAAAAGGCTTGGAAAAATCTAGTGATAGTAACATAGGGGCATGCTTAGTTACTTCTTTAATACTCTACAAGGCTTCAGTAGGTTCCTTACTCTTGGATATCTTTTATCCCTTTAGCATCTTCAAAATGAATTTATTCTTTTTAACAAAATTTGGGATAATCCTTCTAATAATATTAGTGATTAAAAAATGATTGTATGAACCTTTAATGGTTTTTGGCTAAGGAATTTTCTAAATTGTATCTATCATTTTTGGATTAATCCTTATCCTTGATTTGGATACTATATAACCAAAAAAAAAAAATCATTTTGTAACCCTAAACTTACACTTTTTTGGATTTAAATGAATTCCAAATACTAAAGCCCTATCAAATGCATACAATTCTCTTCTTCCTTTTTTGAAAATTATTTAAGGTCGTCTTGATAGGTCACCATAATGGTAATAGTAAATAATTAATTAAATGATAATAGGATGATAATTAATGATGATTAATGGATAGTTAGTGATTATTAGAGTAATTATTTTAGTGTATACACTAGTCACTTGGCATTCGACACATTTATAAATTAACCAAAATATGTTCCTTATAAGAGATGATATTATACATGAATGTTGAAGATGTGTATAATTAATTCATCATAGTCCAAAATTTTATGCTTTTGGAGTGCTTATTATCTTAGGAGCATAATCGACTCATAATCCTATTTTGGTCATTTTTGAGTGGCTCATGCATGACCCTAAGATAGATTGACCTCTAATGCATGAATCTAATTTGGAAGTTGATGGACTTATGAAATTAGATTCAATACAATCATGGATTTTTTTGATAATCAATGAAGGTGGTATTTAGATTTTTTTGGGGGAAGTTGCATGATTACAAAGCTCATGTTAGCCTAGGTCAAACCCCTTTCAAACCTAAAAGACATGGCCTTGAGTAAATGATGGAAGACATCATTTGTAAACTTGTAGATGGCCTATGTGATTTTGATGCAAGTAATGATTTTGTTCTAAGTTCTAAATTGAAATATTCCTAGAATGAATGGACTTCTTTGTTCTTTAGATGTTCTCTTGAATTTCCATATGAATCAACTACACAAATAAATGTCTTTAAATAACAAGATATAGCAATAATTCATTTAAATATGTAACAATTCATCTCACAAATAGTGAAAAGGGGTGAGAAATTTAGAATTAGGGGTCAATACTATGCTAGTTGGGATCAATTGTGAGGCGTAAGATTGACATAGTGTTTGGACTTGAAGACTTTGAGGTAGGGAATGAATGTATAGAAATAGGTGTGAATATGGGTACAACATATAACACTAATGATGGCAAATGTGTTAGAATGAGTAAAAATAAAGATAAGGTAAGTTTAGATATATGGATATATGTGTAAATGAATGTAGAAAAGATAAACATAAGAATATGATTGAAAGCCAAAATTAACCTTAAAATATACAACTTATCAATATGTAATCATATTAAGTCTTTCCACCGAAATAAATGTCAAATTAAATACGAATTGACAGGAATATTTTAGTTTCACCACTACAAGAATTGGTCTATAAGCAAATGATCCTCATATCTTCTCATATTCCATTTAATTTTAAAATAGAATGTGAATCGATTCATCTTTTCCTTTCCATTTATTGTTGATCGAATATTGGATGATTGCATTTATTTGAGATAAATGGTTGCACAATTCTATGGGCCCGGATGATCGAATCTTGAAAGAGGAGCACGTAGAATCCTATGCTTTGCCAGAAACATTCTCCTTCATGAAAGAAGAAGCTTTATTCTCATTGGGATGTACAATTTTTCTAGAAAGGAATTTATTTGGATGGTGAAGAAGCACTTTATTTTCACATAGCCTGTCATTCCATATTCAGACATTATTGCTTCAATATATACGTATTTATTAACTTACGATTTCAATTCAAATGCATTTGAATTTTGGTATTTGTTCTCGTTCCCTATTATAGCACTCTTTTGTAGGTAGTACTCATCCCACGATAGCCTCAATAGAATATTAACAAAATTTAAAATTCTAATCAAATTCTTTAATTATGGACTAAGAGTAATTTTAAATTCTTTTAGATTCCAATTAATAATATCTTATATGTTTTTATAAAAAGTTTTCATGGGTTTTTGCTTGTTTTGATTGGCTGCAATGGTTTTTAAGGAAATTTCTTTGCTTGATGATGGTTTCTGCTCTTATAATGATATGGTGGTAGATTTGAATGCTATATATGTTTCGTCAGTTTTTTTCAATGCAGATCATATATGTTGTCGATAAGGGGTTTCTGCTTGCATTTATATCTACTTTGCACCCTTTCAAATGAGACTCTCTATATATTTGAAAATATGTTCCAATAGATGTGTCGGTGGTGGGATTGAAGGTGCATGATGCATTGGATAGAAAGATTTGCATCCTTGATGTGAATGTGGGTGTTGCTATGTTGCTGCCTCAACCAACCCCTTCTTATACTTATGTGGAGGTAGTGTCCATTAAACCCTCTACAAATACCTTTCATCCTTAGAAAAATAGTCACATTTCTCCATGATACTACTATTTTGTGGTGATTATTTTGATGATGGAGAAGTTGTGTTATCTATTGGTGGCTAGATGTGGGGTTTGCACCCTCTCTCAATCCATCCTTGATTTCCCTTGAAAGAGTATATTGACACAATTCTTGATTGTATGAGATTGTCTTATCAGCCCTTACATTTTATATGCAAATCAATCAATTAAATTATTGACAATGATATGGGTCACTTCTTGAAGGTGGACTCTACTTCTTTGGAATTCACTCATACCTCCTTTGAACATATTTTTGTGGACATTGATCTATCAAGGCTTTACAAAGTGAGGTTGTTTTATAGGTGAATTATTGCCCTTGCTCTTGGGTTGTTGATAATGGCTCTAGGAAAATTCATCGCCAGCAATTCACCGATGGAAAATTCACCACCAGCAATTCATCGCCATGAAAAACTCACTGATGGAAAATTCATCGCTAGCAATTCACCAACGAAAAATTCACCACTTTGGCTGTGAATTTTTTGTCGTTGAATTTTCCATCTGTGAATTGCTGGTGGTGAATTTGTTGTATGTTGTTGATAATGATGGAATCCATTCCTAATGTAGACATTATTATCTTTTTGGCTACTTGGCTTTATATTTACCATGTGATATAAAAAATCCATCCTCTTTAACTTGGTGGCAAAATGCTCTTCTCCACATTCTTACCATGTTTCCAAAGAGTTTAATTACTAATTTGGGAAGTTGGACCCATAACCATCGACTACAACTCTTATACTCTCTAACCTAGTGGGGGCCCTTTGGCTCATGATCTAGTAGCTCAATAACCTGAACTCATCTATCTAACAAACAGGGTAAACCCACAATATTGGTTTACAATTCTGTTGAGGAAGGAAAATTGTAAACATGCTCCAAAGAAAAAGAATTGGGTTTTAAGGGGTTCACTTGAAGGGGGGGGGAGTTTGCATGAACCCAAAAAGGGGGTCGCTCAAACCCCCCCTTTGAGTGAACCCCTTTGTGATGTCATCTATTTTTGACACATTTTTTTAAGGAAATCAAAGGGAAAAATGGAAAACAAGGGCGGTTTGAGTGAGCCCCCTATTTTTCCCTTCCCCCTCTCCTCTAGCATTTTCTTGCAAAAATTTTCCTTTCTGAGCTCAGGTTGAGGATGAAAATTGAGAAAACTTCACAGATCCAATTAGATAATGGTAGTCCTTGGAACGAGCTATCCATCAAATATAATTTTAATATATTTTGGTCTTATGATGTTTTTTTTTTAGTTTAATTAAACATAGGTTTTTCACCAAACATCAACCTCTTTGTTCTGCACATGTGGAAAAATAGTAGATTATCAAAAAAAAGTTGAAAAATATGCTTGTGCTAGGTATTGATTTCCTTGATCCAACAAAAAAAACAATTTTGATACATACAAAAAAGGTTATGTTGTATATAGTTCGCTTATGTCTAAATTGTAATTGGTTTGAATTCAAAACTTACTTGAGAAAAAATAATTCAATAAAAAACTATGAAACCAAATGAACATGCTAGATATCATGATTAGAGGCATTATTATTCTATGTAGCATCAACCAATTTAATTAGGCTTTGTGTAAGCAGTGAGTATTTATTGTAGGGAATAAAGGCTAGTTTTCAACATAAACATCTCTAAATTCTTAGAACCTCTCAACTCAAAGTGTAGGATTTGACTCTAAGTAGTCTAAAAAACCTTCATAACAAACAAACATATAAAAGAAAACTTTTTTTTTAATTGATGCAAATAAATCTTGAACTAGGAATTCTCTTGTATCACCAAATAACTTAAAAGAAGCTAGCATCTCTAAAAAGATATGTGAAGCTACAACACCATGAATTTTTCCATCTTGATGACAATTTCTTTGTATTGATTTTTAAAGGGAAATGAAAAATCTAAAACTAGAACTTGAAGTAATTTCTCCTAGAATTTTAAACAATTACATTATAAGTAATGCTCAAGAATTTAAGACAATATTTTACATCATGATGCTACTTAAAACATAAATACAGTATCCAAAAATATTCAAGATTTTTGATAATTTAAGTTTTAAATTTTTACGAATTAAAAAAAATTGAAAAAAAACTAATATCTATTGTTGATATATCTTAAATAAATTGAAATTTAAAATAACAATAAAAAAATTACCACCACCAAAATACAAAATGATTTATAGATGTAAATGCAAACTTTTAGTTTAAATTGTATATATTTTTCAATTGATATTTTAGATCACACTCCTTAACAATACATCATGATCTCAGAAACTAGGACGTTAAAGTTATTTGAAAACTTAATCCATTTACAGAATTATTCCCGATCGCAGCAGTAATGCATGGTTATGCGTCTAAAGCGATGAAATTATTACAAATTCACTTATTCCAGTTCAAATAAACATAACTTAGAATCTTAAAGAATCAAAATACTGAAGAAATAATGAGACAAAGAGAAAATAGGAAGAGCACACTTGATAACGGAGTTCGCTCAGGATGAGCTACGTCTCCGGGTCCGCTTCTCAATCGTAGGACCGCTTTATTGATATTGCGAAGTCAACAACCTTTTTACAATATCAAGCCTCCAAGACCAACATAAGCTCCTCACAATCTCTCCTTACGAATTGCAATTTTTGGTGTAGACAACACCTTGCAAATTCACCTTACAAGTCTCCTTCAAACATCTAAAGATCAGAATTTTCTTCATACCAAGTATGAATCTCCTAGAAAATTCCCGTACAAAATTCTCCACTCAATAATTTTTCCATTGTCCCTTTACAAAAATCACCCCTTTATATACACATTTATTTGCTAATATGGCTTTAACCATATTATTTTGCAAATATTGCATATCTCCCGTATATAAGTAAAAATTCCAACCATTTCCCCCTTTTACAATAAAAATAACTAATATCCCGTTAGTATAACAAATTAATCTTTCAAAAATAAATCCACCTTTGGCTTTTATAATTCCAAGCCATACAATTAAAAAAATGAACCCCTTTAACTATGGGCCGTTATAATTTTGGACTTGCATTATAATCTTTAAAAATATCTTTTAAAACCTCCTTAATAATCCCCTTGGATATTCTTTAAAATAAACCCTTTAAATATGAGAAAGGTGGTTAAAGGGGTTAATTTGTTGAAATGTAAGTTTACGGGATTTTTTCCTCTCCTTGTTTTATGGGCAAGGGAAGAGAATTTTAAGGGATAAAATCCCACCAAATCCTCCTTGAAATCACAAAAATCTTTTAATTTTTAAACCATACGTATTTTCTTTTAACAATATGGTTTAATCCATATTTCTTTTTCCACCATGTATGTGCCAACTCACCACTCCTGCCACGTCACCATCTGCCATGTCAGCTTGCTGATGTCATCAAAGTCAACCATAGTCAAAATTTTGACCAACCTTTGACCAGCTGTAACTTTCACATACGAGCTCCATTTTTGAAACCGAATATAGTTCTGGAATTAGCGCGACGAGCACTACGACTTGGCATAATTTTTATTTCATTTTGAGACAATCAATTTTTTGCCTTTTTGAACCCCTGATTTGCCTGTTTGATCGGACCTTTGACCAAGCATAACTCGCACATACGATATCCTTTTGACACGATTCAAGTTGCGTCGGAATCCTGTCAGCGAGCTCTTCGATCTAAGACTACTTTCAGCTGATTCTGAGACTGTGAAATTTCAGGTCTTCTGGATCCACCGATCACATCATTCAAAATGAGTATATAAATAACCAACAAAAATATGTTTTTCTCTCAATGACTTGACTTTCTTAATGATATGAAAATGATCATCACCAGTTGAAGAAATCCGTGCAAAATAGAGACGTGTTAGTAGTCAAATTGTTTAAATTGTAAGCAATGCCACTCTTTTTTATGTGACTAACAATTGATAAGTGAGGGGCACTGAATTCTGCTGACGCGCTTTCTCATCTCCCATTGAATTTTAAGAGAGAAAATAGAATTACTCAATCGAAATCCAGATTTGACTGTTGTTGATGTCAGCGATGTTGATCACTTTAGTATTTATCTAAAATTAAATTTTATGAATAGATAATTTATTTACTAAGAGTTATATATATATTTGTATCAAGGTGGGGGGGTTTAATTTAATAATATGTATATGTAAAAACATATTAATTTAGACTTTTGAATGAATAAATAAATTTTAGGTAATAGAATAATATTTGTTTTTGAAATATTATAAGAATGAGAATTGTAAGAATGCATTTTAGCAAGATAAAAAAAATTCAATTCATTTATTCGTTATGTTTGATGTACATGGAATAAGCTCTTAAACAAATAGGTCTCATCACATTTTCTCTTATACTCTATGTCAAAACATCAAATCCTTCACTTTTATTTGTTATGATAATATTATTTTTGTTGGTAGTGGATGGAGATAACACAACATAATATAAGCACATGAAACACGATATTTTACCAAACTCTCTTTTGTGCTACAACACTTCAACTCTTCATAAATTCATTGATTACAACCTTTACATATACTTAGAAGGCTACAACATTAAACTCACTTTCAATCACTTGATCATCTCAACACTTTGATGCTACACCTTGATGATACATCTTGATACCTTGATACCACACCTTGATGATGAAATCACTACAAATGACTCAATATATAGAGGTCTTTGAGATTACAAAGATCATTCTAGAATTTAGGCTGACTTTCCACATTAGATAAACCATTTAATAAATATTTAATGTTTTCATCTCTTCATCCTTATCTCTTATCTATTCTAGAAGACAAATACTAATGAGAGGGGTTGGTTTGAAGCTTGAATCAAAGAATAAAAATAATAGCACTAAATTGAATAAACTGAGAAGAACTATGCACAATCTGTGTATCAGAGCTCATAGCATGTGGATATTGTGGATAGCTGAAGAGCTTTCAGGCATTCTCACAAAAGATATAAGGGAGGATGATTCTTTATCCATGACAACTCCTTTGAAGGCCTATATTCTCATTTGCATTGCATATTTTGTTTGTTGTGGCTTATGGAGTAGGTTTCATTTCCATGATTCATCTAATCACTGATCTCTTCTTGTAGTTTTCATGAGATTCCTTCTAGTCCTTATTTAAGTCATCATGGTTTATATCTGGATATATTAATAACTGAATGGGAATAAAGCATCTAGAGTAAAGAGCTACATCTGATTCTTTCAGTCACTTCAAACTCTTTATTGCCCAATAAATGGTAAAGACTAACATGTGCCCTTTCAACCCTTCCATTCCATATTAATCATGGAGATGTAATTTGTAAGTATGCAAAAAAGTATCAAAGGGAAGCCAAAAATTTAGAGATTTTCATAGGGCCTATGAATCAGCTCTTATTGTTTTTATATGAAAATACTGTTGTTTGTTTTTTATTTATAATATCTATTGGCATCATTTGGGAACTCCTATTTTTGGGAATTTAGTGAGATTTCTCAAACAAAGTAGGATGACATCTACTATATAACTGAACTACTCTTCCACTGCACTGTAAATGTTAAACCACTACCATCCCTGCACTCTTTTCATTACACTCTACATGGTTGATATAAGTAGAGCCACTTTTCACTTTATTATTGTTCATCCTTTTTCTTTACGTGCTACTCTATTTTTTACACTTAACTTCAAAAGTGATTTGCATGCCCCCTCAGAAAGAGGAAGCTAATTTTAAGAGTTCAAATTCTGAAATTTGTATAGAAAACTCAATCTACATGTCCATTAATATCATTTTTATAGATAAAATTAAGTTCTCCTATGAACTATGCAATTCGATATTGGAAACTTTGAAAAGAAAAGATCACTTTTAACATCTCATAATAGAAAAGAAAAGAATAAACATACCTTGATTCCAAGTTCTCTATATATAAATCCTTAACTTCTGTAACACTAGATGGATCTGCTTTTCCATAATCATTGTTAGTCAACAAGCAACTATGGATCATATGGCCTAACCACATACAGATTTGAAAAGTAAAATTAACTGAAACCGTGGAAAGTGATTTACTAGAATATTTTGTACAAATCATGATCAATGCAGAAGAATGGCCAGAGGTTGCAATCCAAAATCAGTGTTGTGCTTTACTTCTCCATTTTGGTGGGCTACCTTGAAAATAAGGTTTCGATTCACTGCTCCATTTTGGTGAGATACCTTGAAAATGAGGTTTTGACTCACTACTCCATTTTGGTGGGCTACATTGAAAATAAGGTCTTCAAGAAGGTTTTAGAGTATGTTTCTTAAAATCAAAATTATGCTTATAAAAAAAAATTGGTCCTTTTTCCTCTTAAATTATTTGGTTGCTTATTCTTATCTTTTATTTTTTCTCTTCCTTTTCTTAATTTTTTTTGTTTTTCAAGGTTTTTAGGTTTTAGTTTTTTAGGTTCTCTTATGGTTTTCGTTATTTTTTATAATTTGGTGGTTTTTCATCAATTTAGAAGAAACTTTGGTGTTCATACATGATGACACCACAAAACAAAATATTTATTCAACAAAAAACATTTATTAGTAATTTTATTTGTAATTGTAGACACCTAAATTTGGACACTTACATTTGTCCAAATTTGTCCCTTTTCATCTAAATATCCTCTTATTTGCATTAATTGAGTAATATTGCTATTATTTAATTAATACCCTTAAATCATCTAAACCCTTAAGGTATTTAGTTAAATAATTAAATACCTTACCCCTTTTCTTGTTTTCAAGGAATTAAATAAATAATCCATTTATATAATTCCCTTTATCTCTCACTCACTCACCTAATCCTAACCCATTTCTTAACCCCATCATTAGGGATGTGCATATTCCTAATCCATGATTAGAATACATGTCACATCCTCCAACTTTTGCAAGTTGGCTCCTAACCTTCATTAGCCACTAATTGTTTTCTAATCATTGATTAGCTAGCCTAATCGGTACCTTGGTCAACTCTCTCATCTCCCAAGGAATATTAAATTCCTTTTATTATCCCCATACCTTTCCTAATGAAATTTTAAATTCCATTTTATCCCTCCAAGACTCTCCTCACTTGTCACATCACTCATATGTGGACAAGTACTTACCTTTTTGGAACCTTCTCTCATCCACTAGACATTCCCCAAGCATGTGAATTTTAAATTCACTTTTATTCCCCCAATATCCTCTCTCATTCTCATGCACATTAAAAAGGATTTTTTAATTCCTTTAGTCAACTCTTCATTTCAACCCTTGATCTTACTTTCCCTCTTTCAATCTCCACTGTCCATTTGATCTCCCTAAGTTAAATGGCTAACATTTAGCCATTTTGCAACAACACACATTAGGCATTCTCATTCAACACATTCATTCAACACCTTTCAAGCTAACACACTCATTTTCACAATCAAACTCTCATAAAACTTTCAAGCTCACACACTTGCATCCTCCATTATTGCTCATCTTCAAGCTTTCATCACACTCAGTTCTTGCATCTATCCAAACACCCACATCTCTCATTTGAATCTCCATCAAATCCTCATAATTTTGCATCCTTTTGCATCACATTTTCCATTCAAGGAGCATACATTTCAAGCTGCATCAAGGGCCAACCAAGGAACAACACAAGTGAAAGGTATACTTCTTGTTTTATCTTTTCTTTTATTTGTGTTCAACATAGCCCAATCTTGAGGTGGTCTTGTGTTGTTTTATCTTACATTTCTTAGTTAGTTTTGCATATTTAGGATAGAAAAACACTTGCACACATTTTTGGCACATCTGGTGGGACCCACAAATGAGTCCCCTTTTTGCTTTCACGTTTGCTATTTTTTAGTTTTTGCAGGTTCAGGTGACACAGAGGGGCGACCATGCCCTAATAGGGGTGACCCCACCCTAGGAGGGTTTATCTTTCCCTCAGAGGGGCAACCTTAGCCTACAGAGGGGTGACCCTGACCTAGAGAGGGGTGACCTCAACCTAACATAGACACCTATCTGGGACAAAATAGCCAGTTTCACTCTTTGTTTTAGTAGAGGAGCGACCCTGACCTAAAAGGGGTGACCATGACTAGAGGAAGGGATGACCCTGCCCAAACAACATTGTTTTGAGGTAAAAAAAAATAGCATTTTAAATCATTTTTCATGCTTGCTTTCTATCGTTCTTGTTAGTACTAAGCCCCTAACACGTCTTGTTGGTGGTTGTGATCAATTTTACTAAAATTTGTGCAGCTATATCATGCTTAATGAAGACCAAAGATCAAACTTCTAACATGTTTGTTGAAGGATGAACAAGAAAAGGCTTTTAGTTAGATCATTTTGCTTCTATTTTTGTACTAATTAGGCACATAGTCTAAGTAGGAGGGAGTCAATAAACTTTATTTGCTTTGCTTGTAAGTAAGCTATTGGCATATCCAATCCTCTTGCACCATTTGGTGATCCTGGGTGATGAGAAATCGTAAGCTTACTTAAGTCCTTTGTGTTACCCAAGGGGGCATTATATCTTTCAAGCCTTCCCCTTGCACTTTGTGTGAGCTTCGGGAGTAGCCAAAGATAGTTAGCATTTTCTTCTTAGTGGGACCTTCTTAGGGATTTCACCACCCTAAGGGATGATCCCAACCATGTGTACTAGCGAGGTATATAAATGAGGGAGAGCCAAAGCTATACCCCAATCCAGTCACGTCGTGTCTGGTAGAGTGTTGAAGCTAGGGTGATACCTAGATAGACATGAAGAGTTGGTTTGAGCCTTTAGTATCTCACTGGGGTTCCTGAATTATGCTTGTGATGGGCTAGTGTTCATGGTTTGTGCCTCACATACCAAGCGTATATCAAGGACTCCTTAGATCACCTTTTTTTAGCCTAGTTAGAGGACTATGTTGGCCATACCTTTCACACTAATCATAGGATCGTGTTGCTTGAACTATCTTTCTTGTGCTAAACTAGTGAATTTATGCTCAATCAAGTCATCCATACCTTTTTCTTGTTGTTTGCATTGTTTTCTATCCTTTTCCATAGTCATTTTTCCCAATTCAAGTTCAATTCTATCAAGAGGGACAACCTCGACCTCAAGAGGGGTGACCTTGACCTCAAGAGGGGCAACCCTGCACTTTGTCTCAAACATTTCCCACTCTGTTTGAGTCAAAATTGTTCATCTTCCACTCAGAGGGGCGACCCTGACCTTAGTAGAGGCGATCCTAACCTAAAAGGGGTGATCCCAACATAAAAGGGGTGACCCTGACCTAAAAGGGGTGATCCCAACCTAAAAGGGATGACCATTACCAAACAGGTTTTTTGCATCCCAAATGGTCAGTTCTATCTCTCGTTTAGTCATTCCACCAATTCTATTACCTGTTATGTATATATGAGAGTATGTTCCCTCATTTTGTGCACTCGTTCGTCCATTTAGGGAGTTCATTCACTGTTCAGGGAACTTGTTTTGTCATTTGGGGAACCCATTTCATCATCCAGAGAAGTTGTTTTATCATTTGGGGAAATCATGTCATTGTTTAGGGATCTCATTTTTCCAATCAGGGAATCTGTTCCATCATCTAGTGAGTCTGTTTCAATGCTTATCAGGTTCGTTTGCCTGATTTGATAGCTCATTTCTGATTTAAACAAATCCAAAAACTAGTCAAGTGACCCCACCCTAGGGGTGACCCTGACCTATAGAGGGGCGACCAATTCCACCAATAGGCATCCCTAACCCTAGAACGGGTGATTTTGCTTACTATTTTAGCCATTTTGCTAGTCATTCTTAGTTGTTTTCGATCGTTCTCACTCGTTCTATAGAAGAGGTGACTAGGCCCTATCTAGGAGCAACTAGACCTATCCAGGGGTAGCCCTAACCCAAAAATGAGCATTTTTGCTTTCTTTTTCGACCATTTTGTCAGTCGTTCTATGTTGTTTTATGTCGTTCTTTCCCGTTCTTTAGAATAGGTGACCTTTCCCTTAAGTTAGGTGACCTCACCCTCTAGTTAGAAGCTTTTTCCCTTGGATGGGTGATTTAGCTCCAAAAAAGGTCAATCCCATCTTCCATCCAAGTCGTCCTGTCAACCATTTTTTGTCATCTTTCATCGTTTTTGCCCATTTTTAGTGAATAGGCATCTACCACCTTTTTGAGCAAGTTTTCCATTCGTTTGGGTGAATTTTCTCCCTAAACAACTAATCTCATCTCCCATTTAGTCAATCCATTCATCCCTTCCAAGCATTCATTTCCTCATTCTGAGAGTTAGTCTCCTCATCTTGAGCATCCATTCATCCCTTTTGAGCATTCATCTCCTTGTTTTGAGAAACATTCATATCTTTTGAGTATTCATCTCCTCATTTTGAGTATCTATCCACCCATTCTATGAGTTTTTCTACCCATTCTGAGGGTCTATCTAACTATTATGAGAGTCTAAATGTTGAATGGGCGACTAGGACCAGTGCATAGGTGACCACACCCTAGCTATAGGTGACCACGCCCTAGGAACAGGCAACCGGGTCCAGTGAATAGGTGACCTTGCCCTCTAATCTAGTTCCATCTTCCATTCACCAGTAACATTCATTTCGGTCCATCTGCAGGTCATCCGTTCATCATCTAAATCAAATAGACACATCTTAAAATGACTCTAGGTTACATATCCAACATTTTTTTCTTGATCTGAATCCCCTAAACCTTGCTTTAGAGGTTGTTATTCGAATTGACCTAGGCGTCTGAATCTACTCGTCTTCCTACACATCATCCATGCTCTTTGGCCTAATCAATCCACCTCCATCTCAAGGTAGATTCAGTGTTATAAGTCATCCTCCTCAACCCAATCAATCCACTTCCATCTCAAGCTGGATTCGGTGTCGTAATCATCTATTTGTCTGTTAATCCAATCAATCAATGTCTAAGTCACTTAGGGTGATCTTTGAATGTGGTTTAGAATCCCTTTCATCATCCTATCTAATCCATCATCTCATCTTATCAAATCATCTCATCAATAGATCCTATCCAATCTAATCCTATTGCATAGTCCAAACATCTGAATGTGAGCTTCAATCCAATCCCAAACTGGGCTTAATCTGAATCCCAATTTGAGCTTTAGATCCTCCAGATCCATTCCTCCATCTTCTTCCAATCCACCTTGTTTATCCTTTCATCACCTTTTGTTTCCTTCTAATCATCCATTCCCATACCTTCAATCTATATCCATTATGAATCTTTTCCCTCCACTAGTGCAGTAAAAATAATAGTCAAGGGGAATCCTAATTACATTAACGACGATAACGAAAGCCTTGTTGACCAAGAGTATATGACATAGATCCCCTTGACGCTATCATTGCTAGCAAGATTTCCCCAACTGCTTTCCAAAACCCAATCACCCCTCTGAGCTGTCCTATCACATCTAACAATGCTCCTTATGCTACCTTTGACAAGGTATATCCATTTTCTCCCCCATCCACATATCCATCATATCCTTCCTCTACATCATTTTCTTAGCCAACATCCACATCCTCTTATCCTAATCTACCTTCCCAATCTTCCCATCCTAATCTACTATCCCAATACTCCTATTACAATCCCCCATCCATGTACCCCTAACCTAATCCTCCTTACCATTCTTCCTATCCTAATCCTACATCCACACCTTCTTATCCTAATCCACCATCCATGTCCTTCTATCTTAGTTCACCATCCCAATCTTCCCATCTTAATCCACCATCCCAACATTCCTATCTTAATCCCTCATCTATTTCCTCCAACATCAACCCACTGTCCATGTCCTCCTATCCTAGCTCACTATCATGATATTCTTACCTTAACCCTCCATCTAATCCCAAGCCCCCCACTAATCCTAATCCTCCACCTACTCTTAGTCTTCCATCTAATTTCATTCCTCTATCTGATCCTAGTCTACCAATCCATAATTTGAATCCTCCATCAAGCCCTAATCCTAGTCCTTCACCCATCCATACTCCATCCACTCTCACCGCACCATCTAAGCCTAGAGTATGCATGATTCTCACTCCAGAAGTTCTCCAAGGAATCATAAAAAATATGCCATCCCCAACTCCACACCTTGAAGTCATGGAACTATTCCATTGTAATCCATCATCCACAGTCACTAGTGATGAGACCCTTCTCCGTACCACACCTATCATTGATGATACCACCCCTAGCACCACTCAAACCATTGAAACCGTCACACCTACCAAATCCATTGAACCCCCACTCCTTCTCTGAAAGCCACTGAACCCATCGAAGATAACCAAATCTAATCCACTCCTCCCACTCCTAGATCCACCCAATCCATCAAAGACACCCAAATCCAATCCACTCCTCCCATTCCTAGTATCACTAAAATCCATTTCCATGAAATTCATGAATCTTCCATCCTACCATATCCCACACTTGAGGAGTCCCTCCAACACTCCATTATCATGACACCCACACATGAAGAGTCATGCCAAGATCTCGATCCAAAGCATACCATATCCTCTTCTCCAGATCGAGACCCTGCCATCCCATCTATTCCACCTAAAGATCATAGTACCCCACCCATTTCATCCCATGATCCCCTTGGCATTCAAGATCTGATCACTCCATCATATGAACCCTTATCACCCACTGCCACAAGTCCTAATCTTATCATATCACCTGATCCCTTTTTGATCCTATATTGCTCACTCTTCTAAATTTAGATGTTGTCATCCCATCATCTCCATCTCCTGATCCTCCATCGTCACCTAGCCCTACCATCCCAACATCGTGTTTATATCCCCTTGACACTCTCACATTCCTCCATGGTGGTCTCCTTACAGAAGAAAAATTTGTATATACCACCCATTCACCTCTTCCTAATGATGGACTCACATCATTCTTTCAGAATAAGAAAAATCATATCATGGATCAAATTCTCAAGAGCATGAACTATCAAGGAAAAGGCTTAGGCATTCATGAGCAAGGTATTTTGGAGCCCATCCAACCCAAAGAACACTCCTATACGTGAGGTTTTTGATGTACTACTCATGACTCGCAATCCAAACACGTTGGTACAACCTCCACATACCATCAATGATCCTCTCCTAAAAGAATAAGAGGCTCCTCCCATCACTTCACTAGATCATTTTATGCCATCCCTAGTCCATCGTATCACCTCAAGACAACCATCCATATTCCTCCTTCATCTGCTCCATCCATTTTGGGTCCTTACATCCCTTTGTCCACCATCTCCCATCCTACATCTACTCCATCCATTTCGGGTCTATATGTTCCTCCATCCACCACCACATATTCTCCAGGTACTCAGTTTATTTTGGGAACTTCTATTCCAAAATCCCCTCCTCCATCTTATCCTATTCATCCTTTTATCCACCTATCCCCTACCCCTGTAACCCATCATAAACATCCAACTCGCATGTCCCCTAGTCAGGATCAACAAAGGCATGTACCTACACATCCTCCATCCACATATCATCCTTAAAATCCTACCTCCATCACTCCATTCATGTGTCCTCCACATCATCTATCCATTCACACCCATCCAATTTCTCTTAAAAGCACTTTTGATGCTAAAGAAAAAATGCATCAATATAAACATCGACATGAATCAAAAGCTCCTCATGTCCCCTTAAAAATACATGTTGAAGAAAAAAAAAAAAATCCAAAATCCAAATTAGTCCATAGGCTGCAAAGGCCCACCAAAGCAAAAATCAAAACCATGTGGATCCCAAAGAAAAGAGATGTAATGCCTTTAAATGAAGCATCCATAACACCATCCAAAGTTGCTAATCCGAAAGATAATCATACAAATCCTCTATCTCCTAAATCTATTTTGGGTCCTTATGTCCCAAAATTCACTATCCCATCTCCCCCATTATCCCCACATCTTGCATTACATCCTCCATTATCCCCACATTCTTCATCCATTAATCCTCCTATCCTTTCACATTCACCACCACATGTGCCAATGTTGATTTTGAACACCCTCCCCCATCACACGTCCACTCCATCATTCCATCCATACACTTTCCAACATCGCATCCATTATCCCACATATCTCCCCCATCAAATCCCTTTAATCCCTTCCCTTGCATAATCCATCCATCTTCATAACTAAGGTTGTACCAACTGTTAGAGTAAAGTAATTATTTAACTTTACTCTCCTCTTAAGACTTCACTTTATGCACATATATTAGTCATTTAATAATTAATATTAATTATTAAATGCACTCACCTTAGGGTTAGGTTTTCCTTTCCATTTTGATCTCCTTTTATAAGGATTGATCTCTTGTATTGTATTCTCTTCTTGATGTTCTTTTTTTAGTCTGATAATACATTCTTGCATATTGTTAGACCAAAACCCTTGTTTTGTTTCCTACAGATTTCTTCCTTGTGACAGGTTTTTGCATGCAGGTTTCTTGGGCTTAATAGATTTGTTTTTCATCAAATCTTACATGGTATTAGAGTTGGATCTACTATAGCTTGTTCATGTTTGAAGAAAAAAGGGAGCAAGGGTTTGACAAAAGAAATTTGGGATTCTTTGGCTAATTTGAGAGGTTCTAGGTGTAGTTTTCAGATTTGGTATTCCTTTCCCAACGATTTTTTTTGTTTCATCAAAAAAAAATTAGCATTTTTTACAAGTGCATGCATCAGATTTGGCATTTTTTTTGGGTGTCCTTCTCTATGTTGTTCACAATGGTGCCCTTCCTAGTATCATTTACCAATTGTCTTGCACCTTATTCCTCTGAACGTCGTGCATGAGCCGATGTCTGCGTTGGCAGATCTAAAAAGGAAAAAGTTCAAACCCTCGAAGGTGCCATACTTTGACTTGAAAGTTTTTTTACCGATGATTGCTATCCAGATCTGCAATCTATTTCATCAATAAATTCTTTAGGTACACAAAGATTTGTCTCAACCAATTATTGCTTTCTATTGCTTTCTGGCTTTCAGTTTGTACTGGGGATTGGATTTTTGCATTGTGGGGTGGTGTTTTCTCTTGCTTTCTGTCATTTCCATCAGAAAACTAGAATCTACAAACACTGAAACAAAACAAACAAACCCATTTTGCATCTTCTATCTAGTTCTAAAAGACCACTAAATAATAATTAAAAAAATTCAAAGTAGTTGAGGCATAGTTCACAGGATGGCGGACAGATCTATTGAACCTATCACACCGCATAATTATCACACTTGGAAGGGTCACATGATGACTCTTCTCTAGTCTTGAGGGTTATGGTCATGTTGCATGAGGTTCAACCTCAGTTGACTTGCACCTTTGAGGTTATCCAGTACATGAACAATATGGATCAGGCTATGGGATTGATGGCTTTACACATTTCTGACAGTCTCTTGTTTCATCTTGATGGTTGTCTCACTCCTCGAGCCATTTGGACCAAGTTTGATGGACTTTTTGGTACTGTCAATCAGTTCAGAGCTTTGCAGCTTGAGGTTGAGTTAACTTCTTTGGTACCTGATTCATTTCCCTCTATTGAGGACTTTCTGATGAAGTTCAAACAGCAAAGATCTATCTTGCAGGGTTGTGGAAAAGTTAAGACTGATACAGAGTGCATCTTCCTAATTCTCTCCAAGCTTCGAGGTCCATTTCACATCTTCTATTTGACCTTCTATTCCACCATGGATGCCTTGGGTGCTCGACATGTCATGCCTTCTTTTGAGATCTTTTGTGATCGTCTGACTCGTGAGCAAGCCAAGCTCAAGCAGTTGGATTCACTTTCAGGTTCATAGAACCAAGCATTGGTAGCCCAGTCCTCCAAAGGAAAAAAAAAGCATAAACTAAAGCCTAAGAAAGATTCAAGGGCTAGTGAGAATCCCTCCAAGCCACCACCTAAGTCTAATTCAAAACCACAGTTGAATTCGACACAGGGAAAATCTTCAAAGTTTGGTGAGTCTTCTTCTAAGACTAAGAAGAAATCTGGAGATCCTTGTAGTTTTTGTGGCAAGGAAGGACATCTAGTTTCCAAGTGTTGGAAACATTTAGAGGCTTTGTAGGAAGCCATGCAGCAGCATAATATCAGTGCACCTTAGCCTCCTTCACAGCCCACAAGGA